>VDFB02271358.1:791442411-791551633 GCA_007258455.2 Sequoia sempervirens
AGGAGATTATTAGAGAATTGCTAGACCCTTTGCACTAATTTTCAAAGGGGGATAATGCTTTTAGGAGTGATCCATTTTCCATTCATGTCAAAGGGGGAGAAATTATACAAATGCTCAAGTATCAGACCTTTGGAAAACTGAACATTTAGGTTTTACAATCAATAAAAAGGGGGAGATTGTTGGCATATAGTTTTCATTGATGTCAAAATGGAAAATCATGCAAGGAATATTGCTAGCATTTTGAAAGAGGATTAGAGATGAAATGGAGTTGCTCATGCAAGTGATGATGATGGAATTAATGTCAAAGTTTCATTGATGTCAAAAGAGTGTGGAATTGATCATGCAAGGGAGATGTTGGGATGGTGATAGTTCAATAGTGTGCCTAAATGCTATTAAGCTCAAAGGATGAATGTGAGAGTAGTGGATCTAGTTTTGGAAGTGTGTGGTAGGTTGATGATGTGAAAGTGCATATCTTGCAACTGATATAAAGTTGATCAATTTGTTGTAAATGTTATCATGAAGTCGTAGAGATTTTTCCACACAACAAAAGAGGAATTAGGCTGCAGATTCGATGTGGGTTTTTTGTTAGCATTCCAGTGATGTGCTCTGCAAGACCAAAAAATGAAGGATTCACTCAGAATGGATTTAAGTATACTCTCGGGTGATTCTAGGATTTACAAATAAATCCTAGTATGTTCATAGTCATGGTGTCCTAAAAATGTTCTATTTCGATGTTGACTAGTTGTTGTAGGTTGTAGCTCACATAAGTTACAACTTATGTCATTGATATCCATCCCATGACTGGCCCATCACATCTTGGAAACCAGTTGATGAAGTCTAAGGTCATGTCGATGTGATAGTGTGTGATTAATGAGAGAATGGGAGACATCTCTTCGATGGAGCGATAAGGAGGAATATCAACATGACAAGAGTATATTGGTGGCACTCAACCTGTAGTCTCTTCAACAGTCTGATAGCTATCTCATTGATGAGACACTAGGTCATCAAAGGGAGTTCTATGAGTGTTTCTTTGATGGAGTCATAAGGAGTATGGAAGCGTTGTCGGTGAGTCACAAGTTTTCAAAATTTCATAACCTACAACATTGTGATGTTGCTTGATCAATGGTGGAGATTAACCCACGATGGATAAATGATGACCATTGATGTCTGATGGGACCTACAAAGGTGACATATGAAGTTAGTGGAAGGTGATGTTAGAGGTGTATATGTAGTAGTGGCTCACATACCCTACAAAGAATTCAGTGGGGCTCGATCAACACCCGTAGGGATAGGGGGAATAGTGAAGATTGATCCTTGGAGATCAGATAGTGCTTGTTGTAGAGTCTTGGAAGGACCCAACTAGGGTATGAGATGAAAAAATATGAAAAAGAAGACATGTCGCATGATGAGGTTGGATAACTGGTAATCCACATCCTTGTTGTGGATTATTGATCAGTGACATGGTGATGAGGTGGACAGGTGATGTCATCAAGGGTTTTCATCAACGTGATTGATGTTCGTCGGTGAGACCTATTTGGATGTCTCCTCAATATTTCATTATGTGATTGATTAGAGAAAGAGATGAAGATCATAAGGAGTTTCATGATTGTCTCTTCAATATAACGATGACCTTCCCATTGGTGAGATGAAGTGTTGTCAGCATGACTTTTAAGGATGTCTCCTTGATAATTCGATGACCTACCCATTGGTGAGACAATATGGTATCACTAGGACCTTGAAGAAGGTCTTTTTGATAGGGAAATGGGAGTATGATGCTAACTATGGGACCCAGTAAGGTGGATGTGGTAATGAGACTTAGTAAGGTAAGGATGATGTGTGTCGGTGTTACAATTACAAAATGAATAAAAGGATGACATGTGGTAGGAAGCAACAATGGATGGTGACATGGTGATGAAATGGACATGTGATGATAGTGTGTGGACCCCACATTGGAATGATGTATTGGGAATTGTTTTTTTCATCAGAGTGACATGCTATCATCAGTAGAAGTTTCAAGGTAGTCTTTATGATGCAATGATGATAATCCTCTATCGAGTAGACAATGTGATATCACCAAGACTATGAAGCTAGTCACTATGAAATGGCAATGGGAGAGTGTAATGCTAATGAGTGGGACCCAACATAGTATGGTGACAAGTGAGATGGTATGAGGCATGGCAATGAATAGTCAATGAGAAAATGACATGATGACACATGGAAGGAAACGATAGTGGACAGTGACATGTAATGAAATGATGGCGTGGGGACCACTTGTCTGCAACATCAATGGTATCAGCGTGACAATGCCATATTGATGAGAGTGGAATGGATGTCCCCTCAATAACCCGATGGATATCTCATTGGTTTGAATTTGGTGTATTGGTAGGATTCTAAAAGATGTCCCTTCGATGAATTGATAATGCACGAAGCTACTAGGACCTATTGTGACGAAGGATGATAGGTGGTGAAGAGTGATTACTCAATATGTTAATTTTCATTGTTGTGGAAAATTAGGTGGCAATGAAATGGAAGACAAATGGAATGTGGGCCCATGTACTTGTTGTTAGTTCATATCGAAGAGAACAATGGATGTTGGTGGGACTATGGTATATGTCTCCTCGATAGAGTGACATGTGATGTGCTTTGAAACTGAATCCTACAATTAATGATGGAAATATAAGGTGATTGATCCAAATATCATTAGTTCATGGATATCGACAGTGCATAATTAAAGGTAATTGATCTAACATAAAAAAATTAAAGATATGATGATGAATGAGAGCCAATGGATCATGGTGTGAAAGAGAAGATCGATGACCTAGATTCAAAGACTAAGATCTCAAATGGCTAAATCTGTGTGAGAAAGGTTTTAACTAGTAAACAACATAGAGGAAGGAATTAATTGGTCCAACTGCACCTAGCAACCAATGTAAATGAAGATTTGATCTTCATGGTGGTGGAATAGATTGCAGATGTGATCAAGATCAAATCAGATCAAATAATTAGAAGAATGCATTGAATGCATATTAGATTCTATGTTTTGAGAGAGAGCTAATTTGGGAAAATTATTTGTAACAAAATTTAATGTGGAAGTGGCTCGATGCAGAGCTAGAGTGACAATGAAGATATTTGATAGACTTTGTCAAATGAGTTGGACTATGGTGTAAGGCTCAAGGTGATCTAGAAGCTTGCTGGTGAAGTCAACGACTAAGAGAAACCTTTGTAGAAGATTTGAGAAGATCTGAATGGTGGTGAGAATATCAAGGAAGATATTTCAAATTGGTGGAGATAGAAGACAATTGGATAATTGTCAAAAGATTGAATCTATTTAGGAGTGTATGTTGGTTACATCTGCTTGTACAGAAAGGAGTCTCCAGTCACATATAGTGCAAAAATGGAGTTATGATATGATGGTAAGGAAGAAGTAAGAGTAGCAAAGAAGACAAAGAATGCACATGCAAGGAAGTCCTAGACTGTAACACATAATATCATCTAGGTTTGCATTCAACAGAGTGTATATGAATGAGACACTACAGAAAGGGAAAGGTGTGCAATGTAACAGGATAGAATAGTGAGTGCTCTATGTGCAAAGGAGAGTGTGGATAAGGGATGTGTTGTTGAGAGTGTAGCTTCAGTAGTAGAGTGTGAGTTGCAGTAAGTGAAATAATGTATAGAATGTAATGATGCATGATCAAGTTTTGTAGAACCAAGTCTTATGCATATTTGAAATTGTTATCATAGAGGTTGTAGCCTCATTGTATTGGGTTGTAGCTCAGGTTAGGGTATTGTAGTCTCCTTGGAGTTGTAGCTCCTAAACCAGGGTGTTGTAGCATCCTTGAAGTTGTAGCTTCTAAAATAGGGAGTCATTGCTTCCTTGGAGTGGTAGCTCCTAAATCAGGGTGTTGAAGCATCCTTGGGTTGTAGCCTAAAAAATTGTAATAGATATTTCATTTGTGATGCTAGATTTGAGTAGTAGACTCAAGCAACCTTTGTCACCATGGTTTTTCCCATCTTGGGTTTTCTACGTATACGTAGTGTTATGTGATGCTTTTGTTTGTATGCATATTTATGTCTCTGCATATTAGTATTTGTACATTAAGTGGTAAAGGAAGTAATCTACATAAAGTTTTCTAAGGGAAATATTTTTAGTATCTACTAATTCACCCCCCCTCTCAGTAGATCATTGTGTTCCAACAATTGGCATCAGAACCCTAGGTTCCCTAGGAGAAGCTTAATTTGCTTAGGTAGATCTGGGTGAGTGAACACAATGGTTAGTCAAGAAAGTTTACTTGCATATGATGGACCTATCTTTGATTGATCAAGATATATTTTTAGGAGCTCATTGATGAAAGGATATTTGGGATCCATAGGATGTGATGTTTGGAGGTCAATTGTAAATGGATATATAGTGTCTGCTACACCTCCAATAACTAAATCCAAAAAGTAGGCATATGAGGATAATGCTACAACAAGAGATATAATTCTTCATGGATTGTCAAGTTTTGTATTGGTCAAAGTCATTCATTGTCAAATAGCACATGAAGTGTGGAATAAGTTGAAAATGATGTATGGAGATGATGAGAGTTTAGCACAGGACAAGATTCAGACATATGGAAGAGAGTCTAAAAATGTGAAGCTGAATGACGATAAGAAGAATGTAGATACATCTAGGAGAGAATGTGTAGCTAGATGTGATGAGGAAGAAGGATCTACTTCCATATCTAAGGATTCTAATGAAGTGGAAGCTAATTACATTAGGAGATTTATAAGAGGCTCTATAAAATACAAAGGTAAGCTACCAACTAAAAGTTTTAAGTCAGGTAGAATAAGTCCTATAGCTGCTAAATTATTTCATAGTGAAAAGGATAATGCTAAGAAAGAAGAGGATAGTAAGGAGAATGAGAAGGATCTGCATGCAAGTGAAGAAAAAGGGTCATCTGATGTTAGTGGTAGATCAGATGATGAACATGGAATTTTCTATGGGTGTGACCCATTTGGAATGACCTTTGATGAAGAGGTTGAGAGGCTTGATAAAGATGAAGAAGTTGAAACCCCCAGTAAAGAAGAAGAACAAGTGGACCTTGAAGGTAAACTCATCAATGTTCTTGATGAGATAATTTTTTTGAAGAAATAGAACTAAGAACAAAAGTTGCATGCACAAAAAGAGATAGAAATACTAAATAAAAGCCTTGAATAGTTTAACCAAATGATAGTTTGAAAACACAAGTTGAGGAAGCTAAAAGGATAGAAGATGTAGTTAAATCTAAACTACAGTCTAAATCAAATGAGTGCATGAAGCTAGAAACCGAGATAGTTGCTCTGAGAAGAGATTTCTAGAAATCCAAGGAACAGATTGATAAAGGCCTAAATTTGAAAGGTGGCTCTGAAATATTAGATGAGTTGGTAAAATCACAAAATCCATCAAAACCAAAAGAAAAGTTTGGCCTTGGTTTTGAGAAGGGAAAGAGTCCCTCTACCAGTGCTTCTACGAAATTTTATGATAGAATTATAGCATAAGGAAGTTGTTGTACAAAGAATGAGAAAGCTTGCATGAGTTGTTCCAAAGAAAATACCTTTGGAAATGGAAGATTAGGAAAAGGAACTACTAAGATGAAGAAGACAAAAGGAGAAAAGAAGCTTGTTGTTGCTGAGATGAAGAAGCTAGATAAAAAGAAGATGCTCAAAATAGATATGAAAATGAATAAATTAGTTCCTAGAAACTTGAAAAAGAAGCAACATACTAAGAGAGTTGATTCAAAAGGATTTACTAGGATGAGATACATGAAGAATCCAAATCAAAGAAGACCTCCTCATCCTATTCATTGGAACACTATGACTAGGTACTCCCCATGTTTTAATGGTTACTACTATGCTTGTAATTAGTATGGTCATAGAGCTATAGATTGTAGGGCTCCACCTAAGTGGAGCACAAAACATATGCATATATATTCATTTGATCCTATAAGGAATATGCATGTAGTATGCTACAAGTGTGAAAAATTTGGTCACATAGCTAAAGATTGGAGATTAGATCTTGTAAGACCTATAGTATAGAGCAAGTGGAAGACTATAAGGAAGGATACATCTTCCAGAGTGAACAATGGTTCACATAATTTTGTGAAGAAGGAAGGTGTGACAAAAAGGAAGAAAAAGAAGGTCTAGAAAGAGAAAGATTGGTAGGCAACACTCCATGAGGATAATTTTTCCTTACATCACTAATTTTTAGTGATAGGGCATGAGTCCAAGGGGACCTTAATTGATATTTCATTCATCCCTAGAAATGAAGAAGGAGATCAAGTCAGGTAAAATAGGTTTATAAATTTTTAATGACTTGATGGTTGCAGATTCATGGTCATATTATTGCTTTTTGAAGTGCTCATTAGAGTGTGAGAGCATCAATAGGTAGTGGATAGTCAGCTACAACAATTGATATCAACATGTGGTATCAGATACTCAAGAAAAAGTAGTTAAATGCTTTATTGAGAGAAATGCTCCTTGAATGCAAGGAGAAGATATATGTCTTAGGGGGAGCTTTTTTGTATATTTTATTTTTAAATTGGTATCAGACCACCATAAATTGGTTCAGAATAGTTCAATTGGCACAGAGCCCAAAATGAAGCTCATGCTTGTGTATACTAAAAAGAGAATGGAGCAAGGTCTTAGGGGGAGTAAGTCTCTTTTCCAGTTCAAAGGAGGTTATTAGAGAACTGCTAGACCCTTTGCACTACTTTTCAAAGGGGGAGAATGATTTTAGGAGGAGTGATCCATTTTACATTGATGTTAAAGGGGGAGAAAGTATGCAAATGCTCAAGTATTCGAGAAAGTTGAGCATGGGAGAAATAAGTGCATTTTCTCATAATGATGAGAAAAGGAGAAGGAATGTCAAAGGAGGAGAATTGAGAGCTTAGATGTTATCCATAATTGGTATCAAACCTTTGGAAAGTTGCGCATTTAGGTTTTTCCATGAATGTAAAAGTGAGAGATTGTTGGTATATAGTTTTCATTGATGTCAAAATGGAAAATCATGCAGGGTAGATTGCTAGCATAATGAAAGAGGATAATAGATGAAATGGAGTTTCTCATGCAACTAAGGATGATGGTATTAATTTCAAAGTGTCATTGATGTCAAAAGAGTGTGGAATTGATCATGCAATGGAGATGTTGGCATGATGATAGATTAGTGGTGTGCCTAAATGCTATTAAGCTCAGAGGATGAATGTGAGATTAGTGGATCTGGTTCTAGAAGTTTGTGGTAGGTTGATGATGAAAAAGTGCATATATTGCAATTGGTATAGATTTTATCAATTTGTTGCAAATGTTGGCATGAAGTTGTAGAGTGATTTCCATACAACAAAAGAGGAATAAGGCTGAAGATTCGATGTGGGTTTTTTGAGAGCATTCTAGTGATGTGCTTTGTAGGACTAGAAATTGAAGGATTCACTTATAATGGATTTAAGTATGCTCTTGGGGATTATAGGGTGTATAGATAAACATTAATATGTTCACAGTCATGGCATCCTCAAAATGTTCTATTTTGATGTTGATTGGTTGTTGCAGGTTGTAGGTCACATAAGTTACAACTAATGTCATTTATGTCCATCCCATGAACATTCCTTCACATCTTTGCAATTGGTTGACGAATTTTGAGGTTCATGTCGGTGTGACAGTGTGTGATTAGGAAGAGAATGAGAGACATCTCTTCGATGGAGTGATAAGGAGGAATATCGGCATGACATGAGTATATTAGTGAGACTCTCCCTAGAGTCTCTTTGATAGCCCGATAGCTATGTCATTGGCGAGCAATTGGGTCATTGAAGGGAATTCTATGAATTTTTGTTCAATGGATTGATAAGGAGTATGTAAGTGTTTTTAGCGAGTCACAGGTTTTCAAATTTTCATAGCCTCCAACATTGCGATGTTGCTTGATCAGTAGTGGAGATTAACCCATGATGGATAAATGATGACCATTGATGTCTAGTGGGACCTGCAAAGGAGACATACAAAGTTAGTGGAAGGTGATGCCAGAGGTGTATACATGGAAGTGGCCTACATACCACCACTAAGAATTCACTGGGGCCCAATCAAGACCCATGGGGTTAGCGAGCAATGGTGAAGATTGATCCTTGGAGATCGGATGGTGCTTGTTGTAGAGTCTTGGTGGGACCTAACTAGGGTATGAGACGACAGAAGATGACAAAGAAAACATGTGGCATGGTGAGATTGGATGAATGGTAATTCACATCCTTGTTGTAGAGTATGGAGTAGTGACATGGCAATGAGGTGGATAGGTGATGTCATCAAGGGTTTTCATCAGCGTGGTCTTGATATTTGTCGGTGAGACAAATTCAAATGTCTCCTCGATAATTCAATATGTGATTGATCAAAGAGAGAGATGAAGATTAGAGGGAGTTTCATGATTGTCTCTTTGATATAGTGATGACCTTCCCATCAGTGAGATAAAGTAGTGTCGGTAGGAGCTTGAAGGATGTCTCAATAACCTGATGACCTACCCATCGGTGAGACAATATGGTATCACCAGGACCTTGAAGAAGGTATCTTCGACAAGGTGATGGGATTATGATGCCGACTGTGGGAATCAGTAAGGTGGACATGGCAATGAGACCCAATAAGATAAGGATGATGTATGTTGGTGTTGTAATCAGAAAATGAATAAAAGGATGACATGTGGCAGAAAGCGATAATGGATGCTTATGTGGTGATGATGTGGACATGTGATGAAAACATGTGGACCCCACATTGGAATGGTGTATTGGTTGTTGTTTTTTTCATCAGAGTGACATACTATCATCGGTGGGATTTTTAAGGTAGTCTCTATGATGCATCAATGATAATCCTCTATTGGGAAGACAATGTGATATCGCTAAGACTATGAAGCTAGTTTCTATGATATGGCAATGAGAGAGTGTAATGTTGATTAGTGGGACCCAATGTAGCATGGTGACAAGTGAGATGGTATGAGGCATGGTAATGAACAGTTAGAGAGAAAATGATAGGATGACACATGGAAGGAAACGATAGTGGACAATGACATGTAGTGACACAATGGCATGGGGACCACTTGTTTGCATCAATAATGGTATCAATGTGACAAATCCATATCGATGAGATTAGAATGGATGTCCCCTCGATAACCCAATGGCTATCTCATCGATGTGGCTTTGGTTTATCAATAGGAGTTTGAAAGATGTTCACTCGATGGTACGATGAGGCAAGAAGCTAGTGGGACCTAATTGTGATGAAGGCTGATAGGTGGTGAAGAGCAATTACTCAATATGCTAATTTGTATGGTTGTTACGAATTAGGTGGTGATGACATGGAAGAAAAATGACATGTGGGACCATGTACTCAGTTGTAGTTCATATTAGAGAGAATGATGGACATCGATGGGACTGTGGTATATGTCTCCTTGATAGAGTGACATGTGATGTGCTTTGAAACTAAATCTTATGATCAATGATAGAGATCATAAGGCGATTTATCTAATAATGATCATTAGTTGATGGAGATCGACGATGCATGATTAAAGGTAATTGATCTAATGGAAACGTTTGAAAGATATGATGATGAATGCGAGCCAATGGATCATGGAATGAAAGAGAAGATCAACGACCCAAATTTGAAGATGAAGATCTCAAACAATTATATTTTTGTGAATAGGGTTTTGACTAGTAACTGACACAGAGGAAGGAATTAATTGGTCCAACTATACCCAACGACCAATGTAAATAAAGATTTGATCTTCAAGGTGACAAAAGAGATTGTAGATGTGATCAAGATCAAATTAGATCAAGATCAAATTAGATCAAGATTGTAGAATGCATTATAAGATTCTAAGATTTGACAAAGAGCTAATTTGGGAAAATTCTCTGTAACAAAATTTAATGTGGAAGTGGCTCGATGCAGAGCTAGGGTGACAATGAAGATATATAATAGACTCTATTAGATGAGCTCAACTATGGTGTAAGGCTTGAGGTGATTTGGCAGCTTGCTAGTGAATTCAGCAAGTAAGTGAAACCCTAGCGGAAGATTTGAGAAGATTTGAATGGTGGTGAGAATCTCAAGGAAGAGATTGTAGGTTGGTGGATACAAAATACAATTGGATAATTGTCAAAAGATTGAATCTATTTAGGAGTGTATGCTGGTTGCATCTGCCTGTACATAAATGAGTTTGCAGTCACAGATAGTGCAAAAACGGGGTTATGAATATGCGGCTGTACCGGTAAGTAAGAAGTGAGAGCAACAAAGTAGAAAAAGAATGCACATGCAAGGAAGTCATAGACTATAACAAAAAATATCATCTAGGTTTGCATTCAACATAGTGTAGATGAATGAGATACTACAGAAAGGGAAAGGTGTGCAGTGCAACAAGATAGAACAGTGAGTGTTCTATGTGCAAAGGAGAGTGTAGAGTAGGGGTGTGTTGAGAGTGCAAATTTAGTTGCAGAGTGTGAGTTGTAGTAAGTGCAACAATGTACAAAATGTAATGATGCATGATTAGGTTTTGTAGAACGAAGTCTTATGCATATTTTAAATTGTTATCATAGAGGTTGTAGCCTCATTCTACTAGGTTGTAGCTCAGGTTAGGGGATTGTAGTCTCCTTGGAGTTGTAGCTCCTCAACTAGGGTGTTGTAGCATCCTTGAAGTTGTAGCTTCTAAAATAGGGAATCATTGCTTCCTTGGAGTGGTAGCTCCTAAATCAGGGTGTTGAAGCATCCTTGGGTTGTAGCCCTAAACATTATAACATTGATTTCATTTGTGACACTTGATTTGAGCAGTAGCCTCAAGTAGCCTTTGTCATAGTGGTTTTTCCCATCTTGGGTTTTCCACATATACATTGCGTTATGTGATGCTTTTGTGTGTATGCATATTTATGTCTTTGCATATTAGTATCTGCACATTAAGTGGTAAAGGAATAATCTACATAAAGGTTTCTAAGGGCAAGAATTTTTAGTATCTATTGATTCACCCCCCTCTTAGTAGATCATTGTGTTCCAACAATAAAAACGTCATAATAAAAAGTAGATATTTAAAATGTTCAATAACTCCTACCACAAATGTAAAAATATTCCCTCAAATCAAATTTTGTTATATGCATATTGTCTTGAAATACTCCATAATACCTCTCATTATGGTGTGGTAAAAAAAAACTATAATTCACATTTTCTGGAATAACATCTAAAATTTCTAGTAAAAGATATTGTCTTGAAATACTCCATGGTACCCCTTATTATGGTGTGGTAAAACTAACTATAATTTGCATTTCTAACATGAAATCTAAAGTTATAGTAAAAGAAAGTGATGATTAAGAAAATTGGTCATCAATAATAATGTTAAGGGCACATGAATTGTGAATATTCCCTACATAGATAAAAGGGAATCAATTCTTTGTTTTATTTATAGAGGTAATAGCACAATAGTGTCTCACTTTTTAGTTTAAGCAAAATAAAAAAAACAACATTTTTTAATTTATGTCAATTATAGAAAGAAATGGTCAAGAATTTAAGGATAATATAAATTAATAAGTTGCAAAATCTTATGTAGATTCAAAAGAGAATTTCTAAAAAGATAATCTTTATTTTTTTATTATTTTTGGTTTTTTTTTTATTATTTTCTATTGAGTGGCATTATTCCAAAACATATAACTTTCACTACAAATAATTTTTTTCATGATTTATTGGAAATAAATTATCAATGTCTAGTGCAAGTATTTTTTTGTTATTTTTAAGAAAATATTTATTATTATTATTTTTTTAATTCATACTAACAAAAAATTCAAACCTATATGATTATGCATCATATTTTTCTTAACATATTCAAAACTTATTTTTCTCTTTTTTCATTGAAATAGTGACATCTATGTTGAGTGCAATGTATTTTTTATGATTTTTTTTTTAATTTTTGTTATTTTTCCTAGTGTCTTGAATAAAAGTCATTGTTTTTTTGTAATGAACCTACATTCAATTAAAAATTAAAAATATATAGTATTAAAGAAAATAAAATACATATTATATATTTTTTATAAAATTAAAACTAAGGGATAGATACAAAATGACACTTCCAAATGACTTGATTTGATCCTCCAAAAGGTGAAGCAATTTTTTTAATAAAATTTTGATAAGTGTGAAGGAAACTCTATCAAAGGCTTGGTTTAAGCCTAGGGGGTCTCTATTCAAGGTAGTTTGATCTAATCCTCTTCAATCAAACTCCTTTAGATAGAACCTATCTTAAATCATTAATTTAAAAAATATGCGATTTCAAGTAAAAATTAGGACGCCCCACAAGTGGGACACACTATTATACTATCATTTAAATATTATAACTAAAAATTCTAAAATTTACTATGATAAAGTGAAAAAATTCAATTTATTTTGAAAAAGATGCATGACAAGATTCAAAACTAATAGCAAGAAAATCCTCATAAAATAGAGAGTTTCCTTATCTTTGGAAAGTTTTCTTTTATCAAGGAACTTCCATACAATTCAATTATTGAACGCTATTCTTTAAGAGTTGACATTGATTACATAATGAAAATTTACTAAAGCACATACGTATAACCTATTGAGGCTTGTATTGATTAAATATCCTTTCTAGTTGCATCAACTATGAAGAATAGGTCTTGATTGATTAGAAACCCCTTTTGGTCCCATCCAACTTCAAGAAAAGTTCTATATTAATCAACACTTCCCTTTTGTTTGATCCAACCTCTAGATAAGGATTTTATTGATCTAATCACTCTTTTGTTTGAATCAACTTGAAGGAAAACTCTAGATTGATTAAAAAATCATTTTAGTCCCATCCAACCTCATGTAAAGGCATAGATTAATTGAAACCCATTCTTTACTTGATCCCAACTCAATGAATATCCTTCAATTAGTTGTCAGATCATAAAAATTACCCTTGTAATTTTCAAACAACTTTGCTACCTAAGAACTTACCATTAGAAACTTGTGAGAAAAATATTGTTCACATATTTCATACACACAAGCTAGATTTGTGGGAAGTTTGAATGGATTTGTTTCCCTTAAAAATTCAATCACCTTATGGTGTGGTTAAATCCTATTATTCACTATGTTATAGCATAAAATATGAGGATGCAAGACTACAATGTTTGGCTAGTAGCCAAAAATATGTTTTAAAAAGTATGTGTTTTTTGGATCATATATAATTCAATACAAAGTGTATTTGAAGCTCATTTAGGCTACCCTCTTTCTAAATTTACTCACATAGGCTTGTACATTTTGTCCCTACCTTTGTCTCAAGTCATGCCATTACATTACTCACTCCTCTTCATGGAATATAGAATAAACTTCTTACAAAGCATACTCTTGAAGGTTTTCCACTTCAAAAATAGTGGTGCTTTCCTTGTTTTGAATGAGCATGCATAGCTCTCATATTAAGTAAGAACATGCTCATACAGGTTTAACCTTACAAAATAAATCTGTTGGTGTGGGGATATTTAACCAAGATTAAAATATACCTCTATTTGGGACCTCCATTGGTCCAACTTCTCAATAATCTCACAATCATAAAGTAGTTGTACTAACTAATAGAACACAAAATAAAATTATTCTATTAGATATCAAGATAAATTATTACATTGATGGACAACTCCTTATATAGAGTTTGGAGCATGAAACCAAATAAACATGGAACTAGATAAACATGACAAAACTCACACTAAATGCTAAAAATAACAAACTCTCATAAGACACTAAGGTGACCTTATTACAAAAATAATCCTTATCTTCTAATAATCATTTAATATTATTTTAATACTGCCTCTTAAGACTTACTAAAAAAAAAAAAAAACTAATGTAAAGTGTATAAAACTAAAAACAACCTGAAGCATGAATTCACCATTCTTCACTTATAAGCTTTACTTTGAAAATAGACCATAAACAAAGTAAAACTCTATCAAGCTATCTTGAACTCTCATAAAGGTGTAGCTCCTTTAAGCTAGATTCCCAAGTTCTAAGATTACCATGTCCCTCGAACTCTTGAATCGTTGATCTCTCAAACCATTGGACAACAATCCATATTGAGTTACACTTGTAGAGATAATTCAAGTTGTCTCATAACCCTTATGATCTATAGACTCCCAAGATAACTAGGAAACCATCCATTTTGAGTTTTATCTATATTGGATTCCTTCATGTCTTCAAAGTGTTAGCTACTTAAAATACATGTAATTCATTATTCATCTTGGCATAGTAATATTTCCAAGCTCTCTTGGCAACACATTTGGTGGATCTTCAACATGGCAACAAAATGTGTCAACACTAACTTAAAGAAGTACCTCAACACATTTTACTTCATGATACTCATAAGAAAAGTGCATGGTTTCTCAACCTTCTAATTTTCCATCCTTGTCTATATAAAGTTAGAGGATAGTCTTCAATTGTAATGTCCCATTTTCAAAAAATAACATTTACTATTTTTAGTAAACTCAGTTTTTGAAATAGCAAGTCAGGGCCTACATATGAATCGAGTAAATTGGTTTTCAAAATAAAATTATTAAATCCTTTTTGGGGGATAAATTTATAAATATTTTATATTTATTTTTTATGGTTCCAAATGGGGAGTTGGATTTTGGGAGGAGTTATTTTGGAGCATTTTTGGTTTTATTTTATTCAAGGTTCCTGTTAGCGCTTGGAAAGTTGCATAGGGAATCTTTATGAAAAGAGATACATTTGACACATGCAATATTCCTCAATTTGGGCATCCAAATTGGTGGTGTAAAAAGGAATTGAATATATTGCAATTTCCCTCACAAACTTCATCATTCTAGATATTGTTTTCTCTCACAAGTTTTGTGAATTTTCTTCAGAGACTAGTAAACCAATCAAGAAAGAATCTTCAATTCTGGTAAACTAAGGGGATTGAGGTCAAAGATAGTGGTTCTAAGGGTCTCCAAGAGTAATTTCATCTAGAGAGTGCTATTGAGTTGAAATCTTTCAAATTTTGATGCTTTATCTATAGTTTGTTGTAGGAGATTGATTCGGTTTGGAGTGCATAGCTTAGTTTCTCGGGTTTCTATTATTTTTATATTGTGAGAAAAATATTTTGATGTCATGTAACACCCTACTGTGTGAACCCCAAAGGACAACAACAACTAAAAAATTACTGTACAATTTTTTTTTTGAAAGAGAAACATTGCATAAGATAAGTATGTACATACATTACATGAAAAAAAATTATACATTTACAAAATCATCTATGTCCTCTGGGGTACATGAGATGACATTACAACACCTAGACTCTTACCAAAACGATAGCAAATGAAAACCGAGATTAGATGAAAATAACATACAACCATCCATGATCAAAAGAGATGAAATGATATACATCATTTATTACATTTCAATTCATAGTTCGATATTATAATTATGGAGCATATTTCCATAGATACAACACATCATGGATACAATAGTACATTACTTAATGATTCCATTATATCAATGGGAAGAGTACATCAAATACAAGAATAATACATCAAGGATGAATAAGGTGCAAAGCATGAAATCGTCTTCAACCAAGTGAAGCTCTGAAACTTTACATCCACTTCCACATCATGAACATAACCTAGGAACCCAATGGGGTGCATAGCACATTCCATTCGACCACGTGGGTTCGAAGACCCACCCCTGTGCTAGGAGTTGACAAGAAAGACCCTCAACCAAAATAGTCAGGTGAACAATAACAAACAAGACTTCATGATAATAGAAACAATAAACATAAGACAACATCCACTTCTAGAGGAACAAAGGAAACAAGGGGAAAAAATAAGTAAAGACAGTTGCTTAAGGGATAGAGTGTCATCACATGGCTCGACATGGGTTACCCAATGCAAATCTTCATAGGTTACTGGCCCTCATCTTGGGTTAACCTGGCAACCTCAACCGATCCCCAGCCTCCATTCTTACACATGTGCAATCAAATCACCTTTCATGAAGACAAGGTGATTGATTTTCCATTCCAAGCCTTCTCATGTCATCCCAAGCCTAAACAAGCACTTGGGCCATGAGAGGGGCATCCATTATATTTTCTTGGTGTGAATAACTACCCACCCCCTAAATATTTATTAGGTTATCACTTGATTACATGAACTTCCACACAAGTTACCCAGGTCACCACTTAGGGTTCTAGCCCCCGTGGGAAGCCACTCTCCCTTACAACAACAAAATCTCATAAAGATAAATGAGGTAAGCCAACTTGCACAAAATATCAAGGCCAAGTAAATAAATAAAACCCCTAAGGCATGCACCATGTCACACTAGAATTCCATAAATAAGCAACTTCCAAGTGCAAGGATAAACCCACCAAAATCAAAATGAGCATAAGAGCAACCGTTTGAACAAAACCAAAATGGAAAGCAATTATGAAGCAGCATATTCTTTCCCCTCCTCTGGAAGCCCGCAAAGACAAACTACCCAAAAACCCACAATGAGGGTAAAATGAAGCAACACAATTGCAACACAAGACTTCAAGATATAAAATCTCCTCAAACAAAATCAACTCAAGAGGAAGTCATGTCAAGATAGAATCATCAAAATCATCCATTAATCCAACACGCCGATGAATCAAATCACTTCCCACAACCAAGCAGCCCAAAAGGGTAGACACATCAAAATCAAATCATAAAATCAACCTTTAGATGTACGAATACACTCAATGAATAAACCCTAAAGGGTAATAAACAATCAAGTACATTGTATCCATTCATACTTTAAAATAACTAAAGAAGAATAACTTCTAAATATCCCAATAATTTTTTAACACACGCAATTTACTTTCACTAACAAATCAAAAGAAATGAACATCACAACATTTAAATAATCTTTCTAGTTTCACTAAAACATCAAGAGCAATAAGTTCCAAGAATATTAAATCATCATTCAAAAATAATATCTTCTCTACATGATATCCAATCAGTTACACTTTGGCTAATAACCACTTAATATAGACCAAGCACAAAAACAAAACCAAGCTTTTAATTCAACACAAATTTTCACTCTAACTACATCCATGAAGAACTCTCGACTAACTCACAACTTCACTCACATATAACAATCAATTCTAAAATCAAGCAATTCGACAAAGGCATTATTATCACATTTCACATAACTCCACAACTTACCCACATAATTTATTAAATCGGGTCCTTAACACATTGATACATAAGTAAGTATAATCAACATAAGTAATTATAATAATATTCATTCTAAATAACCAACTACATAATGGATCTACAAGCCATCAAAGCATATTAAGACTTTAACTACGAAGGTTAAAATGTGAAAAAAAACATATAAGAAATAATCTAATAATACATTCCTTCGACTTTTGATCAAATAAACATACTAAATTCACATAAATGAACCAAGACAATATTAAACCTAAAGAAGGAGATGCAATAACAACTCATAAATCTATCATGTATAATTTCAATAAATGGCCTCTCTAAGGGAAACTTGTAGTAACAAGACAACTGATAAAATATAGGATACTCGAAGTTCTTAAGCTCATCACCAAGCTTCTTCTAGTTCTCATACAAATGATACCCATTTATATTTCATTTGAATTCATTACATAAATATAGAATAATTGAAATGTGCACAAGCATGCTAGCTGCATTTTGTACACACAATCTAATTTAAGTTTGAATCAACCCATTAATATGATATACAAATCAATTGGCTAAGGGCCTCTATATCCTAATGCTTACAAGCACACTAGGCACCCCATATGAATTCAATTCATACATGTAATACATCCCTATCAAGAGTACATATAAACAAGGTGATACAAACAATTCAATCATATATATGATTATTGGAACTTCAATTTAACACTAATTAGTGTAGGAGTTTAGGTGAACTCTTCAAACACCCCAAAATCACCTGCAAGACAAAATAACTTCCACAAGAGAGAAATGACAGAAATATCATGCTATCATTAAGATGCAAGAATGAAAAATTTAATATGAGATGATTACAAATGTACAAAATGCCTTGAATATATAGGCATGAGTGAAAACCTAAAATGCATGAGATGTTGCCAAGTGTTATGATCTAACAACATGTGGCAACATAACCCTAACTAACTAGATAAGGATAAGGATAGAGATAAGTTCTAGAAGGACAACTCATCTTCTAAAATGAATCTTATCTCCTACAAACAAGGAAGGGGATATTACCCCATTATTAAATGATCTATTAAAATGCAACCTAGGACTAAATGATATATGACCTAAGTTAACTTATGCTAGTGTAATAAATAATTAATTACACTAGCATTTAGGTCATATAACTTGGATACAAACTATCCCTTTTACTTGTTAATAAAATTAATATGTAAATGACTAAATAAGTTATATCAAACAATTAAGACATCATACACGATTCCTTAAAATATTAGTAAATGATTACTATTCATATAATACTAACTTAATAAATATTTTATTAACTTGATTATATAAAATTATTAATAATTAGGATGCATTAACATTCTTATTAACTTCACTAAACTTACTAATATTTTCTATCTTTATTAGTAAAATTACTAGGGAGCTTGGGTTAATTTTTCTTTTTAAAATTTCTTTAAATAGACACATGAATACATTTAATGGAATTTTCCTAATGTTAATTTCTTTAATTAAAGAAAAAGACAATTTTATACCACTATCTATATATATATGCTTACATGAATTTTTCAAGCTCACGGTAAACATGCTTATGCATATGTTTTAACTTCTAAATACAGAGTTTTAACATTGCATTTATCCCACAGTCTGGTTGTTTAAACAATAAAAGGATTTATGCAAATCTTAGTTTAAAAGGGTGCAGTAATATTAAAACCTAAATGTGCTCATTAATAAAATCTTGGCTGTAATTTTCACTTTAATAAACATACCCTAAAAAAACAATTCAAAAACCTTATTTCCAGGCTGTAGTTACACCAAATTGGAGAAGTGAAAGATTTTTACCAGCGAGGAGGAGATTGGAGGGGTGACAAACTTGCTAGAGGTTAAAGTTGATAAACGTAGCAAATGCACTGGGAGACATGTATGTAGAATGAGGGAACATAACGCCTCTAAGAAATGTGATCTCATGAAATGCTATGATTGCAGGATATGCACTAAACGGATTTGTTAAAAAGGCTTAAGGAACTTTCAAGCGAATGTTACTTGTGGGGGAAACGCCAAACCCTCAACCAGAGCCAACATCCTCCCTGTTGCGCCATCATGGGAGCTTTGAATCAGGCCGCAGGGGCATGCGTACAAACTATGGAAGCAAAGACAAGACACATGAACCATTCGACAACATGCCTCAAAGCAATGCAGTCCCCTGACGCCATGAAAGCAGGGTATGTAGAAAATGGATTTGCAAAGAAGCTCTCGAAATTTTTGAATTAATGAAGCACTCTGATACACATCCTAACGTGGTAATCTTTTCTTGTGTTCTAGGTGCACGTAGTTAGGCAGGTTTAGAGGATGAGGCTGCACATACTTCACACGACAGTAACCCTTATTGCATTACATATATAGATGATCATTAAGTGTGCATGGTTAACCTTCATGCGCACGTTGGCTATCTGGGAAATCTCCTAAGCTTTATATGCATCAAAGGTGGCCAAACCGTTTAATGTATTCGGTGTTCAAGTCTTGAGGAAAGCATTTGGGATTTGATAATAATGCAAGAATATGAGATGCTTATCTGTGTATTGGGAGTGTGGCTAGAAGAAATGGAAGGAGCAGATAGGGTTGAAAGGTGCAAAGATGACGAGGTTTTAGCCATTGATAAACTTCAGTCATGCGGTTCAATTGATTAAATTCCACCGTCGATCTGTAGCAATGAAAAATTCTAAAACGGCAAAGAGAGCTACACTGGAAGTTAAGAGGCTCCGATGTAAGGCACAACAAACATCAAACATTCAGTGTGAAGATGTAGTTTGAAGGAGAAGTTGCTAAATGGGGTTTTAGGATTCAAAATTCATGAAATTAGAATCATCGACCCTGATACAAAATTCCACCAGCAATGCAAGCATGCTACTCAAGCGTTCATGACATTTTGACCGAACAATTAGGCAACATAACGGCTGCCAAGGGAAGCAACAACAAGAAGGAAGAGAGTAGGAGGAGCGCATACCTTAGAAAATGTTTCCACAGTCTTTGTCAGTGTCCTCTCTACCTTTACCAACATCCTTCTCGCCAATGCAAAACTATGAGTTTTTGAACAGGGTATGAACATCCACCAGAGCATGATCTTGGTGAATTTCTACCCCTGGTATCTCCCAGAATGGATGTAACGGGAGGCTTAAGAAACTTTCCAGCAAATGCAGTTGGCAGGTGTAGCCAACGTCCTCCCCCCCCTTCTCCACGCGTCCTACCTGCCTTCCTTTTCTTGCATGCAATGCCTTCTTTAATGCTCTGCACAACGACCCTCCATTATTTCCTCTCTCAGCGACCAAGGTCATTATCGTGGTTCAATGCCAATTGACCAACCTTTTTTAATAGGTGATTAAGGAATGGCATGATGAGATATCCTCCATGGACCATCTCCATTTACTTTCACATCTCCCGATAGCACTCCTACAGAGCGGTTACCCACTGATTCAAGAAATAACTTCCTTCATAAATATCGTCTCACACATCTATATATATATATATATATATATATTATATAGTGATAAGGTTTATATTTATTTAATTTCAAAAAATAGCTTTTTTTTATATATAATAATTGAAATAATCTTTAACTTAAACATAATCCGTACACATACACATATATGTATATATATATTTGTTAAATAGAATACTGTTATCAAAGTAATAGGTTAGAGTACAACAATATATTGATAAACATTTTTATCTATTTATTCTTATATAAACGAGTATCAATTAAACAACACATACATCGAATGGTATTTATCTGATTATCAAGCAAATTAACTATTCATTAAAATAAAACGAAACACAATGAATCACGAAATCACGAATAAATACTTACACAAATTTTCAGAACAATCGATATGGAGGGGCACTACATGTCATGACAAAAATAATATGCGTATTTTTCTATAGAGATCTTTGTATGAATTTTGGAGTGAGTTTGTGTGAAGATTTCTCTAGATTCAATGTGAGTTTGGACTTTCAATTTGAAGATTAAATGATATATTTTTATACAGTTGTTCAATGTTGTTTTTCTGATGTATATGATAGTAAAATGATGTAATTCCATGATAATCTCAAAAATATATCATTCCATTACAATTGCTCAACAGTTTGGTGTATTTTGGTGTTTGTTTTGGTATACTCGATTTGCAAGGGTTTGCTCATATTGGAGTGCATTTTAGATTTCATATTTTTTTGTTGTTGTTAGTAATAAATATCTCTGCAATAAAAGTATTTTTATGTTTGTTTGGTGTCTAGAATAGTTGATAATAGTTTGGGAGTTGGGTGGAGTTTGCTTGGGTTTTTAGTGGTGTGCTCGAGTTTTCCGATTGATTTTCTTTATGTATTTGTACAATAAATGTTCATTGTTGTTAACTATTGTAATGACAACACAAATGATGTAATTTCATGCTCAAATTTGTAATGAATAGTTCTCCATCTATTCCTTATGATTTCATCTCAGTTTGGAGTAGTTTGGTGTCTTTTCCTTAATACCCGATTTGCTCTATTGCTTAAATTTCTCATTCAAATTTGGAATATTTAATTGGGGATATTACAATGGTATCAAAGCTCTGATTTTGTCAGCTTGATGGTTTGATCATATTTTTCTAAGGGAAAAGAAGAGTTAAAAGATGGCTGATGTTGGTAAGCATGCTACATCCATTCCCCTTTCAAATCCCATAGAAGATTTGGTAAGAGAACTAGCGGCCATCAAAGAAACTTAGGCTAACCAAGATGAAGTATTTAGAAATTCAGTCCCATACAAGGACTATTTCACTCTGATGCAAAGAATGTCAGCTGCAAAGGGCTACATACATCACCCATGACATAGTATAAAGGAAATCATTAAATCTTCTGCTCCAACTTTTGATGGAACAAACAAGATCTCAATTAGAGCATGGTTACAAAAGATATAGGACTATTTCATACTTGGTCCCATGAAGGAGAAATTTGTCATTTAGTATGTGATCTTGCATCTTAGAGGATCTACTCATGATTGGTGGTACCAAGGTATGAACACCCAAGACCACATCTAGGTAAATTCTTTTGATGATTTTTTCCAAAGGTTGATTGATAGATTTGAACTCAAAGTTGAAGAGGAGCATGTAGTTGTAGAATGGTTCATAGCAAGGGAATCTAATGCAATGAATGTCTTGAAAAATGATGAATGTGTGACAAAGTCTTAGGGTGACTCTTTGGTCCATGAAATTACTATGGATAAGGTGGTGCATGAATAATAGGACAAAATGATAGCCTTGAATCCTAGTTTGGATTCATTTGTTGAAGATTCTAAGACTAATATCTATCTTGGTGTCTCTAGTGGAGCAGATACTAATGATGGGTTCTCTGAGGTACTTTCAAAAGATGTACATGGAAGAGGCAAAGGTGATGATATCTCCAAAATAGATTTTGATGATCACTCATACCATTTCATTGATGAGATTTCAGGTGGCTTTGGGTTTGGATTCCAAACAAAGCATACAGAGGAGGATGTTGATGAATATTTTAGTCCTACGAATGTGGAGAGTGACTTTTTCAAAGTGGAAACCACTCATGAAAAGCATAGTGAATACTTATACCTTGATCGAAACAATCAAACCTCTTTCATTTGGGATCTAGGAGTGCCAACATCTAAGTATGATGAGGTACTATCTTGGGTTGAATTTCCCCTTCATTCCAATGTTGTTTCAGATTCATCTAAGGGGTTATGCAAGGACGATGACATTGAAGAAGCTAAGGTTGAACGGTATGTTGATGATATTGAATGCAAATATGATTTATTATTACTTGGTGTTGATTTTGAGAAAATATATAGAAACCTTAACTTTGAGGAAAAACATAGAAGCCTTGATTATGAGCTAAGACACAGTAGCGTTGCTGATTTGGATCCTCAACCCAATCTTGCACATTTTCATCAAGCTAGAAAAGAAGAGGTTTATGAGGTTTGGGACAACCATGGTGTTGTTGGTGAAAGGTATGAAGAATATTTTAATTTTGGAATGCATTATAATTTGCAAAAACTTGACATGCATGAGGAAATTTTTAGGAATAGCTCTTGGTGTCCACTAAAAATGAAGTGCAAGTTTTATCTAGATTGGATAGTACACATATGCATGTAGAAAGCATCATTCAAAATGCACCAAGGAATAAAAATGAGCTTATTGTTGCCTATTTTTATTTGTAAAAGAACACCATGGAAGAAATCAAAATAGCTTACTTGCACATGTTACATGATAGAGATATGGCTTACAAGTGTGCAGATGAGGCCATGTCCATGACTAAGAAATTAAGGGGAGAATTTGGTGGGCTCATTAGTAAGTTTAAATGTACAAAGCTTACTTTGGAAAGTTCCCAAGAGGAACTTCTAGAGAAAAGTGATCAACTCTATGAGGATCAATAGTTTAGGGAGCTAGATTGCATCTAGGAGGAATCTAATTTGGCACATTCAAATAGTAGGAGTTTGGACCAACAAGAGGATGGATCTAATCTTCAACTTTTTGTTGATCCTTTATTTGAGACAGATGCTAATTTGACTCATGATAATATTTTGTTTGAGATAGGTAATAAAGATCTAAAAAATTGCAGTGATGAGATTGGACTTGATTATAGGATTCAAGACTCAAGTGCAGTTTCTTACCATGAGATGTTGTCTCAAGATTGGAGTAATGGGTCAACCTCCAATGTTAGTACTACATCCAACTTTCAGATTAGCTTGTACATGACTTTAGATCCTGATCCGCAAATGAGTTGGATGGTATTTTCAACCTAGTAGTTGAACAATTATTAGCTGAGGTTGGATGGTAGAGGTAATTTGACCATAGCAGATGTTCCTATTGCCACTTCCATACTTATCTCTCCTATGTTTTCAATTGGATTGCAGATTGGTCATTGCTGACCTTATATCTTTTAGTTTATTATAGAGACATCCTTTCATGAGAAAATTGTTGTTGAGCATTGGCGAAATTTTGGGAAGTTGGTTATAAGTATTTTCTTGGACACAATTCATTTTCATTGCTTCCACAATGGTGAGAGACAGTCACTACAATTACTTCACGGAGATGATATATGCATGATTACATACAATATTTTAATGATTGCATTGGTTTGGTTCCTTTGGTGTACTTAGGGCCTTCCATTTGACAATTGGAAGTTAAGTGTCAATGCTACGATTCAAGATGGTGACAACAGAAGCATTTCTTGGTTGGCAGATTTTAGAGACATGGGTGTGATTAACTAGCATCATACTTGTGGTAGTGATGATGGGTATTATGTCTTATGGTTGAGTAGGGTGTCTTGTATTTTTCCTATGATCATGACTAATAGTGAGTTAGCTAATGTGGTCTTCATTGAGTTACTATGATAGGGTATGTTGCATGGCATTGATTATAGTCCTCTCGAGAATTTTAGTTATGAGTTGGATGGTGTGTTCATTTTGGGATTCCAAGAGAGAAGAGTTTAGTTTGAGTGGTGGATTTTCAATGGCACACTATCAACATGGTGCTTAAGAGAAATGGTTGCAATCAGGGGAGTATTGTCATACCCCTTTCCATCATATGTCCTTTGGTATGTCTCCATTTTAAGCTCTCTATAGTTATGATTCTCTCTCTTTTGTTGACTTACTATTTTCAAATAGTAGATCCCCTACAACAAGTTCAACTTTTTCCTACAAAGTCAAGAGAAATTGGGGTCATTCATAGACAATTCACGTCTTGCATAGCATAAAAAATAATTGTATGTAGATAGGAAGAGAATGGAGAGAATCTTTGAGCTTTAAGTTTTCCTCGGTGTGCATTCTAATTTCCAGATTGGAGATTTATTTGGGTTGCAGCCATATAATTAGAGTTTCCTGAAGAAAGGTAGAGTGGAAAGGCTTGATGGATCTCACAAAGTCATCATGAAGGATGGAAAGGTAGTTGTTGAGTTGGATGTGCCACCAGTTTGCAATATACAAAATTTATTTCATGTTTCATGTCTCTTGAGATTGGTAGGACAAAAAATTGTAATCTCTTTTGAATTTCCACCATTATATGATGAGAAGAAACATAATTTGACACCTAAAAGAGTTATGGAAAGAAGAGAGGAGAAGCTAAGGAACAAAGATGTCATCAAGCACTTAATAAAATTTGAAGATGCAACATGGGAAAGGACAAAAGACCACAACCATCCAAGTCATCATTGCTTGAGGACAAACAATATTTGGGAGGGAGGACTTGTAATGTCCCCTTTTCTAAAAACAACATTTACTATTTCTAGTAAACTTAGTTTTCAAAATAGCAAGTCAGGACCTACAAATGAATCAAGTAAATTGGGTTTTCAAAATAAAATTATTAAATCTTTTTTGGGGGATAATTTTATAAATATTTTACATCTATTGTTATGGATCCAAATGGGGCATTGTATTTTGGGAGGAGTTATTTTGGAGCATTTTTGGCTTTATTTTATGCAAGATTCCAACTAAAACTTGGAAAGTTGCATAGGAAATCTTTATGATAGGAGTTACATTTGAGGCATGCAAGATTCCTCAACTTGGACATCCAAATTGGTGGTATAAAAATGAATTGAATATATTGCCATTTCCCTCAAAAATTTCATCATTCCAGATATTATTTTCTCTCACAAGTTTTGTGAATTTTCTTGAAAGGCTGGTAAAACAATGAAGGAAGAATCTTCAAGGCTGGTAAACAAGGGGATTGAGGCTCAGAGATAGTGGTTCCAAGGGTCTCTAGGAGAAATTTCATCCAAAGATTGCCATTGTGTTGAAAGCTTTCAAATTTTGATGCTTTATCTATAGTTTGTTGCAAGAGATTGATTCAATTTGAAGTGCATAGCTTAGTTTCCTAAGTTTCTGTTGTTTTTATGTTGTGAGCAGCATATTTTGATGTCATGATAGAAATAATAAGAGTATATTTCTGTTTAGGTCTTTGTATGAATTTTGGAGTGAGTTTGTGTGAAGATTTCTCTAGATTCAGTGTGAGTTTGGGCTTTCAATTTGGAGATTAAATGATATATTTTGTTGTAGATGTTTTTTGTTGTATTTATAATGTATATGAAAATAAAATGATGTAATTCCATGATAATTTTAGAAATATATCATCCCATTGCATTTGTTCAATATTTTGGTGTTTGTTTTGTTATACCCCATTTGCAAGGGTTTGCTTGGATTGGAGTGCATTTTGAATTTTAGATTGTTTGTTGTTGTTAGCAATAAATATCTCTGCAATAAAAGTATTTTTTGTGTTTTCTATCCAAAATAGTTGATAATAGTTTGGGAGTTTTTTGGAGTTTGCTTGGGTTTTTAGTGGTGTGTTGGAGTTTCTTGGTTGAGTTTTCTTTATCAATTTGTACAACAGATGTTCATTGTTGTTAGCTATTGTAATAACAACAAAAATGATGTAATTTCATGCTCAAATCTGTAATGAGGAATTCATCATCTATTCCTTATGATTTCATCTTAGTTTGGAGTAATTTGATGCCTTTTCCTTAATACCTGATTTTCTCTATTGCTTAAATTTCTCATTTAAATTTGGAATATTTAATTGGGGATATTACACTAATCCCTAGCATTTCCAACACTAGTTGCATGATGGTGGTGCAGGGGCACCCACAAGTTGTCATGCCTTCAAGGATCAATAAGTTGTCATTTTGCTTTGTATTGTGTTGTTTTCATGTAATAAGGTCATCTTAGACCATCTCATGTTTTTAGGAGTCTAGGTTGAGTCATTAGGTGCAAGGGAATTGGAAAATACAAAATTTGTCAAAAGTTGCACATTGTTGTCAAGTAACATTTTGCATTTTTGTCATAAAAGTGGACATAATGATATTTAGTCGGTCTATAATTTGAAAATTGTGGTTAGTGAATGTTGGGAACATGTTGTTAAGTGGTTAAAAATGAATTGTATGGTCGTAGAGGAGGTTGGTTGATAAAATTTTGGAGTTGGAGCAATAAAATAATTTTGTTTTCTACATTTCTAAACATTTCTTTGCTGCTATACTGAGTTGTAGAGATTTGTACGATTCTATAATGATTTGGAACTGATTGTGGATGATAGGGCATTGAATCTACTTTCATTTGGTGTAGGCTGGATGTGATTTCATTTTGTTTCAAACAAGTTGTGCTCATTTTGCTGCAAACTGGTCTAAACCCTAGGTAGGGTAACCAATGGGAAAGAAAAAAGCATATCTTTCCATTCCATTGGTGAGAAACTCCAAAACTTAGTGGAATGGCTTGTGTTGGTCTATATTTTGGTTTCCAAAACTTGCAGGGGTGGGAGATGGAGTTTGGCATGTGCGAGGATGCTTAAAGGTTTGATATCTTCATGTATTAGACTTAGAAGCCTTAGTGATTTGGGGAAAATTGATGGATGCCATTGGAGGGGTGATTCTTGATGTAGGAATTGATGATTTAGGCCGTGTTTGATATGTTGAGGGTTTTGGAATGGGTGTTGAGACATTTGGAAGTCCTGAACCTAGTTTTTCTATGCCTAGTTGCTTAATTAGGCCTAATTAGAAGGACAGTCAAAATTTGAGCCCCATCATACAAAGTAACCCTACTTGGATTTTAGATATGTTTGAAAATGGCCAAAATGTTATCTAGAACTATTCTTACATTTTGAATACTATGTCTACCCCACAAGTTATGTCCAAAAATCCATGTTTAAAAGGCTACAAGGAAGAATGAGGGTTTTTTAAGGAGAACCCATAGTTTGATGAACAAAGGTACTTATAATTGGTTGTCTGAGAGTGTTGGAACATTAGAAACCCTTGCTCTGTATCAAATTGGTATCAGAGTGTAGGTTTGATCTAAAGAAGGAAAATTTGAAGGGAAGAGGAAACAAGATGCCTCCAAAAGGGAATCCAGTCGCTAGAGAGGTGAATGAATTGAAGGAGAGACATGCCAAAGAGATAAGAGAAATGTGTTGGAAGAATGAAGAACATCTCTTTTTACTGTTTTGTGTTTTCATTGATGTCACCATGTTATATGAGTTGCAACTACAAGATTATGTCTTAGTTTGATCCAGTATTCTGGACTGGTATCTGAACCGGTATGCAGTTTACATCTTCTGGTATTTTGGTTTGCAATCTTTTGTTGTTAATTATTGTTACTGGTAGTTTTGGGAAATGGTTTATGGATGTTGGTAGCATGTATAATCAGAATTTCACATATTCAAATGCTCGTATTATGTATCGACATTATTCTATTGTTGCAATTTTTCTATTAGGTCTATCTTTGGCCGACCTAATGGATATATGATGTAATGGTGAATTAATTTTGTTTTACGGATATATGTGTGACCTATCTTAGGTCCATGTTGACATGATGTAGCATGTTGAGTGGTTGAATTGTCTTTGAAATATTTTGTGAAAGCTTGAAGCCGACAGTTGGTATTTTTGATAAATAAGAGCTGCATCTAATTAGGCCGACCTAATTGATGCTTGTGAATGTATTAGGTATATATATTGGATAGTTTTGAAGAAGTTGTTATGAATGTGAATATGAATGTGAAGAAGTGTGAATATGATGAAGTGTGTCAATTCAGTTTGTTGAGCTTCATAGGAACTAAATCAACACTTGTTAGGTGTACATTATCAGTTCATTCTCTAGCTGTAAGAGATTTTGTCATTGTCATTTTGTAGGTAGTGAGCCTCTCATTTTGGATAGTGAGTCCTGGAAGTGAGCCACCTCTTTTTGTAATATTTTATATGAGCTAACACTCACTTTGGTTTTTCCCATTTTGGGTTTTCCATGTAAAAAATATTGTTCATGTGTTGTGTGATTTCATGTTCTGTTAATGCTCTTATTTATCTTTATTGTTATATGCATCAGAGTAATTGGATGGTATTTGTTTAGTAAGTTTAAGAAGATACTGATTCACCCCCCACCCTTAGTATCTTGGATATTCAACAATTGGTATTAGAGCTCGGTTCCTCCATAGAAGACTAATAGTTTGAGGAAGATCCTGAAGATGGAACATATGAATGATAAAGAAGAGCTATGGGCTGCACTTGAGGATCTTGACAAAGTTGAAAGTGAAAATAGAGATTTGAAAGAAAATCTTGAAGATGCAAATGAACGTGTCTAGAAATTAAAAGAATAATTGAAGAAGTTCAAGGAAAGACATAGGGAAGTAAGTGTGCAGCTGAAGTAGGCTAATGAAGATATTACCGGTTTGAAGGTGCAAGTAGAGGAAAAGAAAAGAATTGAAGAATGTCCAAATAAAATGGTGCAAAGCAAGTATGATGAATTCACTAAGCTTGAACAAGAAGTGGTGAATCTGAAAGTAGATATGGAGAAAGCAAAACTCTGCAAAAATAATTTCAAATCTAGCTCATACAAGCTTGATGAGTTTATTTCAAGGCAGAAACCAAGTAAAGACAAAGGTGGCTTGGGAATGGAAGGAGGTGAAAACTCTAAGGATAATTAGAAGACTCAAAATAGAGGAAAGAAAAAATGAAATTCAAAGAACTTTGCTAGAAGATTGACTGTGAGACAACCTAATGCACAAAGGTATCCATCCTTCAATGCTATTTTCTTTTCATGTAACAAATTTGGTCACAAGGCAACAAAGTGTAGAAGTAGGATGAATCAGTTTCTTGGTTCCTTCTTTGGTCAATGTTTTGCATGCAAGAGAATTGGACATAGGGCTAGTGAATGCAAAACTCAGATGATGGATTGGTCTAATGGAGGGAGAATGAATCAATCCTTTAATGGTTATTGCTATACATGCAACAAATATGGACACAAAGCTAATTAGTGCAGGTCAAGGGTCAAAGAAGGACAATCTAATCAGAAAAATGTTGTCTGCTACAATTGCAACAAACCAAAACATATCTCAAGAGTTTGTAGAAGTAAAAAGGGTAAGTAGACTAATCCTATAGAAAAGAATGATCCAGTGAAGAAAGTTGACAAGAATGAGGTTAAGAAAGAAATGAATAAGATTTGGAGGAAGAAAGAAGAGCCTAAGACGATGGATGTGTTTGTGCCCTCATCCGGTACAGACAATTCCTTTGAGAATTAGACCTAGCAGGGTCTTAGGGGGAGCTTTAACAAAAAATTACTTGAACCCACTTATGTTTGGCATGTCAGTCTTTGGCATGAGGATATGTTGTAATAAATGGTTAGTTAGAGGTTATGCAAGTGAAACCAAAAGAAAATGTGAAGGAATGAAAATTTGTGGAGAAAATTAGGTTTTCTCTGAGTAGAGAAGAAGAGTTTTTAGTAGCTTTTTAAAATCTGCCACATTTAATGCGAATTAGGGCAGATCATTGTTTTATAAAGTGAATGTGTAAGGCATTTTCATCACTTATGTGAAGAGCATTTTGGAGCATTCTTGAGGTGATTTGGAGTTTGAGTTGTGCAAACCCTAGTTTTGGTTCTTCCTGAAGAAAAAGGTATTCTACTTTTCTATGCAGTTGTGGGTTTGTGTGAATCATCTTTTTGAATTGTTTGAGCTCAAAATTGTGAAGAATGGAAACCCCTATAGTTGTTAAAGTGTTAGAAATACCTAGACCATCATATAGGAAATATTCTATGAAGGTTTTCAAAGATGACCCTATGGGCACCTTCTCATCAATCCCTCATGGGGTTATGCTGACTGAGGACACAAGAATGTACATCCGAGTAAAAATAGGTGAATTCAATCACAATAAATTGATAGATATTTGGAAGAATGAACTTACTAGAGATAATTTCTTGGTGAAACCTGAATACTCGAACCTTATTGCGAAGAGATTGGATAGATGGAACTACTTTCCTAATTTCAGTTTTGTAGTTGGTGATAGATATGTAAAACCTGTTCTCAGCAGAATACATGCTAAATTCTTGTGGATTGACTGACCCTATCTTATAACTAAGGAAGCAATTAGGGCTGTTACCCGACTTTGTGACACCGAATCATTACTTGTACTGAAAGCTATAAAGAATGAAGTGGTGATGGATCTCATTGGTGATGAATATGACAAGAGAGCTCTTACAAAAAAGTCAATCACTAATCCTGTTGTGAAGTATGTCGCTATAATGATTGGTCATAAAATTTACTTCACCAACAAAGAGAACTTTGTTTCTACCACAACTATTTATATTGGTTTTGATATGGAAGTCAATGGTGTAGACTATGACTTGTGTGAACTTCTTTGACAACAGTTACTTGAGAATTTAAGGATGACCAAAGAAAATAAGTATGCATTTAAATTTGGTTCTTTGATTATGTTCCTGCTATTCTATTTTCTAAAGAGACTTCCTAGAAGAGATGATATGGTATTCTGGGATACATCTAGACCAGTGGCACATCAAATTTTTGATCACTTACAAAATCTAGGTGATTTGAAGAACAAATATAATGCTCTAACAAAATTCTTTGTTGTATTCAAGAGCAATATGAATGAGAGAGAGAGGATTCTAAGGAAAGTTGAGAAATATAGAAATGATATCATATTTCATGTTTCCTTTGATGAATGCATGATTGAAGCAGTTGAACCCCGAACCATATGGATTCAACCATTGGGTTATAAAATTACAGAAGATGAAGCCGAGGGTTATGTACAGATGTTGTTGAAAATTCCAAAGGATGCCAATGAACCTAGAATTGGCACTTATGCTAAAAAATCTTTGGAGGTTCACTTGGAGTACAAGAAGCCGATAATAAGGAAGAATGTGAAGAAGAAGCTTAGAGAAGTTGGTTTCACTGATGAAGAGATTGTGCTAGGAAAGGCTAAGAGAGAGTAGATGGAGGGAGAATCATCAGGTTTGAGGATATTCAGTAGGACTACTCCTTCTAAACCCTCCACAACCCCTACAGCAAAAGTTGAACCTAGTATTGTTGATAAAGGTAAAGTTCCAGATTCTTTCGAACCTACTACAAGATTTGGAAAAAGGAAAGAAACTCCTTTGGTGGTGCCTAGGAAAAGAGGAAATAAAGAAAAAAAGCTACAAGGGAGAAAAACCTTAGTGTCACTGATGATCAAGATGAAGAGGAGGAGGATCCTGAAGCAAAATTGGTAAGGAAAACAAGAGGAAGTTTATCCTCTAGTGAAGGTGCTTCTAAGGAAGCTAGTATTGGTTCTAAAAGAGTGCATATTGTGTCATCTTCTGACGAAGAGGAAGAACAATATTTTGGTGTTCATGTTCACACCAAATTGGAGTTGAAGAAAACTAAGGTGTCTAAAGAAGCCTCTCTAGACCAGGAAGAATAGAAGAATATTCCGGTAATTCTTGGTCCCTGTTTCAAATTAGAGGGAACACTCAATTCTTTGTTACATTTTGAAAGCATGCTAAAGCCTACAACTGAATATTATAATCAAGTTGGAAGAGAGGATAAGAAAACATTAATGTTAGCTACCATTCAATATGTTATCACATTGGATGTTAAGTGGGATGATGTGAAGAAAGATGTGCTTGAGAAAATGTGGGTAGCCCTAATGAAAAGGAGATTAGAGGCTGTTGAATTTGAAGAGAAAATTAGGAATGATGCATTTGATAAAACTGGGTCTTCTTTGACCCTAGATGATTTGAAAAGTTTGAAAAAAAGATGTGCATATATGTTTCAGATGAAGAAAAGAGTTAATATTTTGATGACAAGGGATAAAAAGCAAGTAAAGAAGATAAGGAAGGAAACTGCAAAAATAATCTGGGATACAACAAAGAAATATGGCATGCTTAGTTCTACACTTAAGTCAAGTGAAGAAGTTTATGTTGAAAATGTTGAGGAAGATATTCCTTCTAGTATAGGTGATGCAGGTATTTTTGTAGAGATAAATGGTGTAGATATTCCTTTGGATACAGGTGTGGAAAATGATCCTCTGGAAATGGATAAGTAGAATGAAGGTGAAGCTGAGCTTGAAAAACATGTTGATGCTCCTCCAAAGCACACTAAAGGAGAAAAGAATAATGATGGAAAAGATAATGTTGAGAAAGAGAAAGATTAAGGTGAGAATGAAGGAAATGATAAAGAAGGCAACAGGGATGAAGACAAAGATAAAGATGAAAAGGGTAAAGAAGAAAAAGAAAAGGAGAAAGAAGAAGAAGAGAAAGTGGAAGAAGAAAAGAAGGAAGAAGAGCAAGATAAGGAAGAAGAGAAAAATGAGGAATCTGTTGGGAAGAATGAAGAAAATTTAAAGTAGGTTGTAGAGTCTCAGAGATCTCCTAGAGAATCCTCCTTCGGTGATGATGTGTTGAAAGGATTTCTATCCAAGCAAATCAGATTCCAGCTAGTGATTCCTCTAGAGCTTTTACAACTTTCTATGATTCAAAGCAATGTGAATCTAGACAAAATTTCTCCTGTGCATAAGTTGGTATTGGGTGATGCATTGCATGCATCTAGCAGAAGAGATATTTTGGAGACATGCCTAAAAGGAATAGAAATGATTGAAGATGCTCTTAAGGCATTATAGGAGACAACAACCGGTACACCAATTGATACATCTCTCACTCCAGTAGAAAATCTGAGATTGTTATTGGACTCCTTTAAGGAGTATGCCTCCGGTCTTGGAGAGAAGACTAAGCAAGAGGTTGAGGAGAAGCTGACAAACCAAAAGGTTGTTGGTGTTGCATGACAAGTATGCTTTGGCACACACTAAGGTTGAGAAAAATCTGGAATCTGTGTAAATTTGTGAGCGTGAAGCTAATGTTGTATTTTTTTTTTTTGAAGTGGTTGGATGCCACTCAAAGCATTAAAAATGTCATGGACTCCATTGAGTCCCAGTTGACTACTGTCTCTGGTACCTACAACGCATCCAAGGATAGAGATAGATCAACCTAGAACTCCATCTCAACTCATAGAGATAAATTATTTATTTTACAGAAGCAAAAGGAAGAAATCATCAAAAAATTTGGCAAGTTAGGCGATCTTGTGAGAATGGAGTACACCCTGGTTGCCAATGCTTTGGAAAGTACATAGAAACTTGGAAAGATAAATTTGACTCTTGGTACTCTAGATGAAGCAAAAGAAAGTCTGATGAATTTGGAATAACTGAACAAGATGTTGATTGTTGGAAAGAAAAGTTGGGAGAATGGTAAATCTGCATGACAAGGTATTCTTAAGGAGCTTTAAGGCTTGCCATCCTCCAGTTAATGTTTTTTTTTCTTTTTTTCATGTTTTCTGTTGAGCCACCCTATGTCCTTGATGTCAAAGGGGGAGTGAAGAGTGATAGAGAAAGAAAATACTGGTGGTAGGGGGAGAAGTGTTGTACATAAGAGGTCAAAGGGGGAGATTGTTGGAAGAATGAAGAAGAACATCTCTTTTTACTGTTTTGTGTTGTCATTGATGTCACCATGTTATATGAGTTGCAACTGCGAGATTAAGTCTTAGTTTGATCTGGTATTCTGGACCAGTATCTGAACTAGTATGCAGTTTACATCCTTTGGTATTTAGGTCTGTAATCTTTTGATGTTAATTATTGTCACTGGCAGTTTTGGGAAATGGTTTATGGATGTTGGGAGCACGTATAATCAGAATCTCATGTATTCACATGCTTGTATGGTGTATCAACATTATTTTGTTGTTGCAAATTTTCTATTAGGTCTATCTTTGGCCAACCTAATGGATAGATGATGTAATGGTGAATTAATTTTGTTTTGCAGATATATGTGTGACCTATCTTAGGTCTATGTTGAGATGATGTAGCATGTTGAGCGGTTGAATTGTCTTTGAAATATTTTGTGAAAGCTTGAAGCCAAAAGTTGGTATTTTTGATGAATAAGAGTTGCATCTAATTAGGCTGACCTAATTGATGCTTGTGAATGTATCAGGTATATATATTGGACAATTTTGAAGAATTTTTTATGAATGCAAATATGAGTGTGAAGAAGTGTGAATATGATGAAGTGTGTCAAGTCAGTTTACTGAGCTTCATAGGAAGTGAATCAACACTTGTTCGGTGTACATTATCAGTTCATTCTCTGGTTGTAAGCCATTTTTTCATTGTAATTCTGTAGGTAGTGAGCCTCTCATTTTGGGTAGTGAGTCCTAGCAGTGAGACACCCTTTTTGTAATATTTTATAACTGGTTATACTATATTGTGAGCTAACACTCATCGTGGTTTTTCCCATTTTGGTTTTTCCATGTAAAAAATCCTGGTGTTCATGTGTTGTGTGATTTAATGTTCTATTAATGCTCTTATTTATCTTTATTGTTATATTCATTAGAGTAATTGGATGGTATTTGTTCAATAAGTTTAAGAAGATATTGATTCACCCCCCTCTCAGTATCTTGGATATTCAAAAAAATGAAGGAGAGACTTGCTAAACTGGAAACAAGTTAGAGGAGAGGAGTGGTTACAGGAGACTTGAGTGACCAAGGAGGAGGGGAAGAGGAAAGTTCCCAAGGATGGTCTGAGGAAGAGACGGATCCTGATGACTTGAGGACGACAAAGTTGTTGAAGGCGTTTAAGGGAGAAGGTCCTAAGATAAAGATGGATTTACCAATGCATGGAGGAAGATTGGACAGCGAAGAACTCGTAGATTGGATAGGAGCACTAGAAAACTACTTCGAATATGAGGATGTACCTGAAGAACAAAGGGTGAAGTTGGCCAAGAAAAAAATGAAGGGTCATGCCTTACTTTGGTGGGATTGTTTATAAGATGAAAGGAGAAAGAAGGGAAAGTCTAAAATAACCTCTTGGGATAGGATGGTTGCTAAAATCAAAGGAAAATTCCTACCTAGTGACTATAACATTCAGTTATTCTGAAGGCTTCAAAACTTTAAGCAAAAATATATGGATGTACAAACCTATACAAAGGAGTTCTACAAATTGAGTATAAGGGAAAGCCATGTAGAAGATGATGTGGAAAAAGTGGCAAGATATATTAATGGATTGAGATACAACCTTCAGGATGAATTAAGCCTCACCAATCCAAGAACGGTGGAAGAGTGTTATCAATTGGCCATCAAGGTTGAAGATAAGTTGAGGAGAAGGCAAGAAAAGAAAAGTAGGGATAGAGGAATGAATTATAGAGGAAGAGGGACGTTTGCTAGTAGGGGGCATTCCTAAAGATCACAAGGAGAATCAAGCAACAATCAAGAAAAAAGTTGAGACTCGAGGGACAGATTTAAAGGAAGGAGACCCAATAATAGGGGAAATTTGGAGGCCAAAGAGGAGGATCTAGTGGATTCACCGGAAAATATTATAAGTGAGATAAAGTTGCAGGTCATCAAGCATGGCAATGCACTAAAAATCAGTCCACTACTTCATTTGGAGAAAGAAGAAATCAATTTGTACAAGGAGAGGACAATGAAAGTGTGAATTCTCCATCACATAATGCTGATCCAAAAGTTAGCGAGTCTCTCATGGTGAGAAGGACTTTGATCAAAGTACCAATGGAGAAGGAACCTCCACATAGAGTCACTTTTTAGAACTACATGTAAATTCCTAGGTAAATGTTGCAAAGTTGTGATTGATTCAGGTAGTGCTGACAATTTGGTCTGTGTTGAAATGGTAGAAAAGCTTAAGTTGAAAAGAATCCCTCATACCACTCCATATATAATCTCTTGGCTTAACAAAGGGAAACAAGTAGTTGTGAATGAACAAAGTTGGGTAGATTTCCACATAGGGGGATATAAGGATAAGGTCTTGTGTGTTATAATACCAATGGATGTGTGTCATTTTATTTTGGAAAGGCCTTGGCAATATGATAGGAGGGCAATCCATGAAGGGAGGAAAAACACATATGCTATAGAAAAGGATGGGGTTTCTTACACCCTCACACCATTGAAAGATGAAAGCCTAGATTCCCAAGTAGCATAGTGTGATGTTGGTCAATGAAAAAGAGTTCCTAAAGACCTTGGGAGAGGAGAATGTGAGTTTTTCCATCATAGTAAGGCCTAAATCTGTCATGGCAGTAGAAAAGAAAGAGGAGTTTCCTTTAGAGGTGAAAACATTGTTGAAGAAATATGGTGATATAGTGGTTGATGATATTCCTAACACCTTGCCACCTATGAGGGACATTAGCCACCATATTTATTTCATTCCAAGGGCTATTTTTTCCAACAAAGCTGCTTACAAGATGACTCCACAACAAAATGAGGAAATTAAGAGGCAAGTGCAAGAATTACTTGATAATGGGTTGATTAGGGAGAGTTTGAGTCCTTGTGTGATTCCCACAGTTCTAGCACCAAAGAAAGGAGGTGAGTGGAGGATGTGCACTAATTCCAGGGCCATCAACAAGATCACAATAAGGTATAGATTTCCTATTCCAAGAATTGAAGACCTAATGGATTGTTTGGGTGGTTCATGCTATTTTTCCAATATTGATCTCAAAAGTGGTTACCACCAAATCAAAATCATACCTGGTGATGAATGGAAAACAACCTTCAAGACAAATGAAGGGTTGTATGAATGACTTGTAATGAATTTTGGTTTGTCAAATGCCCCTAGTACTTTCATGTGCTTGATGAATGAAGTGCTTAAACCTTTCATTGGCAAGTTTGTGGTAGTATATCTTGGTGATATTCTTGTTTTTAGAAAAACTAAAGAGAATTTGCAACATTTAGATTTAGTTTGGAGGAGATTGCATGAGGAAAAACTAATGATAAACTTGAAGAAGTGCGAGTTCTTGAAAACAGAGTTGGTTTACCTTGGTTTTGTGGTCACCAATGACACTTTGAAGATGGATCCAAGTAAGGTTGAGGCTATCCTAAGCTGGCCTACACCCAAATCAGTGGTTGAGGTAAGGAGTTTTCATGGTTTGGCTAGTTTTTACAAAAAAAAATCATAAAAGGTTTCAATCATGTTTGTGCTCCTATGATTGATACTATTAAGGGTGATAAAAGGAAGAAGTTTGTTTTCTCTAATGAGGCAGATAGTAATTTTGAATATTTGTAAAAAAGGGTAGTTGAGTAGCCCATATTGACTTTCCCTAGTTTTGATAAGGTCTTTACCTTTGAATGTGATGCAAGTGGCCATGCTATAGGTGTTGTCCCAAGTCAAGAAAATAGATCTATTGCCTTTTTCAGTGAAAAATTGAATGAAGCCAAGAAAAAGTATTCTTCCTATGATTTTGAAATGTATGTAATGGTGCAAGCATTAAAGAAATGGAGATATTATTTACTTCCTAAGGAGTTTATAGTGTATCCTGACAATCATGCCGTCCAATTTTTGAATAGTCAAGATGAACTCAGTAATAGGCATGTGAAATGGGTTGAATACTTGCAAGGTTTTACTTTTACCATTAAACATACAAAGGGGAAATCTAACAAGGCAGAAAATGCATTGAGTAGAAGGGCTCTCATGGTGTAGGAAATTCAATTGAAAAGCATAGGAGTTGACTCTTTAAAAGGTATGTATCTTGAAGATGCAAATTTCAAGGAAATTTATGCAAGTTGTGGGCAGCCTTGTAGCAACAATAATGAAAAGTGGCTTGATTTTATGATCCAAGATAATTTATTGTTCAAAGGGGCACAATTATTCATTCCTAAATGTTCAATGAGGGATAACTTAATCAAAGAAAAGTATAGTGGTAGCCTTGCAAGTCATTTTGGTCTTGATAAGACCTTGGAGCAGTTGAAAAGGAACTACTATTGGCCAAAAATGCAAACTAATGTGAGTAACTTTGTGGACAAGTGCACTTTTTGTCAATGGGACAAAGGATCTAGTACTAATGCAGGGTTATATCAACCTCTTCCTATTCCCAATAGGCCTTGGGAATCAATTAGCATGGATTTTGTGATAGGGTTGCCTAAAACTCAAAGAGGTTTTGATTTGGTGTATGTTGTTGTGAACAGGTTTTGTAAGATGGCACACTTTATACCTTGTAAGAGCACTAATGATGCTTCATACATTACAGGACTCTTCTTCAAAGAGGTCATAAGAATCAATGGTTTACTTCTTAGCATTGTATCAGATAGGGATAGCAAGTTTGTTGGTCATTTTTTGAGAACCTTATGGAAGAAACTTGGCACTAGGTTGAGTTTCAGTTCTACCTATCACCCTCAAACTGATGGGAAGACCGAAGTGGTGAATAAGAGCCTTGGAAACCTCCTAAGATGTCTAACAAAGGAGCATTCAACAAAATGGGATCTGGTTTTTCCTCAAGTAGAGCTTGCCTACAATGACTCGGTGAACAAAAGTGTAGGCAAGAGTCCTTTTGAGATTGTTTATGGTTTGTAGCCTAGGGGTGTGTTTGAATTGAGAGATGTCAGTGGGATGGAAAGGAGTGTTGAAGGGGAACAATTTTCTATGGCTATGCAAGAAATCCACCAACAGGTCAAGGACAATCTTTAGAAGAATGTTGACAAGTACAAGCACAATGTTGATCTAAAGAGGAGAGAGGTTCACTACAAGGTTGGAGACTTGGATTTGGCTCACTTGAGAAAGAAAATATTTCCTAAGGGGCAATACTCTAAACTACAAATGAAGAAGATACAACCATGTAAAGTGGTGCACAAGTTTGGGGAGAATGCATATGAAATAGAACTTCCTCTTGGAGTTGTCATTTCTCCTATTTTTAATGTTTCTGATCTTTACCCTTATGAAGGGGATGTTCTTGCAAGTGACAATGCAGGTTCATCAGTGCTCTCAAATGAGGATTGGATTAGGGATTTTCCACCAAGAAAACCCTTGGAGTTGGAGTGCATCTTGGACAAGAAGGAGCTCAAGAAGACAAGGAGAAAGGTCTATTACCAATATTTAGTCAAATGGTGAGGTCTTCCTATGGAGGATGCAACTTGGATGACTGAGGATGATATTTTCAAGCATGGTTGTATAGTTGTAGGTCTATCCTCAAGTGGAACTTGAGCTTTCTTTCTCTCGGAAGTATTGTGCAGGGGCACTCACAAGTTGTCATGCCTCCAAGGATCAAGAAGTTGACATTTTGCTTTTCCTTGTGTTGTTTTCATGTAATAAGGTCTTCATAGACCATTTCATATTTTTAGGAGTCTAGGTGGAGTCATTAGGTGCAAGGGAATTGGCAAATACAAAAGTTGTCAAAAGTTGCACACTGTTGTCAAGCAACTTTTTTGCATTTTTGTCATAAAAGTGGACATAATGATGTTTAGTTGGTCTATAATTTGAATTGTAGTTAGTGACCATTGGGAACTTGCTGGTAAGTGGTTAAAAAGGAAATGTATGGTCAAAGAGGAGGTTGGTTGATAAAATTTTGGAGTTGGAGCAATAAAATAATTTTGTTTTTTGTATTTCTAAACATTTCTTTGATGCTATATTGAGTTGTATGGATTTGTACGATCTTGTAATGATCTAAAACTGATTGTAGATGATAGGGAATTGAATCCACTTTCATTTGGTGTAGGTTGTATGTGATTTCGTTGTGTTTCAAGCAAGTTGTGCTCATTTTGCTTTAGACTGGTCTAAAACCTAGGTAGGGTAACCAGTGAAAGAAAAATGCATATCTTTCCATTCCACTAGTGAGAAACTCCAAAACATGATGGATTGGCTTGCATTGGTCTATATTTTGGTTTCCCAAACTTGTAGAGGCAGGAGATGGAGTTTGGCACATGCGGGAATGCTTAAAGGTCTGATATCTTCATGTATTAGACTTAGAAGCCCTAGTAATTTGGGGAAAATTGTTGGATGTCATTGGAGGGGTGATTCTTGATGTCGGAATTGATGATTTAGGCCATGTGTGATATGTTGAGGGTGTTGGAATGGGTATTAAGACATTTGAAAGTCCTGAACCTAGTTTTGATATGCCTAGTTGCCTAATTAGGCCTAATTAGAAGAAGGATAGTCAAAATTTGAGCCCCATCGTACACAGTAACCCTACCTAGATTTTGGATATGTTTGAAAATGGCCAAAAGGGTATCTGGAACTGTTTTTACATTTTGAATGCCATGCCTACCCCACAAGTTATGTCCAAAAATCCATGTTTGAAAGGCTACAAGGGAGAATGAGGGTTTTTTAAGGAGAAACCATAGTTTGATGAACAAAGACACTTGTAAGTGGTTGTATGAGATTTTTGGAACACTAGAAACCCCTACTTTGCATCAGATGGACAAAAGGCCTATCTTTATATTTGTACCCATACTGTTCTTCAATTTCATCTTCATTGTGATTGTCATTTAGAGTAGCTCTAGTGAAGATGACATTGAAAGCAATTATTAGAGTAGATGTTGCTACTACCCTAATTGTAAAAGTAGAATTTTCACTTGGTATCCCAACACCCATAACTTGAAAAATATTTGGATCATACTTCATCATTATAGTTGGACCTCCAGTCTCAATCTCCTCAAGGATAGGCTTCAAAGTTGGATCATCCCTAATGCATGTATTCCTACAAACCCGACTTGCTCACAAAAATTTATGCACGTGAGGCCAATGTGAAGCACCAAACAACTCTGAAAAACCCTTAATAGAAAATCTTTCACAATAGCCCAATAAAAAAAATGGTGAAACCTTATGCCCTATCCATGGGCCTAAACCATAGCTACAAGAGTAGAAAACAACTAAAAAAAATAAAAACTCTAGGAATGATTTTTAATACTAACATTTAAAATTCCTAAAATATGTGATTTGCATACATAAAACATGGTTCTATGTAAGAATTCCATCATAGTTTCATTAAAATTAGTCCACATTTTTTGTTATTTTTGATGTTGTGATTTGCAGATATAAACCAAAAAAAAAACTAACTTGTGCATGCCCTAAAACCCACCCTTTTTCACAAATCCATTAGTTATTTTTTGCAATTCACACAAGGACATGCTAATAAGAACCCTACTTGCAATTTTCAAAATATTTTCTTTGCAATTTTTAAACCAAAAACCCATTGTGATTTTCAAACAAAAATAAAATGCACAATCTTTTTTGAATTGTTGTGTTTTTTTTGAAACTAAAAACCCTAATCCTTGCAAGAAATACTAATAAAAAACTACAATTTGTTAATTAACCAATTGTAATTTCCTTTGATAAATCTGGCATGATTTAACTCATAAAAACCTATTTGTTTTTGATAAATTAATCACCCAAAACAATTGCTTTTAAAAAATCATGATTTTCCTTATTAAATCCATCACAATTTTTAGCAGATTGGGGTTCACAATTTCAAGAAAAACGTGGACACAATTTTACCAAAAATACCTACACAGAAATCTTGAAAATTATCGTGAATTCCATGAAAAAAATAAACCCATGTGATTTAATTTTCAAACCCTTGTGTTTGTTGTGCCACACTGAGAATAACTATTTTTCACATAATTCCTTACTTTGATACCATATTGTAAAACCTATTAGAACAAACAATAAAATTATTCTATTAGATATTAGGATAAATTATTACATTAACAAACACCTCCTTATATAGAGTTTAGAGGATGAAACCAAATAAAACGTGACACAACTGACACTAAACAATAAAAATAACAAACTCTCTTAAGTCATTAAGGAAACTTTATTACAAAAGTAAGCCTTATCTTCAAAAAATTATTAATATTACTCTAATAAGGGTTGGGTATCAATTTTTGCCTCTACTTTGAACAACCTTTCCTTATAGAACTCATCTTGCTCTCTCTTCACTTTCTTATTCTTTGTCTATTTTATTATATTTGGAGATCCTTGTTTTGGAGACTTGGACCAATCGTATGCTTTCTATTATGCCCACATTTTCCTCAACACTAAAATTTTTAGAAGCAATATCTTCTGAAACCTCCCTTCATCTTATCTTGCCATTCTTACTCTCCTCAACCACTATCTCAATTTAATTCTATGCTCAAAAGATAGAAATTTATATTGCTACACAATCTTGTAGTTGACATACTTAATACAACCTACAAACAGAAATTTTCCAAAGGAAACAACCAGTTTAATACCACTTGATTTGTAAACAAAGAGGTTACACTTCTCTTTACTATTAACAAACAAGTGTTTTATGTAAAGTACTCCAATAATCCCTTAAAGTGCCCTATTAACCACTTAAACATAGATGTTGTTCACACAAAGTTGTGCACTTTAATTAAATATAGAGATCTTCTCTAATATATATGTTAAATAACAATAAACATGCAACAAATTGATCACAATCAATTTCTTAGAGAAAACATAATATATGGTGAAAAAATCCAAGTCAAGAGCAAATGTTTAGAATGCCAACACAACTTCAACAAATTCACAAATTGATTTTAGAATTGTTATTGCACATATGATAGGTTGTTACCTCCCTCAAAGTTGCATTCACACTTGCAATCATAGTGAAAATGAACTACAACCATTGTATAATAAGAGACAAACCCTCTATTATCATGGTTAATAAAAGTACGAAACATCAAACATTAGACAAATAGCATGTCATGACTAAAACAATTAAAAAATATGAGTCACTAAGCCAAAAGAGTGTGACTAAATATGTAAGACAATTAGACCTTATATCAATTAATGTAATAATAATATTGCTTATTTGGATTGTGGGGGGTTCCCATACCTAACCAAAAATATAAACAGTTTGAATTTACAAAAGCAATAGCTTAAAGATTATTGAAAGAAACCAATGCAACATTTCTTAGTACACAATGTAGGCAATTGAATGTGTCAACCTTAACTGACATAAATAAATCACCCACATGAATCTAATTATGCCAAGAGGTGTACCACTACAATCACATGCATCCATATACATAAAAACTTGTGATTAAATCTCGGATGCAATGAAAATTGTCGTCGTTGATAATCTATAAAAAAGATAATGAATGAAATAAAAGCCAAAAAAATGGTCTACGTGGTTGGTTATGCCACGAATAAAGGCAATGAGATATATTAGTTATTGAAAACATAAATAAAGGCAGCTTTGTTGTTGAACATGGTAATTATGCTGAGATTCAGTTATAAATATTCCAAAATCCTTGCCACTTGCACATCTGTTTTTATCATTTATATTGAACGTGCAGATTTTTATGCTAACTTCATATTGGGGTTCAATCGCTCTGGTTCTTTTACAAGGTCTACCTTTTTATTGAGACCCAATTGTTTAGAAATTTTCATAAAATCGAGTTGAGCAATCTCTGCTTTTGTAATGGAGCATTGAACAAATAGCCGATGCCAAAAGTGGTTTTAGATTTGTTTCTCTTCTGCTGTTGCCAACGTTGTTATCAATCTTTGAACAATCCATACATTGGGTACTCATTTCTTGTGTTGTAGAACATTGTTTGGTTGAAGATTCACATGTTTTTGCCAAAATCCTGTGAGAGTTTAGGGCATTTGCTTCTACTATGTGCCAATATAGCTGGAGTTGATGCATTTCTTCACAAAAATCCACAAAAGTCATGAATTTAGAGTTGTATTTGCAAATTTAGACACGCATCGGTAAATTTAAAACCATAATGGTATGTTTGATAAATTGAACTGTATTTACTACCGGACGATAGAAATGAAGTGTGGAAATATCTTATTTTTCTTTTAAGAAATACTGCAAATTCATGGCCAGCAATTCACCGAGGGAAAATTCATCACCATGACAATTCACTGTGTGAAAAATCAATTGCATGAATTTTTGGCGATTAATTTTCCATGACGGTGAATTGCTGATGGTGGTGAATTTTCCACAGTGAATTTTCCGTCGGTGAATTTTCCTAGAGCGATAATTATAGCCTTATCTGGTATTTTGTTCAACCTATACAAACAAGTTCATCCCATTTGTGCAAATTCATTTGATAATTGAACATATATGTCAAATAGAGAGAGAGAATGACTGCTCATTGTTGTGATCAATACCAAGGAGTCCATGCCTCTGATTATTTTTTATGAACAATTTGTCATTTTCTCTAGATAGAGAGAGGTCGTTGTATCATTCAGCTCTTTGTTAGTTTCTGATTTGTAGCAAGGAGCCCATGCATCTGATGATTATTTATACAATAGTTTTCCATTCTCTTCGTGAATTCTTTAATGAATCTCTGACATTGCACTGGTATGTGTTTAACTATTGAACAAGAACAGAATTTCAGACGGCATTGCCCTTTTTTGTTTCACTGGGATTCAAATTTGGGACTCCATTATGGAAATTCCAAGGTGTTTATAAATGAGAATTCATCCCATTGGATGAGAGTCTTACAGTATTTCATTCGATTTCAACATTATTATCATGCATCATACAGATTGAAGCCTATTATTGCTTTATAATTAATCCATACTTATCTTGTGATTTGATTTTTTTGTATTTTATAATTTAAATGGTAATTTAGTTTCCATCTTAGTTGTCCAACTCAAAGTATTGCATTTACAAAAGAAATAGATACATTATTTAGGATATCTAATAAGTTGTTTATGAGATTCTGATTAGGCTTTGCAGAGTGGTGGATTGAAGTGGCAAATGTTTTAAGACCCATTTCCCAACTCCTTTTATAATTGAGCATATGCAGTTAAAGGATCAGAAAAGTTAATGTCAAATCTAGAGAAGAATGCACATAAAACACACAAATGTTTGACAAGAAGGTTGCTTCTGGATTCAAGGATGGGTAGGCCTGCATGTGCCCAGTCTTGGTGTTTTCTGTCTTTTATGAAGTTAGGTTTAACAATGGCAGCCAAGTGATTGCAAGAAAAAAATCATTTTTGTAACAACCAATATAGTTCATAATAATTCTAGTAAAAAGTGGATATTTACCATGTTCAATAGCTTCTACCATAAGTCCAAAAAATATGCTCTCAACTTAGTCAAATTTTAATCCTTACATGTTCTTTGAAATTGTAAACGCCCGTCGTGCAAACCCCAAAGAATCAACATTGCACAACAATTTTTTTTTTTATAATACAAGAAAACATGCATTAACATTAAATACATTTACATTGCACATAAACAACTTAACGTTACATTCTCTAGGGCATGCGAGGTCACATCGCAACACAACAAGAACAAAAGTAAAAGACAATTATTAAACAACTTAACCAATTACATGACAACAATCATTAATAAAGGTACATCCATAAACCAAGAGTGAAAGTATCACTACCTCCCATATTACAATCATAAAGAATCTCATTTGATAATGTTACAAAGGATCCTAACTATTACATCATTATTTAAACATAAGATTACATGTTCTCAATAATGAGTTACAATACATTTTCCAAACAAGTGGGATGATACATAGTACAATGATAATTGAATTTACAAATGAACCACTAGAACAAACTCCAACTGAAGGAATGCTGTGAACAAAGGATGTTGATGGGGAACCCAACGGGTGCGGAGCATGTTCCACCCAACCATGTGAGTTATGAATAACTCACCCCCCGTGCTCAGAGGTGACAAGGAAGTTAACTCGACCATGATTGTCAAATCGACTCCATGAACAACATAGTACAATTACAAATACAACTCAAGGTTTACAATAACATAATCAACAATAATCATGAATCAACATAATAAGATTGACGCTATGAAACTCATCACAAATAAACATAGCAATGACAATTACACGAGTCACCAAAGAACATTCATAAATCATTCTCACAAGAGTCTGACTCAACAATAAAAGTACAAAAACTAGAAGAACTGATACAACATCCAAAATCCAAAATACATTTCCAGAGGCAATAAGCAACAAGGAAAATGGGTGCCTAGTGGAGAGTGTCATCGCATGGCTCTCATGGGATCCCCTGGCCCTTCCTCTAACTTGAGGCGCCGACACCCATCTATGGATCTCCTGGCTCTTCCTCCTACTTGAGGCGCCAGCACCATAGGGTAGCTCATGTGGAGCCGATAACCTCTCATGAAGACGAGATTACGACTTTGCCAACCATGGCCTTCTCAGTCTATCATTAGTCTATGATAGCCCTAATGCATAGACGAGGTATTCAATATTTATTATCTTGTGTGTTTTACTACCCATCCCCCTAAATTCTATTTTAGGTTATCACTTGTTTAACTACTCTTACGTGGGTTCTCATGTGCACTTCCTCTTACTCGAGGCGCCGGCCCCCACGAAGAGCCACTCTCCCTAGAGACCTAACAACATCAAACCAAAATCCAAGGGTTGTACAACATAACAAGAACATTAGATCACAACAGAGAAACATGCGAGGCATTACCCATCTCACTATAAACACATAATCAAAGTCTCAACAATTCTCGTACAACCTTTTCAAAATCATGATTCCAATCAACTTTGCCACAATAAGAGAAAATGGAAGATCAACATCATTCACAAATATCTCATGCCTCTGGAAGTCTAAGAAAAGAACGGCTACTCAAAAATCCTGCAACAAGAGTAAATCAACGATACGGGGTTTCAAGCCAATTTCAACACCAATCAATGAATAAAAGTTCCTCAAATCAAGATAACTAAGAGGGTCATACACATCAGAACATTCAAGACTTCAAGATATACAAACGAATCCCAAATAAAAAAATCAACTCAAGGGAAAGTCACATCAAGATGAAAACATCAAAACATATATTAATCACATGAACAAGCAATTACAACTTCCATGAACTTCACTTTTCCAAGCAACTTCCCATTATCAATCAAACAATAAGACATTCCTTCCACATATAAACTACTAAGTAATCTCCAATAACTCAAAGTGTTCTAAGTTAAATAATCTATCAATTTCACATTGCCTTACTCATATAAAAGACTTTAAATAATTAACATACTACTTTTTACTAATCCACAAAGAGTGATAACATTATACTAGCATTTAAGGCTTTCCTTTATATCTTATCTCTTCCATTATTGAGGCATCATTTAAAACAAACTGAAGAAAACATAGAGACATATTTTAATATCCATCTCACTACACATTTATCACAATAATGATTCCATTCCCCTATACCTACTTGCATATAACATTCGAGCTCTACTGCTATGGAACACAACTTCCACATGATTCACCTAAAGTCACAAGACACCATAATTCTAAGAACTACCAAAGTGACAATTATACCAAAATAATTCCCAAGAAGACATCCCTTAATTCAACCACTAAATTCCATGGATTATTTACCACCCACAACTTACATTTGCAAGTAGTTAAAGTAACACTATTATAACTACCGAATTTTTTACAAATCAATTATTAATTAATAAACTATAGTCAATATTCACTTACTGATAAATCAACTGAGATACATTTAAGCCCCTGAATACTTCCTCTAATTCATGGACATTAATAGATGTCATAAATCCTAGTACAAATTTTAAACTTAATTACTTGGTCTTTACAATACTCTCAAATATTATCTAAATGACTATACTATGTTATAAGATTATCATGTAATCTACATTAATGGTATCCCTATATCATGATCTATGTTAAGCCTTTCACTACCAAGTATACATGTATAAAGAAATACCAAGTTACAACTTAAATACCACTTCATATTAGAATTCTTCATTAGATTCCTTAGACACAACCCATTTCAAGGATTCCAAACTAAACACATCCAAAAAGTCTCCAATTGTATGATTCACTAAACGTAGTATAAATCCAAGAGAATATAATCAAGGCAGATCTATATATCTTCAAGTGTTCTACACCCAAATTCTAAATCATTGCACTAATTAAGATTTCTCATGCAATATTTCTACATCTTCCCAATCTCCAATTTTCGAGCCATACCTATTATCTTAACTAGGTGGATAATAATAAATTATTATGTAGACAATGATATATCGAGACGTCAAGATATGTTGAATAGATACCCATTTGTTAACCATTCTCTAATCTACGTTTATGTTTACATTCTTGATGCAGTCACTAAACTAAGTGAATATAGCTGCAATAGAGACAGGTTGATAATAAAATCAGAGAGGTCATTTAAACCTTTAAACTTCCTATAGTGTTTCGGTGCGACGCTGGGACAGGTTTCAAATAAAATCAAAGAGTCTATTTAAATCTATAAACTTCCTGATATGTTCAAGTACGTGGCTGAGACAGGTTGGCAAATGAAAACAGAGAGATTATTTAATTTACTACACCTTTGCAAGTCTAAAAGTTGCGGCTATGACGGGTTGCCAATGGTTTCAGGGAGGCTACATAATTTTGTACAATGCCTCAACTCTAAATGCTATAACAGTGACAGGTTGCCAAGTATATTAGAAAGTGAATATTGGAATTTGGAAATATCGCCATCTTCTTGCATTATTGTCAAATCCCAAATGTTATCCCCAAGACTGAAGGGAAGAGAAAGGTGAGGTGCAAATACGTGACTTAAGAGTAGGGGAAATAATGTACAACTTTTCTATTTTGAACTAGACGCATTTTTGTTTAGTGGCGAGTTTCCAGAGACGCGCTCACGTTTGAAGTTTGGAAATTAATCTTCACCACACTCAACGGAAATTACTCTATTATGTTAGTAATTAACAATATTTTATTTTCAAGTGCTGCAACTGCGATAGATTATCAGTAGAATCAAGCAGGTTATTTAAATCTTTACACCCTACCATGCTCAAGTGCGCCACTGTGACAAGAAACTATGTGCAAAACGTAGAGGCACAGATGAGGCTTGTGACTGTTTGATAGATTGCCTCAAAGAAATGTGATCTCCAAGACAAGGCGCGAAAACTATTTAATAAACCACCTCACAGAGATCTCATTGCATGGAAGGAAATGATAGAGGAATGCGCACAAATTGGATTTGTTGATAAGGCGATAGAACTTTTCAAGTGCATGAGAATGGATGGGTGAACAAATGGTCGAGTCTAAGGGTGAACTAAGAAGGAAGGACCTCCCTAACCCTTATAGCACTACACGAATATAAGAACAAAAGGTGCACATGCAAGAACAAACATTGGTGCATGCAAATGAAATCAGGAACTCCAATAAGAAAAGATGAATAGGTGAAGCAACGATGGTTATTATCAAAGCCAGTAAGATAAGCATTTAGATCTCCATGAATTTAATATTCTATTAGAATCATTTAACTCTGCTACACAAATTACAACTTTAACGCAACGCAAATTCTTTGCATACAGAACATGGTGTTTGAGAATCAACCAAATTCATCTAGGAGAGAATTTACCCGTTTTCGTGTAGAGAATCCTGGTCCTTCCTGTAGTTTCTTGAATGAGAAGATGATGGATGTCGGGTTATGTTGGATGTCGTGCTCCTTTCCTCCAGAATCCTCCACCCTCCAGATCATTTACATTGATGTGGTGGGATCTAAAATTCCCTAAGGTTACCTTACTCCATCCATAATAAAAGTAGACACAACCGCCTTATTCCAGATGGGAAAACACATCAACGGACTATCGTTGTTCGGAGACCAGAAGATGCGATGGAGAATGATCTTAATGTATTTCCATCCCTCCCAAAGGACAGAGCCCCACAAAAATTTTCTCCGCCCCCTTAGTTTTCGAAGTCGAGGCTAATCCAATAAAAGAAAGGCAAGTTTCCTGTTTTAACTCCATTTCAAGCTGTGCATCCACACGCTTTAGCTTTTCCCTTTTTTTTTTTTTTTTTGATTTGTTCTATTCCGAGTAAAAACTTCTTTTTTTTTAGCTTTAACTTTAGTTTTAAATCTTATCTTCAAGATTTATTTGAAATCAGATTATTTTCTCTTTTAATTGCTTTACTTGCTTTTTTGAGAAAATCTTATCCCTTAATTTAATTTAATTTATTTGCAAATTACTCCACCCATAAAATATTAATTTCACCTTAATATCAATAATACGAAAAAAAATATAATATCACTCTAAAATTAATATATTTAATTCATTATTTTGATTTTCTATATTCTTGTAGGAAAATTTTAATTAACCAATTAAACAAAACCATTATGTTTATCAAGCAATTCAATCACACCGCAAACAACAAAGCACAAATAAATGCCTATATCAATATCTAGAAAAGCTACAATGGAGGGCACTACAGAAATACTCCATAGTAAACATCATGACAGTGTGGTGAAAATGACTGTAATTCGCATACTGCAGCAGGGCATTGAAAGGTTCCAGTAAATGAAAGTGATGATCAAGAAAACTAGTCATCAACAATAATTATATGGCCACAAGGATTTTTCAATAGTACCTGCAGATATAGAGGAGAACCGATTCTTGATTTTATTTATAAACCAATTAAAACTGAAAGTTCTAAAATTTACTATGATAAAGTGAAATAATTTCAATATTTTAGTTTTACAAGATGCACAACAGGATACAAAAATTCTCACAAACAAATCCTCACAAATCGACATTTTATCTTGTCTTTGGAAAGTTTTGCCCTATCAGGGATTGTCATACAATCCAATTATAGAACACTATTCTTCAAGAGTTGGTATTCATTACATAATGAAAATATACTGAAGCACATACCCGCAGCCTGTTGAGGCCTGAAATGATTAAAGATCCCTGTTGATCCAATGAAACATGATGAAAAGGCCTTGATTGATTAAAAATCCATCCAACTTCAAGAAAAGGTCTGGATTGATCAAAACTCCCCTTCATTTGATCCATCATAAAGAAAAGGCGTGAATCTAATTAAACCCTCTTTTGTCTGATTCAACCTGAAGAAAAGCCCTAAATTGATTAAAAACTCCTTTTGATCCCATCCAACCTTGGGAAAGGCCTGGATTTGATTAGAACCCCTTCTTTCTCCACTCCAACCTCAACAAAAGTCCTTTCAGCTAATGGCAAGATCAACAGACTTCCCCTTGTACTTTTCAAATAATTTTGTTGCCTCAGGACTGCCCACTAGAAACTTGTTGGAAAAACTTTGGTGACCTAGCTCATACACAGGAGCTAGATTTGTAGGAAGTCTGGATGGTTCTGTTTTCCTTAAAAATTCAATCACCTTATGGCGTAGTTGCATCCTGTCCTCTATACTATATGCTAAAAGACGAGGATACGAGACCACAATGTTTGGCTGAAAGCCCGCAGTGTGTGTCAAGAAATCCATGTTTTTCTTAATCTTATCAATGCCAATAGTGAGCGTACGAGGAGCCTTCTTTACAATCTGTATGATCTCATTCTCCAAAAGACCCAGTTTTGCCATTTGTTTTAATTTATTTTCAAAATTTTCCAGTCCACAACCATCCACAGACGCCAGGGTACCTGCAAATGCTTTCGATCCCTCAAAAATACCCAGGTTTTGTACATATTCAATCTTTGAGTTCAGCGACTCTTCGCTGTTGCCCAAAATTAAATGGGGCCTTAACTTTATTGCATATAAAAACAGCTCATCTCGAATCCCACATTGCTTTAGAATATCTATTTTAGGTTTCAAATTTTCAACTTTATAATTCAAAATCCTAGGATACCACATGAGAGCTTTACACAGATTAAGCTTTGAATCAAATAAGCTTACAAGCATGGAAATTTTCGGGCTTAAGTTTCGTTCCAAATTGAAGCCGAGCAATCCGGGTCGCATAGATAGGATATGTCCCAGGTTACTGCTAGTAAAACCTAATTCCTTCATGAAGTCAATCTTGGGCTTTAACTGGGTATCCACTTTGAGATTCAAAACAGTGGGTTGGATGAGAAGGATTTTCCTTACCTGATCCTCAGTGAAACCTGAGTCTCTGAAGAGCTGGACTGCCTGCTGGGCGGTGTGGATGGATTTGGACTTAAACAATTTTGTATGCCTGCTAACAAGATCTGATACTTGGAACTCAGAAAGCCCGCAGTCATCGAGAAAAAATTGAGTCATAGCAATATGTCGTCGCTACCTATAATCATCTTCTGCTTCTGTTCGCTGTTTAGTTGTAGGTGTGGCATTGAACAAATTCGAGGTCGAGAACAATAAACCTTTTGAGAAAATATTATATGGTATAGAGTACCTGACTGTTAAGAGGATACATTTGAGAAATAGCATTGTATGGACATTCACCAAATCAAACCCTGAGCTAATAAAACCCTAGGCAAGTAATCCAAGTTGCAGGAACCCCTGGAAAGAGCAATATGCTTGGAAAATGAATACACAAATAAAGTATAGAGGATATAACCGACACCCATACGGCAAGTTCAAAGAACCGTATGAGTTCGGGTGCAGCTTTTTGTTTCTTGATCAAATAGAGAGAACCCAATTGTGTTGCGGGCGAGTTATCTTCATCAGTCTCTCCATGTCATTTACAGCCATGTCAAAGGCTATATATTAAAAAATTGCATAATATATAATAGAATAGAATAAATATTATATAGGGGAGAGGGTCCAAGCATGTTTCAATAGTTGTGATAGTAGTTGTTTATAAAATGTCCAATATATTTATCAATATTGGACCAATAGTTGTGATTTTAAAGTCGTTAGTGTTGATGACGACTACCTATAATTAAACAAAATGTATTCCTTTAATCTAAAAAGCAAACAATCATGTGATTCCACATCAACGCTCAATAAAACATGTTGTGAATGCACAAGTACTAGTCTCACTTTTTTTGGGGCCTTTCTGGACACCTTGACAAAAAGCATGCTAATGTGGCATCATATTTGATGATGTGGCCTTGAAACCTTAGTTATAAGCAGGGGACTTGCCAAGTAAGCTACTGTAACAAATTGGGAGTGATTTGAAATTTCCACATAGGATAATTAGAAGTGCAAAGTTAGGGTGCACAACTACTGGGTCCTCTCCCCTATAGTAGTAGGGAATGAAAGTTAGAGTATACAATGTATTCAATGGAATAGAGTACATGATATACAAGGATCCTTCTTTATATGGGCATGGGCAAGGTGAAAGATAAGAGAACATAGAATTATGACAAATGTCACAATCATATGACATGGGATCAAAAAATAATATGACTTAAAAGTGTCTTATGTAAATTGAGAATGAAGAGGATCTAAATTAAACTAGTTAGGTAATATACCTCATTCACACCAACAACCACACTCTTCATAATGAATATTCAATATGATGGTTAAGTTTTTGTTAATTTTACCATGATGAGTGGAATTCATAGAGATTTTTTAAAGACTAAATCTTCTTTTGGAGTTAATGTAGACAAATTAGCTTCAAACATGTACTTTCTAAAGCATGTACATATGCATATATAGGTATACATATACGTGTATATATAGATACATGTGTGATATTTACACATACATACATACATACATACATACATACATATATGTATGTATGTACATAATTGACGAACTTATGTAAAAAAATATTATTATTATTATATTTGATGTTTTTATATAAAAACATCAAAATATATTTGATATTTCATTGTCCAGTAAGATATGAAATTATACTTGAAAATTGGAATATACAATGTAATAATTAAAGTTTGAATAAATGTTTTCACATAAAAAAAACTAGAAAGTAAAAAAAATGAAGTTCAATTCCATCTTTTAACTTGTTCAAACTTTAAGGTTAGAATGAGTAGAATCCACTTCATCAAACTTAATAAAGATCATATGAAAGACAAGAACTAGTAGATGTTCATTCTTAGTTTGAGATTTATATGCTATTAAATCTTTGGTACATAAACCCAAAACCTTACTTCAAACATGAAGTCATCCAATGGTAAAAATAATTGTTATAAACCTAAGCTTCTCAAAATTGGTGGATTTTGATTACAAAATTATGCAAGCACTTTATAATATGCAACAAAACAAGCATTTGAGTCTTAAACATTTGAAAATCATCACAAACGTAAATATTATAAGGTAAAAAGTAATCAGTATATACCAAGTATTAAGTTGAAATAGACCAAACCATTACTTAAACTTAAATTCTTATATACCGAAGTTTGTCTTTGCCTTGTATGTAATATTTTCATGTTGAAGCTCATCCATATATAAAGAGGATAAATGTTCAAAATCAACATTATATGGGTAACATAGTCTTTACATATGTTAAGAAAAAAGGATATGTTTATATGTCTCAAGTTCAATTCATATCTTTAAACTGTTGTTATGCTATTAATTTAGAATTCTCTTTTCATAGGATTGCATTATATTTTTTTTAAATTTCTTCTTATAACCTTCAATTGTATTTATCATCCTAGCAAGTTCAAGAATGGGTCTTGATATTTCAAGTTTTAAGTTGAAGAATGGCTCTTTATATCTATATCAAAATGACCATCTCGATGAAAAAATCACCAATATGTATGTGTGTGTGTATCACATATGTATGTGTATACCTATACATATGTGTATATCTTCCTATACACATGCATATATAATCAATATTATATATATGCATGTAATGACACACACATTGAGTCAAATATACAACACAATGCTATAATCAACAATAGACAAAAGCAACAAAAGTAAGAATAGTTTTATTTGAAAATTTGAAAGTTAAATATTGGTTTTCAATATAGATATTGATGACCTTTCATATGAAAAAATAACTTTAAAAAATATTTATTTTTGTTAAGTTGTATGCTATTAATTTAAATTCATAACTATATAGTATGTCAATTTAGCGAACAAAATGAGAAATATGTATGTCAATTATTATGTTAACTAACTAAACAAATAGCATACATGTTTGTCAATGCATTCCATATAATCTATATGTTTATTCACCACATATAATGCCATACAGAACTCATAAAAAAAAACCAAGGGATGCATTTCCAAGTTTGTGGCATTCAAACCTATAATGCAAATTACAATTTTGAAATAAATATTATATGAAGTTATGATAATCCAATACAACCATGGTGGAAAGGAAAATCTTAATAATGATGTGGAATTTGGTGATTTCTTGGTGCTTGGTGTAGCTTTCCCAACCACATGCTCTTCCATAGCTATTGCATGAGAAGTTGTTGAATTCCTATCATAAGGCCCTTGGATAACACATACAAAATCCATTCTAGTAGAATATTGAGGGTAATGAATACTCACCATCTCCCTAAATAGACAATGTTGTTCAAGTAATAAATTTAATGGATTTCTCAAATTCCTTTACCTCTCCAATTTTTTCTTTTCCCTTTGAACATTTTGTTCATGTTTTCCTTGTTTTGTTGTATCCTCTATACCTCATTTTTATGTTCCTTGCGTTGGAATGAATAAGGCATTTTACCTAGCTAGTTCACCTGGTAGGTCATATTCACATGTTAAGTTTACTTAGGTCCTAAGAATATTTCTAGAAGTCTTAGTTGGTATTAGATCTTATTTTGTGTAATTTACTCCTTGTGTCTTAGGTCATTTAATATTAGTTGTCTCATGTCATAGGATTATGACACTTGTCATAATCTTGTCTAATCCTATGTCTCACCTTGGTTATATGTCTAAGGGTTTTTCATGTGTAAATCAACAATCATAACAATCATAATCTATCATTTGTATCCTTTGATATAATATCATTATTCTCTCATAATTGATCAATAAAATCTTGCATGGTGTAGAGTATTTTATACCAACTCTTACATGGTATCAGATCTTGCAAAATTGTTGAACTTGTTAGTAATAATTGAGAGATCTAAGTTGAAAATATTGGTGTATCTTGAAAATTTGAATATGCTTTTCTCTTGTATCGAATGATAATCTAAAGAATTATAAAAAGTTAAAATAAATACTAGATTTAGGGTTTCTACTTTATGGATTTGTATTTATGGTTTATTTTGGATCTTGTTGGTGTAGATTTGAGCTCACCATTGAGTTTAGAGGGTTTGAGAAAGTTAGATTTTCCTTTTGTTCCATCCAAATCGGACATCTAAGGCTAGATCTATGAGGGTTTGAACCTAGGAGGTGGTTTCTAGATCTAGGAGGTAACTACAATTTCAAATAATTTTGGATCAAAATAGGCTTTTCCATCATGCTAGGAGCCCCAAAAACTCCAAGATCGGTTGTCAAATCATCAAAATCTAAGAACTTTGATCCAGGTTCCAGAGAAAAATTTCACCCCTATTTGTTCATATGACTATTCGTATGATTGTATGGTCATACAGTTGCTCTAGTTGGTTGTTGTAGTTGAGCTAGTGAATTTTTTTTAACAAAAAATGTTTTTATTAATTTTTTAAAAAAATTATTTAAATTTAATCAAAAAAAGGAAAAAAAATACAATCATAGGTATTGTAAATCTATGTACTGCACAGGCACAATACTTTCCTAGCCACCATGTGGCAGTTGTTGACATGGTCATGTGGATTTTATTAAGCCCAACAACCCCATCACACCCCTCGATAAAATTTCTAAAAAAGAGAATAGTTTAGTATTAAATTGAAGAGTAAGTGCACAAAGATGGGGGGCCAAAAAGTGGCCACTTCACTTTTTGGTTCCAAAATAGAAAAAACGTGGGCATGTCATATAAAAAATGCTCACATTATGGGTTGGTAGTGACAGAGCCTAGGATCCATCATTACTAAGCCAAAACACAAGCACGTTATAATGTGCTCATGTTATTTTAATACATTGACAAAATTTTCTTCTATTTTTCTCTTTCTTGTCCTTATGTTTTAGGGAAACTATAAACATAAAATAAACATTTAAGTATAAGTTGACATTTATATATGGACATTTAAGTACAATTATCTACACTACACTATCTAGTTTCTCATTTTTGAGTTGTTCCTAGTCTTAAGGTTAGGGTTTAGGCCCAAGACTAGGAATATAAGGTTTCATGTAACACCCCGTCATGCGAACCCCAAAGGACAACTACAACAGAAAAATTACTGCACAATTTTTTTTTTGAAAGTAAACTAACATGAGAAGTACATTAACATACAATACACATAATGCAATTATACATATACAATATCAACTATGTCCTCAGGGGTACACGGGACGACATTATGAAACCTAGACTCTAAGCAAAATGATAGTGAATGAGAAACAATCTATCTCATAAAAATAACATACAACCATCCCTGATCATTAGAGATGAAAAATATACATCATTCTATTACAATTGTGGAGCATATTTCCATGGATACAACACATCATCTAGGATACAATAGTGCATTACATAATGTTTCCCTTATATCAATGGGAAGAGTACATCAAGTACAAGAATAGTACATCAAGGAAGAATAAGGTACAAGCGAAGACCAATCTTCAACCAAGTGATGCTATGGAAACTCTGCATCTGCTTCCGCATCATGAAAACAACTTGGGAACCCAAAGGGGTGCATAGCACGTTCCACCCAACCGTGTGGACCCAAAGGTCCACCCCCCGTGCTAGGAGATGACAAGAAAGACCCTCAACCAAAATAGTCAGGGTATAAGGTTTAAGCAAAGCAACAATAAACACAAGAAATCTCACATCATCAGCACACAACTACAACAAAATAAAGGAAAACCAACAAGAACTAAAAACCAATTTCAGAGATCAACACTAAATAACCAAAGAGGTGCCAACAACAATAAGACCCAAAAGCCCTCAAATGAGATCGCGATATCATCCAACAATAAATATCAATGGGCACATTTCATTAGCATCAATAAGGTTGCCATGAGACATATATGCAACATCAAATAACTGAAAGGAGGTTTCAACAATAAACATAGAGAAACAACCGCCTCAATATACATAAGATACAACCGCTTCCAGAGGTACATGAACAGCAAGGGGAAACAACAAACACACAAGGTTGCTAGAGGGTGGAGTGTGATCACATAAGCTTGACATGGGTTACCCAATGCAGATCTTCATAGGTTACCGATCCCCTACCTGGTTAAACCTTGGCAACCTTAACCGATCCTTGACCCCCATTCTCACCCATGCAGGATCAACATACCTTTCAAGAGGACAAGGCAGTTGATCTTTGCCATTCCAGGCCTTCCCACTCATCCCAAGCCTAAACGAGCACTTGGGCTATGAGTGAGGCTACATTATCTGAATTAATGTGAGAAACTACCCAAACCCCATAATTAATTATTAGGTTATCACTGATTAAAGAAACTCTCAATGAGTTACTCATACACCACTTTGTGTGCTAGCCCCCATTGATAGCCACTCCCCCTACTAACAATGAATCTCAAATTCATAGACTGGGTAAGCCCATTTGCACAAATAATCAAATCCAAATAGTAAATACACCAATAGAGGCATGTACTATCTCACACTAGTACTTCACAGTGCAAGGATAAACCCCCAAAAACACAATCCAAGTATAAAGAACAACCATTACCCAAAATGACAAAGTCATGTAACCACCCACTTTCGGGTGAAGCAAAATAAAACTCATGAAAATAATCAAGGCTTGCTATGGATTACCCAATGCGGATCCTTCTAGGTTGTCGACCCCCATCCTAGGTTACCCAGGCAGCCTCATTGGATCACCGGCCCCCATACCAACTTATGCAAGTCAAAACCATACTCCCCTTAAACGTATGGAAGACTCTCAAATTGCTAACAAAATGGCTTCCCATCGAATTGGCTATAATCCCATGATCTCCAAAGACTAAAATACAATCCATAATTTACAAATCAACAGTGTAGAAGAATGAGGGTTAACATCATAGTGAGACCTTCAAACTCAACAAAACTGACACAATCCCCTCAATACAAAACCAAACTCAAGATCAAATCCTCTCAATGACCAATAGGCACAAATGGGCTCCCACTTACAACCATAACCAAAATCAACATATATTACAAAAGTTTATACAATTCCCAATAAACAATATAACATTCAATTAAGCAACCCTTACATCACGAACATGATTACTCTGTAGAACAAAATCATTTCCACATTGAACAACAATCAAATCAATTCATTCATGAGAGAACATTATAGCACCATTTCTAAAACTCATTACATAAATCCTAACTTTTCTTACTAAACCATTCACATAATAATACTGAAATGTCAGTTATAACTATTAATCTAATTTTCTAATTCTTTTACCTACTCAATCGATTAACTGACCTAAACACCAATATTCTAATGTAATAGCTTTAATATATATAAATATATATATACATATATAATATTTTAAAATATAAAATAGCAACACAACGATTGAAAGTATACAAGTATTCTATTTACATAATCAATGCAACCATGAAGTCCACATGAATTAACAATTCATCCATAAAGGATTATAAAAGAAAATCAACATTAAAAGGATAGTCTAATTCCATCAAACAGTACATTACAAACACAAGTACTCCTTAACTATAACAGTTAAATGCTCAATTTGCCAAGAGATTTACAATTTGATAAATAGCCACTTGAAAACACAATCAACAAGCAATAGTCACTCAATTAATACTCCTATTCATTTATTTAATAACATTTTTGTTGATCTAAGTATTAACAAATCACTTATTTATTATCTTATCAAAAGTGATGTCTAAAACTATGCTCTTATAGATTACTACTTTATGATTCTTTATGAATATTAAATAGGTAATGGGTTAATTCTAGTTAAACTTTTCTTAAATAATTAAGTTAAACTATTGATAACAAAACATTATTAACTTGTATAATTGAAGGTAAATAAAGATCTCTTAATTATTAATTAGAGTATTAAATGAATACCTAATAGTTAACTTGTGAATAAGATATTTAAATTCAATTATAAATTAAACAGTTGTTATTCTATAATACAAAAGGGTTAACGAGTAGGACAATTATTTAATTAAATACTAACTATACTATTTACTAACAAAATAATCAACATTTAAATACTCAATTTCCTAAATTGAATCCTTATCATTATTAACTTTTCACATCTAATTTTCTCTCTAACTAACATTTAAAGCTTCCTTCACTTATCAAAAACTCATTTTAAACAATTATAATTATTTCAAAATTTCCTTTCCATTCCTTCTTAATTAGTTTCCCAAATTATTTATCTTAGTATTCAGCTAACCATAATCTAAACTACTTACAACTCAATATTTCCAATTCATTATCAACTATAATCATTTATTTAAAATGCCAAATTATTCTTTCCTAACCTTTAACTACACTATCCCCTTTACTAACTCATGACCATGATGCATATATACGTGCAAATACAAAATAAGCAAGTAGATTTCATTATTCCAAACTAAGAAATACAATATTTAATTAACAAAATTTCAAGCTCTTTTTGTGCTACTAACTCCCTTATAATACCATTTGCCTAAAGCTATCAAATTAGATGCTTAAATCTTTCCTAGAATACTCTTTAAAGTAATTAGTTGACACTATTTTTCCTTCGCATTTATCCACCTATAAAGAATCACTTAAATGAAGCAATATAGAAAAGTTTGTTTCTACACAATGTAGATCCCTTCCAATTTTAAAAGAACTTAATTATTTAAAGCAAGTACTTAAGTAACCAACACTATCAGGAAGTCTATTTAAAACCACAAATCTCTTAGTCATCCAAATATACTGAAATTAATTTATTTTCTTTGCTACTTTATTTTCTAATTTATTCACCAACGAGTCAATTGTTACAAAATAATTATATTCAGCATCTTATGTGTTGTCCTAATCAATTAATGAACTAAGCAATGAAATGCAATTAATTCTAAGATTACGTGACTGAGAGTGGTTAATGCTAGATAAGAAAATAATATTATTTTTCTTTAAAAATATCTTATTTAAATAAATCATCTATATATTAATTATGATAGATTGTGGAAGAGATCAAAATAATTAAGCTTTTCTTCTACTCTGCTGAATGTATTAAAGCAAGAAACACAAAAAAAGAAAAGAAACACAAGTATACAGATTTTCTATTCTACATTGACACTGTGTAAGTTTAGGAAACTAAGGGAGGGATGAATATGCTTCGAGAGGAGAACACAATCCCTATAAAATTTCTCAAATATTTAGGAGTTTAAGTAGTGCATTGATTACATAACTTCTTATTACTTCCTTCTACCTTATACACACTTAATTTATTAAATGTACGTATCAGTATAGTTAAAAGACACCACAGTAGCACTATATTTAATACCCATCTTCATGACATGTAATGCATTAGCCTTCAACAGGAACATGCCCATCCCACTAAATATAACCTTATATAATACCCAAAATTCTAGGTGGGTTGAATCAGAAAGGCATTAAGATAGCCTGTAAGAGATTTTGCAGTGTTTTGCCCAAAAACATCATGACAGGTTTAATATTGGACATATTTGATAGTAAGAAAACCATTCGTATCCAAAACCTAAAGAAATATATTCCACAACAGTTCTAAAAAAAAACTCAAGTTAATGTAGCAATTTCTGTCAATTCCCAATGCCCTTATCTACTCATTTATCTTTTCAATATTATTTTATTTATTCCCACTTGGTTTTTCCAGATTTACCATCATTATATTATCCTATCTACATATGTATTCAAATTAGATTAATTAAAGAATACTAAACTTCATGATCCAACCCTAAGTATAATCAAATAAAACCTTATATTTATATATAAATATATAATTACGTTTCATTTATTATTTTGAATATTATTAAATTATTTATATATATATATATATATATATAAACATTTTTAATTAAACAAATTAATAATATTAAATATATTTTCATTTGCATTAATTTTATATAACTTATTCTTATATTCTCAAACTCTTTATTACTCATTAGCATTTACACTTAAAACAACTTAAGCGTTTGTCTCTTAACTTACTTTCATCATTTGTATATCAATAGTTATGTGAATGGCTAACCAAACAAATACATTATTAATAATTCTATTGGATTCCACAACATAATTCAATTAACTTGAATGAAAAAAGGAAACAAGACCTCACAAGTCACAAATAAATAACTTACTCACACGTCACGACAGGACCAAAAGTGGAGGGGTACTACATTTCACCATTTGTTTTGTTGGGCTATTGTGAAATATTTTTTATCAATGGTTTTTGTGAGTAGTTTGGTGCTTCACGATGGCTTCACATGCATATTTTTTTGTGGGTGAGTTGTGTTTTATACAAATGCATGCATTAGGATGATCTAACTTTGAAGCCTATCCTTGAGGAGATTGAGACTGGAGGTCCAATTGTAATGATGAAGTATGATCCAAATATTTTCTAGGTTATTGGTGTTGGGATTTCAAGTGATGGTTGTACTTTTGTAATTAGGGTAGTAGCAACATTTACTCTAACAATTGCATTCAATGTTGTTTTCATTAGAGTTTCTCTAAATGACAAGCTCAATGAAGATGAAATTGAAGAATGGTATGCGTACAAATATAAATATAAGCTTTTTCCCATCATTCAACAAGTGTTGGTAATGTTGAGGGATTATAGATTGTCCTCTTACTAGATGCAAACAAAGATGGAAAAAACCAAAAAGGTTTGACAACCATGCACTTTGCTTATGTGTATCATGAAGTAAAATGTGTTGAGCTACTTCTTGAAGTTAGTGTTGACACACTTTTTTTCCATGTTTAAGATCCTCTAGACACATTGCTAGGAGAGCTCAGAAAGATTACTATGCTAAGAGAATGATGAATTGCACATATTTTAAGAAGTCCACACTTTGAAGACAAGAAGGAATCTAGTATAGATAAAATTCAAAATTAATGGTTGCCTAGTTAGCTTGGGAGTTTATAGATCTTAGGAGTCATAACCCTTACAAGGATTATGAGACAACTTGATGGAGCTCTATGAGTAACTCAACATGGATTATTGTCCAATGGTTTGGTAGATCAATGATTCGAGAGTTTAAGGATGTGATAATATGGGAACTTAGGAATTTAGCTCAAGAGTTACACCTTTACAAGGGTTTAAGGCATCTTGATGGAGTTGTACTTGGTGTATGGTTTATTTTCAAAGTAAAGATCATGAAGAAGGGTGAATTCATGGTTCATGGTGCTTTTAGTTTGATATGATTTATATTAGTTTATTTTTCTTTAGTGCAATAAGTCTTAAGAGGGGGTATTAGATTAATGTTAAATGATAATTATAAGATAAAACTTATTTTATAATAAAGTCACCTCAGTGGCTTAAAAGAGTTTGTTATTTTTAGTGTTTACTGTGAGTTGTGTCATGCTTAACTAGTTGCATGTTTATTCAATTCCACCTTCAGAACTCTATATAAGGAGGTATTCACCATTGTAATAAATTATCTTGATATTTAATAGAATGATTTATTTTGTGTTCTATGAGATTTTACAACTCTATGATTGTGAGATTATTAAGAAGTTGGACCAATGGAGGTCCAAAATAGAGGTATATTTTAATCTTCATTAATTATCTCCACACCAACAAATTTATATTGCAAGTTTAAACCTATGTGAGAATACTCTTACTTTGTATGAGAGCTATGCACATTCATTCAAAATGAGGAAAGTGCCACTATTTTTGAAGTGGAAAACCTTTAAGAGAATGCTTAAGAATTTTTATCCTATATGCCATGAAGAGGGGTGAATGATACAATGACATTTCTTGAGACAAAGTAGTGACAAAACCTACAAGGCTACATGAGTGAATTTAGAAAGAGGGAAGCCCAAATGAGCTTCACATACACTTTGTATTGAAGTATATACAATAAAAAAAATGAACTTTTTGAAACATATTGATGGCTTCTAGCCAAACATTATGGTCTTGAATCCTCATCTTTTATGCTATAGAATATAGAAGAATAGGATTTAACCATACCATGGGTAAGAGAACAAAGTTGTGACACAAAAATGGCTCTTAAGATGCCACTTTTTTTGAAATCAACAAAGTTTGATGTTTGACTAGAAAATGAAGATAATTATACTGAAAATTTGAAGATGCAACAAGAACAATAGTTGTGCTCTGAATCTACTTTCTAAGCTCCAATTTTTTTTGAAAATGGTAAATGTTAAGGGTTTGAAAAAGGGGCAGCACACAAAATGGTCCTATTTTTATAAAAAAATAGCATAGTGTCTATTGTGCTCCCCCTAAAATGTTAACTTTTTTTAGAATTTTAAAAATTGCTTCAGTGAGAAATTAGCTAACACCAAGTAGTTTATGTCGGTTCTTTCAGCTAGCTTTTAATGAATATAATATTTTACTAGTTTTTGAAGTGGACACATCTTGAAAAGAAAAAAATTGAGCGTGCTCTCCCTAATTTTTTGAAAACTAATCAAAAATATTTTTTTTTAATACATGTAGAATGGAGTCTAGTTTCTAATAATGTACTTTGTTTCAAAGTTTAATGAACGATTAAAAAACTATACCCTTGAAACTAGCACATGTTGGTTTTGATAAAAAATGAAGACACTAGCAAAAGAAGTTAAGGATGAAAAACTTAACATAATCAAAACATAAAAAAAATACATGGTTAGATAGCTAAGAGAGAGTTGAACATCATAATGGTATTTTAAATATTTGCATTGAAACACGTGCAAACCTGATGGAGACCATGACCAAAAATATATGAAATTTTATCACCCTTCCAAAACATCACATCTTTGGCATGAAATGGTCATCCAATCCTTTGGTTTGGATTCCCAAGGAAAATCCAACCTTGGTATTTCTCAATGCAACCCATTTGGCGAGTGCCAAATTGTGAATGATGACTATTTATAATACATTTTGTTGAACTCTCTTTTTTCCTTTGTCTTTATCATTCTTTGTCAATGAAAATATATACATGAAATAAACATTTACATATGGGAATTTAATTTATTATACTTTAAGTTATATTTCATGTATATAGTTTCTAGATGTTTGAGAGTGGTTTTAGATCTCTAGGAGCTACAATGCAAATTCTAGTTTTTGGAAGATCAAGTATAATTTTTTAGACAATCAAATTTCAGTAATTTGCATATCAAATTTTAGTAATCAGTAGGTCAAAATTTAGTAATCAACAAGTTGTATAATCATTCTCTAGCTCTCTCTCTCTCTCTATGTCACTCATTGTCTATCCCTTATTCTCTAGACCTCTCTTTCACACTCTCTCCTTCCCTCTCTACTTCTCTTTATCTCACCATTATCTCTACTTCTCTCTCTCCTTCCATCTATACCTCTCTCTCTCTCTCCCATCCACCTTCCCTCTCTACTTCTTTCTAACTTATCCCTCTTTTCCTCTCTCACCCTCCCTCCTCTTAATCTCTCCACCTTCCTCCTTCCCCCCCTCTTTCTCATTCTCTTTGTAACTTCTCTTTCCCTTCATCCATCCCTCCCTCCCTCCTTCCCTCTCTACTTTTCTCTATCTCTCTCCCTCTCCCCTCTCTCTTTCTCTATCTAACCTCTCTCCCTCCCTCCCTCCCTCCCTCCCTCCCTACTTCTCTCTCCCTCCTCCCCCCTCTTTATCTCTACTTCCATATATACTTCTCTCTATCTCTCTCTCCATATTCATATCTCCCTCCCCTCATTCCCTCTCCCTCCCTCCCACTCTCTCTCCCTCTCTCCCCTCTCTCCCTCAATCTCCCACCTCCTCTCTCTCTCCCTCCCTCTCCATATAATTTCTTATCTCTCTATCTCTTTGTCTCTTTATCTCCCTTTGTCTCCCTATCTCTTTGTCTCTATCTCTATCTCTCTCTTTGTCTCTTTCCATCCTGCCTCTGTCTCTATTTCTCCCTCCCTCGGCCTCTAAATCTCCAACCCATCCTACTCTCCTCTCTCTAGATCTACTTGTCCCTCCCTACCTCTATCTCCATCTCTACCTCTCCCTCCCACCTCTCTCTTTCTCTCCCCCTCTCTCTCCCTCTCTGTCAATCTCCCAACCTTACACTTAACCCTATACCCTCAACCCTCATCTTGATACCTTAAACCCTAAACCCTTTACCCTCAACCTTATACCCTAAACACTAAAAATTATCTGTCAACCCTATAATTAAACCATAAACCCTACACTCTCAACCCTTAACCATATACCTTATACCCTCAACCATATACACTTAATCTTATACCCTCAACCTTGAACATTATCCCTTAACCATAAAACCTTAACCCTCAACCCTATACTTAAACCCTAAAACCTATAATCAACCTTGTACCATATACCCTAAACCATACATCCTCAACCCTCATCCCTATACCCTATACCCTTATCCCTCAAACCTCAACCCTATACTTAAACCCTAGACCCTACATTCAACCTTGTACCCTAAACCTAATACCCTCAATGATATTCTAAATATCCTAAACCCTAATCCCTATACCATCAACCATGAACACTATCCCTCAACCCTCAACCCTATACCTTAAACCCTAAAACCTACACCCTCAACCCTCATCCATAAACCCTTTACCTCAACCCTGTACTTAAAACCTAAACCCTACACTCTCAACCCTTAACCCTATACCTTATACCCTAAACCATACACCCTACACTCTATACCTAATATCTTAGACCCTAATCCCTATACCCTATACACTCAATATTATACCCTCAACCATGAAAATTATCCCTCAAGGTCTTATACTTAAACCCTAAACACAATACCCTCAACCCTATACCCAAAATCCTAAACCCTAATCTCTATACCCTATATCATCAACCTTGAACACTATCCCTCAACCATCAACCCTCAACATTATACACTAAACCATAAACATTATCCATCAACCCTCAACCCCTAACCATATACTTAAACCCTAAACCTAAACCCTAAACCCTAAACCCTCAACCCTATCCTTAATATTCTAAACCCTAATCCCTATAACCTATACACTTAAACCTTAACCCTAAACCCTACACCTTCAACCTTCATTGCTATACCCTATACCCAATATCTTAAACCATAAACCCTGTACACTCAACCCTCATAGGGGGAGTGATAAAGAGGGGGGAGGTAGGGGGAAGGGAGAGAAAGATAGGGATGTGAGAGAGAGAGAGAGAGAGAGAGAGAGAGAGAGAGAGAGAGAGAGAGAGAGAGAGAGAGAGAGAGAGAGAATGGTGGGATAGAGAATGGTGAGATAGAGAGAAGTAGAGAGTGAGAAGGAGAGAGAGGGAGAGATAGAGACTAGAGAGGGAGACATAGGTGAGATAGAGAGAGATACAAAGAGACATAGAGAGAGAGTGATGGAGGGAGAGGTAAGTAGAGAGAGGGAAGGAGAGGTAGAGAGAGAGGTGAGATAGAGAGGAGAGGCTAAGAGAGAAAGAGGGGGAAAAGAGGGAGGGAGAGAGAGAAGTAGGTAGAGGGATGGAGATGAGTGCTAGAGAGTAGAGAGTGAAAGAGGTAGGGAGGGAGAAAAAGGTGAGATAGAGAGAGAGTGGTGGAGGGAGAAGTAGGTAGAGATAGGGAGAGGGGAGATAAAGATATTTAGAGAGGAAAGGAGAGGTAGAGAGAGAGAGGAGAGAAAAATATAAGTAGAGAGGGGAGGTAGGGATGAGAGAGAGGTGAGTGTGTGTGTGTGTGTGAGAGAGAGAGAGAGAGAGACCTGGAAAGAGATAGGGAGGGAGGCATAGGTGAGATAGACAGGGATGGAGATAGAGTGATGGAGGGAGAAGTAGATATAGAGATAGAGAGGGGAGATAAAGATAAGTAGAGAGGTAAGGAGAGATAAAAGAGATAGAGAGTAGAGAGGGGAGGGAGGGAGGGATGAAGAGGTAGGAAGGACGAAGAGAGAGAGGTGTGTGTGTGTGTGAGAGAGAGAGAGAGGGGGGGATGGAGAGGAGATATAAAGATTAGAGAGGGAAAGAGTAGGGAGGGAGCCTTGGTGAGATAGAGAGAGAGTGATGGAGAGGTAGGTAAAGAGAGGAAGAGGGGAGATAAAGATAAGTAGAGAGGGAAAGAGAGGTAGAGAGGGAGGAGAGATAGAGAGAAGTAGAGAGAGGAGGGAGGGAGGGAGAGGTAGGGAGGAGATAGAGGTGTGTGTGTGTGAGGGAGAGGTGAGATAGAGAGTAGAGAGAGAGAGAGAGAGAGAGAGAGAGAGAGAGAGAGAGAGAGAGAGAGAGAGAGAGAGAGATGATACAACTTGATGACTTCTAAAATTTGACCTCTTGATTACTAAAATTTGACATGTTGATTAATAAAATTTGATTGCCTAAAAAAGTATAAGTTCTTCCAAAAACTAGAATTTGCATTATAACTCCTAGAGATATGAAACCAATCTCAAACATTCTGAAACTATATACATGAGATATAACTTAAAGTATAAGAAAGTTAACATATGAAAATTTACTTTCTTATAATTAAATGTTTATTTCATATATATAGTTTCTCTAAAACATAAGGACAAGAAAGAGAAAAAAAGAGAAGGATTTTTTTCAATACAAACCATAACACAAGCACATTATAACATGCTCATGTTTTGTTCTACTTTGGGAATCCCCAAGTCTTTGACTTGGATTTTCTTAGGATTTCCAACAAAAAGGCTTGGACTACCTTTCCAACACCCAAAAACATGTTTTTGTATATTCTACAAAATTTCACATTATCTCGTTCGTGCTAACCATCAAGTTTGCATGCGTTTCAAGGTTGAGTAAAACAAATGCTTTGGTAATGTTAAGCTCTCTCTTATCTATTTAATGATGTAACTTTTTTCACATTTTGACTATGGTAAGGCTTTCATATTTAATTTATTATGTTGGCGTATCCATTTTTTTGTCAAAAACCAATGTTTGGTATTTTTTACTTTTTTTTTTACTGCATGAATCAGGTAGCATGACCCCCTATAAACTGTAGAGTGCTTGGTAAAAATTTTAATGTGACTAGAGGTGCTGGCACAACATGCCCTTTGGTACCATGGGGGTGCGGAAGACTAAACCTCGCGACCAACATCCTGCAACAAGAAAGATTTAGGCGATTGAGCTAGGGCCCCTGCCGACTTCTTTACTTTATTTTTTAACTGTTCATTGAAATTTAAAATAGATTACATTTTATAAACTAGAATCCATTCTACACATACCAAAAAATTGATTATTGATTAGTTTTAAAAAATTATAGGGGTAGAATAGTCAATTTTTTTCTTTTCAGGATGTGTCCACTTTGAAAATTATTCAAAAGTCAAGAATAACCTGCATGTTGTTGGCTAATTTCTCACTGAAATGATTTTAAAAATACTAAAAAAATTAACCTTTTGAGGTATCCACAACATACGCTATGTTATGTTTTCAGAAAAAAAAGGACCAATTTGTGTGGGTACCTTTTTTGAACCCCTCAATCACTACCATTATCAAATAAAATTAGTAGTTTAAAAAAGTACATTCAGAGCACTATGGTTCTTGTTTTTGTTATGTCTTAAATTTTGAATGTAATTATCCTCAATTTCTCATCCAAGGTCAGTATTTCCTCATTTAAAAAAAATGTGGCCACTTATGACCCTCTTTTGGCCCCTCATCTTTGTGCACTTATCCTGAATATACTGGTAGCAACATTTTCTGATTCTTATTCATTGACACTTGTTGTAAGGAAAGTTGAGTGTGGAAAATCCTTCCTAATTCCAATTATTAGAAGAGAAATGTAGATCATATGTCATTCAAATTCAAGTTACAGTTCATTAAGATGCACATTAACAGAATAAAAAATTAGAAAAATTTAACACAACTACAAAACAAACACCAGATTTTACATGGGAAAACCATTATAGGAGAAAAACCCACACACCAAACAAAATATCTTTGTATTTTAGTAAATAATGATTACATACAAAGTTACAGACTATACTTCTAGATGTTAATTCACACCGTCAATTTCAACAACAATTTCCTTGACCAATCTCACTCACAAATCAAATAATATAGTTCTTACTGTATTAGAGAACATCACTTTGAACACAACCCTTTGTATTCACCTTTTTTCTACATTCCAAATCAACCAAGAAATAGTTTGATTCAAATTCCCCAAGAAATTGCAATCAATGGTCTAATTATTTGCCATATCAAACCATCAAAAAGACTCCGTTCACGCTCTCTTTGAATTCACCAAGTCACTTCGATGTTCACATCACCTACCGAGTCACTTGGCCAAAAAACCCTCATTGGTCACCAACCAATAATCGCTTTCCAACTTGGCATGGTCAGATCCCACCAAGTCGTCAAATGTTCATGAGCTGGCATGTCACAACCATCGCCATATCGAGGGGACATCATATAAGTTCCCACCGATATTGAAATGTCACTTAGATGAGGCTTATGTCGCCCCATGTAGCTCCCACCTCCATAAGCCATCAACTTATCGACTTGTCAAAGGGATTGGCTTCAAAGTCCCAAAAAAATTACAAAGTCCCACTGGCAAGAGTCCCCTAGCCTCCCATCGACATTTCGATAGGACAAGACTCAATGTCCCGATGACATCACAATGTCACCCTGATACAATCTCATCGGATTATCGAGGAGACACTAAGAAGACTCCCTCTGATATCTGACTATTCCATTGATGAGTCCTTTATTTCCTATGCAAACTTGAAACATGAAGTCCCTTTGTAGGTTAGGCTTTGGGGTTCCTCAATACCCGATACCGTAGGCTCTACTAGTAAAGCTTACAATGGAACTCTGAAGCCTAATTGTTGACACTCTTCTACTTTGCAACTACATTTAGTAAGTGATAAGGTCGAATCCCAATTCTTGATTACCTGCAAAACTTCTAAGGATTTTACCATGCATTTAGTAATTTACAAGCCTGAAGCCTGGATATCTTAACATGCCAGTAAGTTTGAGACATAATTTCTCAACATTCTCCCACTTGACGCACTTACAAGAACCTTTAAAAGCTTGAAATTACTGAGTATCATGGGCTCCAAGGCCCATCAAACTAGCACACCATTTGAACTTATCTATGCTCATAGGCTTCATCAATGCATCAACAACATTCACCAGAGGATCAATGTTTTCTAGATTAACCTTTCTATCCTCCACCATATCACAAAAAAAGTGATACTGTACGTCAATATGTTTTTCCTATAATGGAAAGTAGGATTTTTTTCCAAAAAAATAGCACTTTGATTGTCACAACAAATAGTAATCTGCCTTGCATTAAACCCAACATTAGAACACAAACGTCTAAGCCAAACAACTTCCTTACAATTGTGTGTTGCTGCCATATACTCCACCTCAGTTGTAGATAAAATGACTACAACTTGTCACTTACTCATCCAACTAACTGCACTAGGTACCATGTAATGTGAAGATGTATCCATAGTGGATCTTCTACTATCAATGTCCCCTACCTAATTGGAATCCACATATCCATGAATGCTCACTAAATTCTAAAATCCAGTAGAGTGTCCATGATAGCACAAGGTGAAATCAACAGTACCTTCAAGTATCTAAAAACTCTTTTCACAACATCCCAATGCAGCCTCCCTAGATTATCCATAAACTGGCTAAGTACTCCCACTACTTGGGAAATTTTTGGCCTAGTACAGACCATCATGTACATTAAATTTCCAACCACACTTGCATAAGGCACCCTGGTCATGTCCTCCATCTCAATAGAATATTTTAGACAATCTTTAATAGATAGTTTTGTTCCTTGCAACACTGGAAAAACTAACTTTTTGCTATCATATTAAACCTCTCAAGGAAAACATTGATATACTTACTCTAACTAAGCCAAAGTTTTCTACCATCTCTATCCCTTTTGATTTCCATCCCCAAAATATACCTTGTTGCACATAAATATTTCATTTCAAACCATGTTGACAACTGAGATTTTAAATCAGGAATCATACCCTTACTATTCCCAAAGAATAACATGTCATCCACATACAAGGCTATAATAAGTAAATGACCATTTTTCAGATTTAAAATACATACAATGATCTAATTTTGATCTTACAAATCATAATGACAACAAAAGTGTGTCAAACTTCTAGTACCACATTCTAGGCGATTGTTTTAAACCATACAAATATTTCTTTAATTTACAAACCAAAATTTCTTTACTTCTTTCAACAAAGTGCTTAGGCTGGGACATATAAATTTCTTCTTCTAGATCTCCATGAAGAAACATTGTCTTCACATCCATCTGCTCAATCTCTAAGTCATACGCACCTGCAAGTGACAATAGAAATCTAATAGATGTCAACTTAGCTATAGGAGAAAATATTTCTCCATAATCAATTTCCTCTACTTGGGAATAACCTTTTGCAACCAACCTAGCTTTATTGCCTCTTTCATAGTCCTAAGCTCATCAATGCTAGTAATCAAAGCATAGGCACAAGTCAAATCCAACATAGAATATCCATACCTTTTAGGTTGTCGTCTTTCACGTGTAGACCTCTTCATAGGCTGAGGCTGAGGTAATGGTTCTTCTTCCTATTTAGAACTCTCAGAACTACTTGACCTATCCTTAGATTCAGGTACACTTGGTGTTCATAGTTACTCTTTTTCTAGAGTTAGAGGAATTCAACTACATATTTGTCCTTCTCTTTCATCTTTAACCACATATCTACTATAGAAGGTTTCAACTCATGAAAGATTACACTTCTATTGTATGCTACCTTCTCAGTAACAAGATTCCAAAGCTTGCATGCTTTCACAACAATACCATATCCAATGAAGATACATTTAACAACCTTTTTCTCCATTTTATATCTTTTCTCACTAGGAACATATGCATACTCCTCATATCCAAAGACTCAAATATTTCTTAGGAGCAGAGCAAGTTGAAGCACCCATTTAAGAATCCCTAGCATCAGAGGAAGATCTAGATCGAGACCTAGTAGCCTGGCACTGTTGGTTATGCAGTTGAAGCAGTTGGTCCATACCCATACCTAGCATTAGTATATCTAGATACATACCCATAGCCTGCATACCTTCTAGCTTATCCACCACCAGCAACGAGTGATTCTGCCCTACTATTCTAAGGGGGATGTAGCAGTTGATGCAGTAGTTGGTTCAGTTGAGTCTGTTGATCCAGCTTATCCATAAGTAGATTTAGTTGATTCTGCAAAAGCCGGTGGGAAGCAGACAATAAAGAAACATAGACCTAGGTACCCTAACCAAGATCAGTAGTTCCAGACCCAACAACAGCTGACTCAGTAGTGGGAGTAGCAGAGGAAGCAACGGGAAGGGCAAAGGCACCTAGAACAACAACTTATCCAGCATGAGGGCTTCTTACCATACCATGCTTCCATGGGAATTTTTTCCATGAGCACGGAAGAGGTAGATCAATTTACCAAGTAACATGTTGTAGCCACTGCCTCAGCCCAAAACTTCTACTCCAGACCAGCACTGCTCAACATACTTCTTGCCCTTTCCATCAACATTCTATTTAACCTTTCAACAACTCCATTCTATGGTGGAGTGTAAGGTGTAGTTTTATGCCTTTTAATCCCATGGTCTTTGCGGTACCTTTCAAAATTTGCAAAACATAATTCACCACCATTATCCATCCTCAAGCATTTAGTTTTCCTTATAGTCTAATTTTCTACCAAGTTTTTAAACTCCTTAAATCGATTGAGCACTTCTAATTTAATTGTTAGAAAATACACAAATGCCCTTCTAGAACAATCATCTATCAAAGAAACATAATATTTAGACTTCAATAATGAAGGAACATTCACTGGATCAAATACATCAGATTGAACATAATCCAGTATGCTAGAAGATTTATGAGGACCAAAGTAAAAAGAAACACGGTGTTGCTTTCCGTAAATTCCATGTTCACAAAAATCAAACACTAGGTTACAATCATCGAGCTCTTCAACCAGGCTTTTATTTTTCAATGCTTTCAAGCCCTTTTCTCCTATGTGACCAAGTTTATGATGTCACAACATGGTTTTCTTTGCTAGGAGTTTCACCTCCAAAGAGAGTCCTTTACCTCCTACCTATAATGATGGAGGCATTAAGCTAGTCAATGCAAATGGCCCATTCCTAACAAGGAGTTGGTAGAAATCTTCATCTCAAATGTCCTACCCAAGATTAACTACCAACTCACTATGTTATGTCCTATAGAATTTGAAGAAACAATAAAAAAGGGATTACATATTGAGAGAGCACTCATTACAAGAGGAGTCCTTAAATTGAATAGCTCAAAAGATAGTCCATCTAGTTCAAATGCTAAACCAAAAGTCTGGGCAAAGAACAAGAATGTTACAAATGATGGAGTGGTTGATGTGAGAACCCTATGGCATGCACAAAACATACCTCAAAATAAACCACAAGTAGCACAAATGACCTACATTCCAAATGGTACAAAAACCAACCAACTTGGCTATCCTAAGAACAATTAGGTATTCAACCAACAAATGAGTCAAGGAGGGCAACAAAGAAAATATGATCTACCCAAGAGGTAGTTCACAATACTAGGAGAATCACTTGAAATAGTCATGTGTAAATTAGTACAAAAAAACCTCATCAAGGTGAATGATCACCTGAACTATAAGGAACCTAGCTTCAAGATGCCATTGTATAATGAGAAAGACTTGTGTGAATTCCATAAGATCAAAGGACACACGACCAACAATTGCATGAGACTCAAGCACTTCATCCAAGACTTAATAGATAAAGGGGAAGTGGACGTCGAACATTGTCTTGGGAACAAGGACTTTCAAATATACATGAACCTAATCCTGAACCACACTAAAAGGAATGAAAAAGGAAAAGAACAAGAGTACACCAATGTTAATTACACATATGGTGAAACAGTTTTAGGAACCCTCTCATAAGAAAATGATAATAGGGAAAACATAGTCACTATACGAGGTGGAGACAACAACTGCAATGTAACTACCCATTGAGGGACAGTTGCAATCCAAGGATCCCCACCCAAACCTACAACTAAAACATCAAATGGTCCTACAACATTGTAGACTAGCTGAAGAGGATTCCTACCTTAATCTCAATCCTAGAATTATTAAAACTATCACCTTAACATAGGGAAATACTTGAAAAAGAGTTGGAAGTGTTAGTCCCTAATGACCTCGATCCAAATAAGTTACAAGCCATGGTTTAAAAAATCATGTCCAACAATCATTTAGTATTTTTCAAGAAATACCTTCCACAAAAATCATTTCACAACCAAGCCCTATACATAGAGGTTGGTGTCCACAAGAGATACCAGTGCAAATAGGATCAACCATGATGGAAACCACATGTCAAGTGCCTGACCTTGAATTTTCATATAACCTACTCTTAAGATGCCCTCAGATTCATGCATTATGTACAAGTAGTCCCTTCCACCTTCCATGAATGCCTAAAGTTTCCTCATGAAGGAAAAGAAGTGACCTTATATGTTGATCTCGAGCCTTCCATTTTTGTGCAAAGTTGGTAGAAAAGTATAATAAGATCCAACACATACCTAGCAATGACATAGCCTTCCACTCATTCTCATATGTTGATGCATCTATGCTTCCATCAACCTTAATCAAGACCACATCAAGTGAGCAACCAAAAATGGAAGCCAAGGTAAAAGTTCTTAACATGGCTAATGGGAATTGCCACTTTAACCAAGCACTTTGTATTGGTATGCTCCCACCAACACCTAAAATCTATGGAGGTTTGAAAGAAATCAAGCCTTCTAAAGATAGTGCAATTGATAGCCAAACCCAAAATTTTCACCGAGTGGGGAGACATGAAAGATGAAGATATATTGAAAGAGGACTTCTCATCCATGATTTACAAAGAGGACCGAGAAGATCTAGAATGACCACAAACCCTAGCAATAAAGGCTACCAACTAGTTAAATAGATGGGATATAGTGGAATAGGTGGCCTTGGGCTACACAAACAAGGTAAGTGGGAGCCTATCATAGTGGAACAAAGAAATAAAAATATGGGACTAGGTTATGAGCCAAAAGACATGGTTACTCCAAAAACTGGACATACCTCTTTTAAGAAACAAGAAACTTCTTATAGCATTAAGACACAAGATATCTACCATATCATGGACAATGATTTACCTGTCAAAGACTTATTTGACAACTTTAGCATTGATAGGTTCACTCTCCAGTTTATCAAAACCATTCTCAATATCTATTATCATTCTGGAATAGACTCTAACGAATATGAATGGGACTCTCCTTCATTTGTCATTGGATATAGTTCCCCCACTTCTAGTAATGATGATCTAGACATGTAGTGGGAAAAAGATACCAGAGCCATACTGACCATTTCACCAACCTCTGTAAGATTTATGAACAATGATGATAGCCTTCCACTTTATTACCTACAACTAATTGATTGGGGCCAACAACAATAGACATAACTAGTCTATTCTGAATCAATTCTAGAATGATGAGGCAATTGCAGATTTCATGGGACTTCAAATGGACATACCAATATGACTTGTCATGGAGCTCAAACATGATGCATACTTTGGTGGAGGGATTGAATCTTGTAGTTACAAAAATTAAAAGGAAAGTATAAAAATCAAACTGAGGTCCCCTAGAGAAAACCATAGTGTGGCTCTATCAAATCTAGAAAAGAAGAAAATAAAGGATGCATCTAAAGGTGAAAACCTCCCAGAGGCACCCGAGGATGGAGGGTTCAATCTCCCCATATCTGAGTACCAAGAAAGATCAACACTCTTGGTAGAAGAAGTAGAGTCCATAAATGTTGGCACCATAGAGAATCTCAAAATCACATACCATGTGGCATCACTTGATCCCAAAGAGAAAGAAAATTTCACAACATTCATCAATGATAGAAAGGTAAATTTTTCTTGGACCTATGTTGATATGCTTGGAATATATTTGAAATTAGTGGTACATCACTTAGTTGTAGTCCCTAGAGCAAAGCCTATCAAGAAAAAACTCAAAAAATTGCATCCTCATATAGCATTACTAGCTTAAAGGTAGAGCTAAAGAAACTAGTAGACATGTGTTTTATCAAACCCATTGATTATCCATAATGGATATCAAATCTAGTACTAGTGTCAAAGCCTACTAGGGGCATAAAGATTTGCATAGATTTCAGAGACCTGAACAAGACTTGTCCAAAGGATGACTTTCCATTGACAATTAAAGACATGATCATGGATCTAATAGTAGGGCATGCGATGCTATCCTTAATGGATGGTTTCTCTAGATATAGCTAGATAAAGATCTCTCTAGATGATCAACACAAAACAACCTTTACTTGTGTTTGGGGGACCTTTTGTTGGGATGTAATTCCCTTTGGCGTAAAGAATGTAGGAGAAACATAACAAAGAGAAATGAAAACCATATTCCATGATATGTTACACACCATCATGGAAGATTATTTGGATGATATTTTAGCAAAGTCCATCAAAAGGGAAGATCACTTGTCAAATATTACTAGGGTGCTTGATCGGCTTGAACAATATAATATGAGACTCAACCCTAAGAAGTTGCTTGTTCAGAGTAACAACCAGAAAGCTGTTAGGGTACATAGTGTTAAGAAGGGGGATTGAAGTGGATCCTACAAAAGTAAAATCTATACTAGAGATGCCTCCACCAAAAACACTAAAAAAGCTGAGTAGTTTATAGGGAAAGGTGCAGTCCATCAGGTGATTTATCACACAACTAGCAGACAAATGCCACCCTTTCACTCATCTTCTACACAAGGATATCACCTTCAAGTGGGATGGGAGATGTGACCAAGCATTCCAACAAGTCAAGGAGTACCTACTTACTCCTCTTATACTCATGCCACCTATCCCAAACAAGGAAATGGTGCTCTATGTGTCTACCACACAAGCAGCATTGGGAGCTCTCTTAACCTAGCTAGATGATAACAATAAAGAAAGAGAAGTCTACTACATTAGTGGAACAATGGTGGGCTATGAATTGAATTAATTTACCATAGAAATAGTGTGATTCTTAGTCATCTTTGCAATACAAAAGCTAAGGAACTATATCTTAAATAGGAAGGAAAAGTTGATTTCAAAAGGAGACCCACTCAAGTACCTACTAGCAAAAGTAGTCCTAACAGGTGGAATTTCCAAATGGGTGATGATCCTAACTAAATTTGATATAGAGTATGTGGATAGAAGAGTCATCAAGGGAAAAATAATAGCAAACCAGTAGTTCAAAGAACCTATAGATGATCACAAACCTCTCACAGTAGACTTTCTAGATGAGAGTATCTTGATGATAGAACAAATAGGCCATTGGGTTCTATACTTTGATGGGTCCCACATTTAGCATGGCTCTCTAGGTGTTCTATTTCTTACACCACAAGGTGATAGTATACGAAAGGCATATAGGATCGCTTTTCCATGCATGAAAAATATCTCAAAATATGAAGCTCTTATCATAGGGCTCAAAATGGCTATAGAATGGAGAATAAAAGAGCTACAGGTCTTCAAAGATTCTCAGCTAGTGATCAAATAGGTGGATAATGAGTTCTAGACAAAAGATGACAAACTAATGCCATATAAAAGGATGGTGGAAAGGTTCAAAGAATACTTTGTCACAATAAACTTAAAAAAATTTCCTCAGATCAACAACAGAGCTATCGGTGCAATGGAAACAATAGGATCACTACTTGATATTCCACATAATGTTCCTAAGTATGAGTTCCTCATCGAACAACTACTCGTACCTACATTCGAGATCCCAAAATTAGAACTAGTATGTGTTGTTGTTAGTTCTAACTCCCCATGGTACCAATACACCTTTGACTACATCCAACATGATATAATACCCCTTGACCTAATGACCACTCAAAAGAAAACCTTCACTTGTAGGACTTCTCAATTTACAATCCTAGGAGATACCCTATACTGTCATATTCTAGATGGTATGTTACTTTGGTGTCTTAATGCAAAAGAAGTACAAACAACCTTACAAGAGGTACACAAAGGTGTTTGTGGGTCCCACTCTAGTAGACCTAACCTAGTCCAAAAACTATTTAGAATAGGGTATTATTGGCCCTCCATGGAATAGGAATGCATGAAGTATTTTAGAAAGTGTCGTCAATGCCAACAACATAGTGATATGGTTCATGTACTAACATAGGAATTGAGACCCATCACAACACCATGGCCTTTCTCACAATGAGGATTAGATCAGGTGGTAGGTAATATTTCACCTGCCTCATCTAATGAGCACAAGTTTATTATCACACCAACAGAGTATTTCACTAAATGGATAGAGGCAATTCCATTGGCCTACACCACTGAAAAAAATATATCAAAATTCATTTTGAATTATTTGATATGTAGATATAGAATTCCCCAAATGATAATAATAGACAATGGAACCTCATTCAAAAATCAAGATTTCCAAGAACTTTGCTCTCAATTTTCTATCCAACATAGATTTTCCACACACTATTACCCCTAAGGAAATGGTTAGACTGAGGCATCTAATAAAACCATATTGAAAATACTCAAAAAGACTATAAATGAAGCCAACAATGATTGGAATTTGTAGCTAAACCTAGCCCTATAAACTTATCGAACCAACATTTGAATACCTACAGGTGCTATACCATTTTCCTTGGTCTACGGATCAAAGGTTGTCTTACCTATCGAGGTTGAAATCCCCTCATTTCGAATCTCATTAAAAGGCATGGTCAACAACAAAGAATATAGGGTATCCAGGTTATATAAATTAGAGATCCTCGATGAAAGGCATTCAAGTGCTTTAAAACATCTTTAGGTTTATCAGAATCGACTCATACAAAGCTATGACAAGAAAATCAAGGTCAAAAAATTTCAAATTGGTGACTTGGTCCTCAAGGAGAATTAGAAGGTACAACTAAATCAGGACGAAAAAGGAAAATTTGAACCCAACTGGTTAGGCCCATTCATCATCACAACAAGCTACAAATTTGGGGCCTATTAATTCACTACTCCTGAAGGAGAAACTTTAGTTGAACCACTAAACAACAACCACCTCAAGAAGTTCTACACATGAAGCACAACATAATACCCCAGGAAAAGGGGTAAAATCTAAAAAAATAAAAAAGATAAAAAAGAGAAAAAAAAACACAAAGAAAACAAGAAAAATAGTAAAGAGAAATAAAACATTCCTTAAGTGAAAACCACTTTGTGGCGCTCATAGAACAAGTACCATAGTGAAAGGTTAGAAAACATGTGATATGTTTGAATAAGACTTGCATCATTATCTATTGGTATTATCCACAACATTCACCCATTCTTCCCATAATAAAGCATGTGTCCAACCATGGCTTGATATTGATTTAGGAAAGTCATGTTGTCTCAAATTGGGGGAAACTTCCTAAAGTTGGTCATGGATTAGATCTTTGTAAATCCTATCATGGTCCAAAATATACAAAATAAAAGACATCCAGAAAACAGTGAAATAAAAAACATCCAGAAAACAACAAAATAAAAAAACAAAAAAACATCGTTGGATTATTCCTTCTCTCAAATATTCTAAGATATCAACATTTACTTGAAGCCCATAGCTAGTTCAAGTAGATTTCCCACAACATATCCTCTAGAAACAAAAGTGGAATATCAATCCAAGTTATCAACATTGTTTATCCCAAAATAGTTATGCTTTGATTCAAATGGTCAAACTACGTGTACAATGTAGGAAAGGATTAACAACCCCCAAGACCCTAGGTTAGTCCCCTTAGGTTTCTATCATGCTTTATTTCAACTTAGTCAAAAAAATCCAAAATCCATAAATAGTCAAACATACAAAATCCAAAAACATTCACAAAACAAAAAAGGTCAAAAACATCCAAACCAAACAAATTATGAGCCTTTGCATGTAGAACGTAGGCAAGGTTTATCTTTGATGAGCCCCTGAGGCCCTAGGCTAGTCCCTTACAAACAACAAAAACAACATCATAAAATTTAGAAAATAAAAAAAAAGGCCTACCCCATTGCCACCATATCCAATAAACTTTTCACCCATAATAAACAAATCATCACCTTCACCCTTTGACAAAAAAAACAAAGAAACGAAGAAAACATCAAAAGCTATAACTTTCAAGAAAACAATCACAAGGCTTTTATTACAAATAGACTAAAATAAAGCAAGAGTATCAACTACCTATCTTTTTGACGAGTTACCACCAACATCCTGAGATATGCTTTAACGGATCTATTCCTATGATAGACATGATCAACATCAGATAATAGCCCCACTCCAAACATATATGGTAAGTGATACTACAACTTTGTTTTATATTTTTTAGTCTTAGCTCTTTGATTTATTTTATTCACTCATTCCTAGGATCTCTCAACGATGTCCATAAGGATTTAGAGAAGAAGGAATGGGGGCAATTGAGCATCATTTCAATTTTCTATTTGGAAGATATTTTTTTAATATTACCATGGAAAATACTTGCTTTATTGAGTGTATGAAAGTTGTGTTGAAACAATTTGTGAAGCAGTTAGATGCTAGGTGTTCTATACCTCTCTGTGTAACTGGTTCAAAATTTTCTTAACACAACTTGACTATATACTTTAAAAAAAGTTTTTGTATGTCTGGTATGAACAAAAATACTCTTTTTTTGTAAAGTTAAAGTCTACATAATGGATACAAAGTCACCTTGCTCATTAATACCCTGGTGCATCATATCTATTTGCTACATGAAATAGGGTTGTTCAAAATGTGAAGCCTCCAAGCAAAGAAAAAAATACTCATCAGTAGTAACTACATCAAATTTCTATCCATCATCAAATATTTCTTCTAACATCCATCCTGCATCACAATATCATTAGTACCATATCCATCATGCATCCAAAATGTCATCAATAGATATCATGATGATAATGAAAGCAATTAAAATATCATGTATAGTGAATAAACAACATACATCTGTCATATATCAACATCATATAAACATCATATATCAAAATGATATATTGATCATTCCATAATAAAAAATCATATGATATAAAGTATGATCCATCCATCCATGTCATATGTATACATCAAAAAACATATATAAGCATATATCATCATACATAGTCATCCATGATCATCACATAAACACATAATAAAGCCGAATCAGAGAAGGTATATCTCATATATATATTATCATCAAAAAAGGGAGAATGTCATAGTATAACATCATCATGAAAACAAGTGTGATAAGATAATATAAAATAAGACATATATATGAGGCCTCAACTGGGCCAATGAATATATACAAAAAAATCATGTGTGCAATATGTCTCTAAGAAATGAACATCATAAATATCAAGTACATATTTAACATGGCCTGATAGGAAGGGGAGGACTCTACAGTCTAGGTTGTGGATCATCATCTGGATTTGACTATCTAATAGAATGACCACCTGACATAACAACAGTAGCGGTACTCAGCTCTCCAAATATTGATCCTCTTTGTGCTTGAGGAACAAAGGCATCATAGAGATTTTGATAGTATGTAGCCCGTTGTAACAAGTAATCCCACTCTACATGAAGGGTATCATGCTCTACTATAAAATTATCTCTCTCCATCGTAATCACCTATAACTAAGCCTTTGTAGCATGCCATCATCCACTCTCATTGTCTCGCTTCACCCTCAGGCTATCCCTCTTAGCACTCATGGTAGCAACCTGCTCCAAGCCTCCACGACCTATCACTACACTACCACTACATCCCTCATGGATATCATCTGTGCTAACAATATTGCTCCATCTCTAATTGGAGGACGGGGACCTAGAACCTATCCATGAGCCCGAGGAATATGATCATCCTCACCATCCTATGCGCCATCCTGTCAAGATCAACCAAGCTATTTGGCTAGAAACTCAATACGTTAGCACTCCTCGCACTAACTTGTAATGTCTGCTCTACATAATGCGGGATTACCGTTGGACTATAAATCTCAATGAAACATGACATACCCATCACTGATCAAAATTTAGAGTAGTACCCGGATCTGCTAGATACATTCACCATCCTCATCCTACTAGAGAAAGAGCTCTAAAAGCAACAATCACAACATCTCTGTCTAGAAAATGACCCCTTACTCAGACCTCTTTGGTGGTTCAACCAAATCGAGCCTGAAATGTATCAAGAAACCAACCTTGTCTCTCTTCAAATTGCAAGCATACTCTGTCAAGTAAGTATCACTCTAAAAGAGAGTGCAAGAGACCAATCAACCATATAGTCTTCTGATAGTACACAAGATGCTCTAGATCCTCCGACCATGCCTTACAATCTATATAGGGTTTCCAAACAAAACATAGCATGTCATCGAACACACGAGGCTAGTACGAAAGATACCTAAGCAAGATGTAATGTCATAAATCTCTATAACAATATGAGTATGGATCCTCAGTAGTACGATCTTGTATCCCATTAGGCGAAGCAACTATAATGTGCTCCTAGGCCCACATGTGCAAAAGAGAGACGCCTATAGAAATAGATTTCCTATCCTAATATGCAACCTCATGCATATCTTTGTAGAGGTGGGTGAGAAGACATAGACCCCATGGGTGGTTGATCTCATACATGATTTATATAAAAGTGGCAGTACCTAACCAATATCTTTCCTCACAAAAGATGCTACTATTGACTACAAGACACCAGGTATATATTAATTGAGGGAATTTTATTTAAAATAAATTATGATGGAGTCCTTCTCTATTGCTTAGATAAGCCATGGGTAGAAAGGGTTTTAGGTGAATTCCACAATAGTCCCAAGGGTGAACACTTCTCTGCTAAGACCACTGCTTTAAAGATAATGTGGGTAGGCTATAATTGGCCTTCGATATTCTACGAGGCTCATCACTTGGTGCGTAAGTGTACTCAGTTCCAATATTTCATTAGCAAGTGAAAGAACTCTATCATGCCATTGAGCTTGATCATGATTGAGGAGCCTTTTTCACAATGGGGTTTATAATTTTTTAGGATGATCAATCCCATCTCTAGCATAGGCCATAAGTGGATACTTATGACAATTGACTATTTCATGAGATGGACGAAGACCATTTCCTTGAAGAATGCTATAAAAACAAAACTTATCAATTTTCTTGAGGAGTTAGTAGCAAGGTTTGGTTTGCCAAAAACCATCATTTTTGATAATGCACAAGCCTTCATAGGCTCTGGTATGTCTCACTTTTCTCTCCAGCATGAGGTTTACCACAAGACTTCATCCAGTTATTACCCACAAGGAAACAAATTAGCATAATCAACTAACAAGAACCTGATTAGGTTAATAAAGCTCATTTGGTCAAAACACCAGAAAGAATGGAATAAGAATCTACAAGCTACCTTATGGGATGATAGAATTATGCCTAATAAAATGCTAAAGACCTCCCCTTATGAATTAGTGTATGGGAAGGAGTTGGTTTTACCCATTTCCATAGAAATTACAACATTACAATTGTTAAAAGCTTTGGAAGTTAAGGAAGATGGTGGAATGGAGGTGAGATTGGCAGAACTTTTGAGCCTCGAAGAAAAAAGAGAAAAAACATATGACACCATGATCGAGTGCCAATAGATAGTCAAATGATGGTTTGATAAAACAACCTCCAACCTAGATTTATGGGAGGGAAGTTTTGTGCTAAAATATGATGAATGCACTGCAATATGACACCATGATCGAGTGCCAACAAATAGTCAAATGATGGCTTGATAAAACAACCTCCAACCCAAATTTATATGAGGGAAGTCTTGTGCTAAAGTATGATGAACGTGTTGCAAAACTAGGGAAACATGCTAAATTTGACCCACTATGGACCGGTCCTTTCTGAATCCATGCATGGAAGGAAAGAAATGCATATGAACTAAAGGATATGAATGGTAATGTATTAGATATACCGGTAAATAGTATTCATCTAAAAATATTTAATTAAAGTACATAAAAGTTCATTAAAATTTTACTGTTATGTACCATATGTAAATTTTTTGTAAAATATGTTTGTTTTATGAATAAAGCCATGAGAGAAAACACAAAAATAAAAAAAAGTATTATGCTTTAACGGATCTGTTCCTATGATAGACATGATCAACATCAGATAATAGCCCCACTCCAAACATATATGGTAAGTGATACTACAACTTTGTTTTATATTTTTTAGTCTTATCTCTTTGATTTATTTTATTCACTCATTCCTAGGATCTCTCAATGATGTCCATAAGGATTTAGAGAAGAAGGAATGGGGGAAATTGAGCATCATTTCAATTTTATATTTGGAAGATATTTTTTTAATATTACCATGGAAAATACTTGCTTTATTGAGTGTATGAAATTTTTCTTGAAACAATTTGTGAAGCAATTAGATGCTAGGTGTTCTACACCTCTTTGTGTAACTGGTTCAAAATTTTCTTAACACAACTTGACTATATACTTTAAAAAAAGTTTTTGTGTGTCTGGTATGAACAAAAATACTCTTTGTTTGTAAAGTTAAAGTCTACATAATGGATACAAAGTCACCTTGCTCATTAATACCCTGGTGCATCATATCTATTTGCTACATGAAATAGGATTGTTCAAAATGCGAAGCCTCCAAGCAAAGAAAAAAAATACTCATCAGTAGTAACTACATCAAATTTCTATCCATCATCAAATATTTCTTCTAACATCCATCCTGCATCACAATATCATTAGTGCCATATCCATCATCCATCCAAAATGTCATCAATAGATATCATGATGATAATGAAAGCAATTAAAATATCATGTATCATGAATAAATGACATACATCTGTCATATATCAACATCATATAAACATCATATATCAAAATGATATATTGATCATTCCATAATAAAACATCATATGATATAAAGTATGATCCATCCATCCATTCATATGTATACATCAAAAAACATATATAAGCATATATCATCATACATAGTCATCCATGATCATCACATAAACACATAATAAAGCCAAATCAAAGAAGGTATATCTCATATATATCATCATCAAAAAAGGGAGAATGTCATAGTATAACATCATCATGAAAAAAAGTGTGATAAGATAATATAAAATAAGACATATATATGAGGCCTCAACTGGGCCAATGAATATATACAAAAAAATCATGTTTGCAATATGTCTCTAAGAAATGAACATCATAAATATCAAGTACATATTTAACATGGCCTGATAGGAAGGGGAAGACTCTATAGTCCAGGTTGTGGATCATCATCTGGATTTGACTATCTAATAGAATGACCACCTGACATAACAACAATAGCGGTACTCAGCTCTCCAAATATCGATCCTCTTTGTGCTTGAGGAACAAAGGCATCATAGAGATTTTGATAGTATGTAGCCCATTGTAACAAGTAATCCCACTCTACATGAAGGGTATCATGCTCTACTATAAAATTATCTCTCTCCGTCATAATCACCTATAACTAAGCCTTTGTAGCATGCCATCATCCACTCTCGTTGTCTCGCTTCACCCTCAGGCTATCCCTCTTAGCACTCATGGTAGCAACCTGCTCCAAGCCTCCACGACCTATCACTGCACTACCTCTACATCCCTCATGGCTATCATCTGTGCTAACAATATTGCTCCATCTCTAATTGGAGGACGGGGACCTAGAACCTATCCATGAGCCTAAGGAATATGATCATCCTCACCATCCTATGCACCATCCTATCAAGATCAACCAAGCTACTTGGCTAGAAACTCAATATGTTATCACTCCCCGCGCTGACTTGTAATGTCTGCTCTACATAATGCAGGATTACCATTGGACTATAAATCTCAATGAAACATGACATACCCATCACTGATAAAAATTGAGAGTAGTACCCAGATCTGCTAGATCCATTCACCATCCCCATCCTACTAGAGAAAGAGCTTTGAAAGCGACAATCATAGCATCTCTATCTAGAAAATGACCCCTTACTCAGACCTCTTTGGTGGTTCAACCAAACCAAGCCTAAAATGTATCATGAAACCAACCTTGTCTCTCTTCAAACTGCAAGCATACTCTGTCAAGTAAGTATCACTCTAAAAGAGAGTGCAAGAGACCAATCAACCATCTAGTCTTCCGATAGTACACAAGATGCTCTGGATCCTCCGACCATGCCTTACAATCTATATAGGGTTTCCAAACAAAACATAGCATGTCATCGAACACACGAGGCTAGTACGAAAGATACCCAAGCAAGATGTAATGTCATAAATCTCTATAACAATATGAGTATGGATCCTCAGTAGTACGATCTTGTATCCCATTAGGCGAAGCAACTATAATGTGCTCCTAGGCCCACATGTGCAAAAGAGAGACGCCTACAGAAATAGATTTCCTATCCTGATATGCAACCTCATTCATATCTTTGTAGAGGTGGGTGAGAAGACATAGACCCCATGCATATCTAGTCCCATCCTTGAACATGCCCTCAATGAAAATACCCCATCCAATAGGGAACTAGAGACCTCTCCTATTAGGAACAACTAGTCTTGAAATCAAACTGTAAAGAATAAGGGAAATAGCATCTACACTGCCAATGAACTTAGACAAATCAATCTTGGATTGTCAAAAATCCAAGTTTCTGACACCCAACACATGTTGCATGGCATGGGTACCCCATTGAACATGGTATGTCTGAGCTCACTATGGATGGGAATGCAGAGAATCCTCCACACATCCTTGAGTGCAATAGTGGCCTCTCCTGTAGGTAAATGGAACAAAGAAGTCTCTGAATGCCACCACTCTATGAGTGCAATCATCATCACTGTGTGAAATCATATGGGAGACATGTAACAAATATGATGAATCTCAACATTTTATTCTAATAAAGTTTTTTTGAAAACATTTTATCCTAATTTTTGATTATTTTTTGAATAGTTTGATTTTATCTAATAAGGCCCTAATCTAATGTTAGTTCGTCCTGATTAGTTAAATAATAGCAATTATTTAATTACATCACCAAATCATTTTATTCCCCTAAGTCAATTGAATTATTAGATCATAATAGTTTAATTAAATCACGTTCCCTCCAAAATTTGAATAATTAAATCAAACTATTCAAAAAATTATCAAAAATCAAATCAAACTAATGCAACTTTGTTTGCAAAAGTCAAACTTGATTTGCATGTTCAACTCCAAAATGAATGAATGAATTAAATCAATTAATTAACCATTCTCAACCACTTTTCTGATTGAGTAAATTATGATCCCCTAATTTTTCAATCTAATTCCTGATTGATCAATCTAAAGCCTAACTAATCAATCTAATTCCTAACTAACCAATCTATTCTTCAATCACACAAATTGTGCAATCTAATTTGCACAAATCATTCATGTCTAAATCTTCTCAACAAGCTTCAACTGTTGATCTTGATGCAAGATTGTTTAATCCTAATTGTCCATTTCAAATCACAACTTCTATATAACAAACCTCTTTCCTCACAAAAATGGATTGAAGAATCAACCTATTCAAACAATGAAGTAATGCCAAAATACCATTGGAGATTCAACATACCTTCAATCAACCATTCACATATCATTCTTCAAGCTTTTGCACACTAACTATGGAGGTTTCACAATGATACGAGTAACCACATCCTCACAAATATACTCCAATACAAGATGGGTAATGGTTTTGTATTGAATTCAGTTGTTTTTGATGCATTTCATTTACATGTTCTTGAATTCAGTATTCTTAATTGTGCATTTCTTCAGTGTAGGAATAGATATTAGATTCTAAAGTGTTCTTGATTATGGATTAGATTCTATTTCAATTATGTTTATCTCGTCTATACTTCTATGATTTTCCTCCTCACACAATATTCATCAAATTGATGTAGCAATATTTATTCGTTATATATTTTTGAAATGAATTCCTCCAAATAAATTTCTCAATTACTAGATTAATGTGAAAACCTATGTTTTCCTATATAAAAAATTATCTAAGAAAAATTCAAACAATAATTTTTTTATTTTGGGGAGTGATTTTTTTTATACCATCATAAAATAATTTCCATCATTAATACAAATTCCATATCCAAATATCACATATGATATTATCCAAAGGGATAATTTCTTTCTTTTGAATACCACATATCTCTTACTTTGTTCCATGTATGACAACACTTCTAAATCTAGAGTGAACATGACTATATGATCTTTTCTATAAATACCTTGACTTATGCTATCAAATATTGGTCTTAGTCTAAAGCTATAACACTTTATTGTTCATAAAAGAATGCCATATTTGTATCTAGTTATGTAAAGCTCTAGGAATATCCAAATGGAATGTTTTGAGAGAGGAAAATTAGTCTATATTCTCTCATCTATTATATATATTGTGAAATATAATTACTAAAATTTCTCTTCAAGCTTAGAAATCATGTTATTGGTTGTGAATAGTTTTAGTTCATGTTTGTCAACTTCCTTTTCAAATACTGCTATAATAGTGAAATAGTTTGCTACTACTTGAGACAATTTTCCACATTCTTCAACTTATTGCATGACTCAAATATTTCCTTCTCCATTGTTTCGATAATAACAACTTTTTCTTTGATATTTTATTTAAGATATAAAATAATAAGACCATGTTTATCTTAGAGCACTTATTTAAAAGTTTCAATTTATTCCTATTATTTTTTCTTATTTGAATGATCTACCTATTCATAGTATGGCATTATTAATGGGATCTCAAATTTTACTTCTAGAGTTCTCTTAGGTACACAAGATGTCTTAACCTCATATTCTATCTACTTTTGAATATCATCTTTTGAGGAAAATTCCTTGGTTTCTAGAGTAATCTCAACAATATTTCACTTACATACGGAATTAATTTTTTGCTACTCGGTATGAATTTTCAATGCTTTCTTCTCCTAGGCATGCAAGAAGATAAATTATTTTAGATTATTTATGCTCCTTGTGCCTCTTTTTCTTATGAATAAATGGAGTGTTTCTTTCTCCATGACCTCTAGTGCTACTAGGGTGGTAGTTGAAGAGGGTTGATCTTTAAAAAAAATACAGTGGGGTTTTTAAGGTGACATTGAGATGGATTTTCTATAACTATTTTTATTGCTTTTCTTTTATATGGTTTGAGATGGATCTTCTATAACTATTTTCCTTAGGGGAAGGAGTGAGACGTAGAAATGGATAAGGGGGGATGGAGAGGAAAACACAAAGTGATTGAGAGACCTAGAGAGGAGAGAGGTAGAGAGGGAAACAAAAAAAATTAAGTATTGGTAGAGGAGTAACAAGGGATGGAGGGAGATATAGACATGGATGGAGTGAGAGGCATAGGGAAGGAGTTAGAGAGGTGATAACATATAGGGGGAGGGACAAAGAAACGAGGAGGGTTTGAGAGACATAGGGGAGAGATAGGTGTGAGAGAGATAAAGGGGGAAGAGTGGTGGGAAATGAGACAAGGAGGGAGGGGTAGAGAGGTAAATATGGAAGGAGGGAGAGTCATGGAGATGGGGAGAGAGAGGGTGGGAGGAAGAGGTAGTGATCGAGAGAAAGAAGAGAGACATAAAAAATTAATAATAGATGGATAGAGAAGAGAGAGGTAGGGAGGAAAGGATATAGATGGGGATAAGGAGGGAAGGCGAGGTAGAGAAGTAGATAGGGAGAGAGAGTGGGAGAGACCTAGAGAGGGTAGAGAGAGAAGGGAGGGAGAGAGAAAGGGAAGTATCAGTAGAGGAGTAATAAGGGATAGCAGGAGAGATACACATGGAGTGAGAGACATAGGGAGGAGGAGATAAATAGGTGGTTACCTAGAGAGGAGGAGAGAGAATATGATAGAGAGAAGAACAAGGTAAGAGATAGAGGGGGGAGAGATGTGGGTAATGAGACAAGAAGGGAGAGACTTGGAGATGGAGAGAGAGAGAGGTTGGGAGGGAGAGGTAATGATTGAGAGTAAAAGAGAGATATGAGTGAGAAATAGTTACAAAGGGAGAGAGAAGAAGAGAGAGGTAGGGAGGAAAGGATGGAAATGGGGTTAAGAAGGGAAGGCAAGGTAAAGAGGGTGGGAGAGACCTAGAGAGGGTTGAGAGAGAAAAGGGTAAGTATTGGTTAAGAGGGAAGGAGGCAGTGAGAGGGTGAAAGGTAAAACCTCAAATATCAATCATCACTCATGAACTGTAGACTCTAACACTTATCAAAGTGGGGGAGAGAGACAAAGAGAAAGTAAAGTTGGCTTTAGTATTTTTGAATATAATTAATTCAATGAGCACCAAATTTGGCACTCACCAAATGTTATATTTCATTTGGAAAGAGCCAAATTGATTGCTTTGAAAAATACCAACCCAAATGGTTGGATTTTTCCTTGGGCATCAAACCCATAGGGTTGGACAAGCATTTCATGCCAAGGGTGTGATTTTGTGAAACTATAACAAAATTTTACACTTTTTTGGTTATGCTAACCATCAAGTTTGTATGTCTTTCAATGTAAGTTTATAGAAAAAATGTGATGAGGTTAGGCTCTCTCTTACCTATATAACAATATAATTTTTTTAATGTTTTTATTATGTTAAGGTTTTCATTTATAACTTCTCTTGTTAACACCTCTATTTTTGGTCAAAAACCAACATGTGCTAGTTTTACTATAGATTTTTATAAATTAATCAAATTTTGAAACAAATCAAATTTTTATAAACTAGACTCCATTCTACATGTAATTAAATTTTTTATTTTTGAGTAGTTTCCAAAAGAATTAGTGAGGAGTGCACTCAAGTTTTATCTTTTCAGGATGTGTCCACTTCAAAAATTCATAAAATATTATTTATTCATTAAAAAATTAGCCAAAAGAACTAGGATAAACTACATGGTGCTAGCTAATCTCTCACTTTTCATTTTTTTTGATTTTTTTTAAAAAATAAAATTTTTAGGGAGGCCACAACATATGCTATGCTATTTTGGTAAAAACATGACCACTTTTGATGGCCTCACTTTTTGAAACCCTTAATATTCATTATTTAAAAAAAAAAACTTGTAGCTTAGAAAGTAGATTTAGGGCATTACAACTATTATTCTTGTTGCATCTTCAAATATTGAGCGTAACTACCTTCATTTTCTTGTGAACATCAGAATTTGCTGATTTTAGGAAAAAAAAGTGGCATCTTAAGAGCCATTTTTATGTCATAACTTGGTGCACTTACACAGTAGGACCATGGATGTTTGGCTAGTAGTAGAGCTATGTCTAGGGTGGAATCAAGGATATCTCTATTGTGGCTATGGAAGACTAGTTGGTAGTAGAGCAATGTCTAGGATCATTTATATGAGGATCAAATCTAACCAATCTAAATTACATTTTTAGCTATCTATTCTAGATCTAAATAAATAATTGAAAGAGGTAAATAAACTCAATCCTACACACAATGATTACATAATTTAGGAGTATGGCCCTCAAAAATATCTAGTTTTTTATTAGGTTTGTTTGATATTTACTGAAGGCTAGTATTTTTTGCATAATGGACATGTTTCTTAAGCACCTATTCAATATTTTAAATATCAAAGAGAATTTCCTCTCAAGTGTTTCTTATGCTTTGACTATTCAAGCATAATGTCATAATCCTAATTTTAAAGGGTACATGACTAGACATTTTGGATTCTAAACACTTTGCAATATTCTCCCCTAAGAGTTAGCATTTATTTTTACATGGGGTAATTAGGGGCACCCTTTTTTCTATATTTACACAAATATCTCTTACAACCTTGAATTATTCATGAACCAACATTGAAAACTAATTAGAAAAATCCTTATTGGCTCATGCAATTTATTGATGCTTCTTGTTGTCATCTATGATGTGCATATGACTCTTAAATGGCACTCTTCATTTTGTCCATGGCTTCTTTGTGTGATTTACTTTGCACTCAAATGGTATCTATGTTCACATCTAAAGAAGCTTTCCTTTTGTCCTTGTCATAATTTAGTAGCTTTATTTACTATTTTCTTGTGGCTTCCCAATGGATTTTCATGTGATAAATCCTTATTTTTCATGCCAACATATCCCAAGTTATCTATGAGTCTCAATTAATTCTTACTCTATATTTATGAGATACAATACATTTGAAATGTAGACCTAATGTGGCTATTAAAATATAATTTATTGCTCCATCATGCATAGAAATGCAATATAGTGTTGTCTTAGAAGACTCAAGGTAGTTATCAAGTGTAATATATCTAGAGCATCACATCTATTGATTCAATTAAGTCATGTCTAGTGTTTGTAGTAGACACAAAGTTAGTTATACACTCTAACATGGTGAGACTTTCAAATATTATAGGTTTCACCATTTCATATCCAAATATTTTCAAACCTTTAATACTTTTCTTAAATTTTTTTTTCTCACATATATGTAAACTTACATATTAAATGTATTAAACTTGAGATAAATATTACATTACATATAACTTAATCTTTTATATTTTTTACACAAATTAATTCAAATGAATAAATCATGTTTTGTATTATCTTTCATGTTTATAAATATAAATCCCATCACATTAAAGAAGAGTGTGATTGAGTGTGATTGTTAACAAAAATAGAAACATCATGAAATATATTGTAAAGGAAAACTAAGATTAATCTTAATGCTATCGCAAACTTAAAGAATTTATTCGATCAAGTTGGTGAGATTGCCTCACATCCATGCTCAAAATCTTTCAAAAATCTAGACCCCCACATTTTTATGCACTTTCATTGAGAGGCCTAATGTCCAAAATACACTATTTATCTTGAGGAACATCATAAAACACAAAATATTCAAAGCATCACATCTGAAATGTTAAAGGTGTTTTAGTCCTAGATTTGAGAAGCTAATAGTTGATTTGATTTTAGATTCTAGGTCTGGTCGAACACATTTTTGAATTCGTAGCTTTAATGAGTATCCTATTGGGCACAAGGACTATCGTAAAATGTTAGTGTAAGCACGATGTATTGAGGTTGGCGAGAGACTCATAAAAATAATCGACTTTCATTGCATCTGGAAACAACATACATGAGACCAACATAGGTAGTCATCTAATGAATACCCTGGGGCTTTTATTCAAGAAATCAACAAGCAGATTATACTATGCGGTAATTTAATCTACTAAAAATTTCTTTCTGATTACGTGGGCAAACTCGAGGATCCGATCAGAGGGAGGGAGAATTTTCTTGACGCTGTCCCTTTCAATACATCTCTTAACCCAGGCATGAAGTAGCGGGTATTCAGTTTCAATAGGTATCTTAAAATTCCCAATAATTTCATAAATATGAAACCAGCAGGCAAAGGGAATAATGGCGATATCCAGGAACCCAAACTCCTCTCCACCAAAGTAATTTAGAGATCCTCTTGCCGACATGTCTTTCAACGCACCTTCTAGAAACTGGAAGCTCTCCAACAAGTCGCGCTTTCCCTGTTCCTGAGCCTCTTCTTTTGATTTCCATACACACAACCATGAATCGTAGAACTGTTGAAAAAAGGCATGCAAATATTTCACATTTTCAGGTAATAGTTTCAATTGTGTAGTTTTTGAGTCAAATTTATAAATCATATTTCATGGGTTACTACAAATCGATTTCTTATGAGATTGAATGTTTCATTAATCAATCATTGCATCTAGATGATGTTCACAAGAGTGAGGCATCGGGATTTTTTTGGAAGGTCATCCATCTCAATACTACTCGACTCAAACACACTTAATTGTAAATTTTTTGACAAGATCAAATCCATTTAACTTTTGCTATCTGATTTACCAACTAAAATGCTGGGAAAATCTAATTGTCAATTAAAATGCTCATAAAAACTGCAGTGAAGGAATTTGTTACCTTCTTATCTACAAAGTCAGCCCAGAAGCGGGCAAGGGCACGATCATATGGCTTGGAGTGTTAATTTCTATAACCCAACAACAGATTAATTGCACAATAAACTCACAAACATAAATCTGATTTATAACAATTAATACAACTGGGTTAATTAACAACTAATAACAGCGGAAGAAAAAATACTAAGAAGCCAAACACAAAAAGACAATAACACAGAATTACCCAGGAAACCCCAATGCAGGGAAAATCTTGCAAATGTTGGATCTTCTATTCAGCCTGACAGCAAAATTTTCTTTCGAAAATACAATATGAGTTTGCTACAACAATCTTACATATATAGAGCCTAGCTGCTTTACTTAGTGTGCAAGGAAAGAATCTTTCCTTGCTTTCTTTGGCTTTATTTACACATAAAATCACTCTTGGATTTATCTTATCCTCACAAACTCAGAAACATTTTATTAAAGAATAAAAAAATCCTACTGTTGCTAAAAATCCAACTTGAATTGTTTTAAAGCATATCTAATCTTGAGTTGCTTTAAAACAAATCCATATCCCACCTTTCGAGCTACAAAAAATCAACACTCCCTCTTAGCGAGGAAGGTGTTCTGCACCACACCTAACTTGTCCCTGAAGAATTCAAACTTGCTCTTCATCAAGGCCTTTGTCAGGATATCTGCTATCTATTCGTCCGTAGGAATGTAAATGAGCTTCACTATCCCCTTCACACAATCTCTGATGAAGTGGTACTTGATCTCAATGTTCTTTGACTTGTCATGAAACACTGGATTCTCAGAGAGTTTGATACAACTCTGATTATCACAGTAAATGACTATAAAATCTAGCTCCTGATTAAAGAGCCCAGCTAGAAGTTTTCGAAGCTAGATAGCCTCACATGTAGCCATACTAGCTGCCATATACTCGGCCTCTACAGAACTCAGTGCAACTGACTTTTGTTTCCTGCTGTACCAAGAGACTACACCTGATCCCAAACTGAAACTGCACCTTGAAGTGCTCTTTCGATCAGCTGTACTGCCTGCCCAATCTGCATCAGTAAACCCCTTGAGCTTCACTCTATCCTACTGAACATACTTCAACCCATAATCAACTGTGCCTTGGAGATATCTCAAAACATGCTTCACAACTATCCAGTGCACACGTTTAGGTTCCACCATAAACTGACTGAGTGAGTTCACTGCAAAATAAATGTCTGGCCTGGTGTTGACCAGATACATAAGGGAGCTTATCAATTGTCTGTATAAAGTCGGGTCCATTGCCTCTGATCTGGAAGCATCAATCTTCTTCTAGTTGGTCACAAGTGGCGTTGACATAGGCTTATAGTTTTCCATCCTAAATCACTTCAAGATATCAATTAAGTACTTCCCTTGTCCAAGAAAGATTTCTCCCTCTTTCTGCCACAATTCCAATCCTAGAAAGTAATGCATCAACCCCAAGTCCTTCATCTCAAACTCTCCTACAAGATCCCACTTGCAGTGTGCTATGAGCTCCTCTGACCCTGTGAGAAATAAGTCATCAACATATAACAATAATATGAGAAGTTCTCCCTTCACTTGAACATAGTATAGGTTCAAATCCGCCTCACTCTTGATGAAGCCCACACTCTGCAAGTAACTATCAATACTTGAATACCACGCTTGGGGAGCCTGCTTGAGTCCATACAGTGCTCTTTTTAACTTGCATACATGAGAATCCCCCTCATGTGCTTCAAATCTTTCTGGCTGCTCTATGTAAATCTCTTCCTCAATCACTCCATTGAGGAAGGCCATCTTTACATCCATCTGGTGAATCCTCCAACCCATTTGTGCTGCTACAGAAATGATAGCTCTTATGGATGAGTACTTGGCTACTGGAGCAAAAGTCTCATCATAGTCGACTCCCTCCTGAGAAAACCCCTTAGCCACAAACCGAGCTTTGAACTTTTCCACACTACCATATGCAATATGCTTAATCTTATACAACCATCTTGAGCTCACCATAGACTTATCTTTTGGTCATAGTACTACCTCCCACACACTATTCTTCATGATGGAAGAATACTCTTCCACTATGGCATTTCTCCACACTTGGTGCTTGGATGCCTCCTAAAAGCTGGAAGGCTCTACTTCAATTAATTCACTCATAAGTGCAACATAATCAGAATAACATCTGGGAGCCCTTATTTGTCTGATTGAATCTTGAGGATCACCTACATATTCTTGAGCTTCTCTCAATGTTTGCTCAGCTGCCCTATTTCTCCTCTTCTCACTAATAGGAATATGAGGCTGAGGAATTAATTGTTCCTCTATCTGATCATCCTGCTTGCTCTGCTCTCCAGCTTGCGTGACTGAAGTTTGAGGAATTTGTGCTACCACAACCGTGGGTGAGTGTTCCTCCTCATTCATCAAGTTGCTTGACTTCTGAAGAGCCCTTTCTTCCTCAAACTTCACATTTCTGTGAACCATTGTTTTCCTAAGAGTAGGAATGTAAACCTGATAAGCCTTAGAAGTTTCACTGTACCCAACAAGGATACCCTTCTTTGTAGTAGGTTCCAACTTGGTTCTCTTCTCAATAGGAATGTGACAATACACAAGGCATCCAAAGATGCGAATGTGCCCCAAATCTAGTTTCTTACCAGTGAATGCCTCTTCTGGAGTCAATTTTCCCAACACTTTGTGAGGGATCCTATTCTGTAAATACACACCTGTGTTGCAAGCTTCTGCCCATAAGAACCAAGGCAGATCCTAATCATGAAGCATGGCTTTGGCTGCTCCAACGATAGCTCTATTCTTTCATTCAACAACCCCATTTTGTTGAGGGTTGTACAAAACTGTCAACTCTTTCTTGATACCTTCTTGAGCACAAAAATCTTTGAAGGCATTTGAGGTATACTCACCTCTATTATCAGACCTCAATATCTTGATCTTCTTCCCAATTTGGTTCTCCACGAGAGCCTTAAACTCTCTGAACCTACTAAAGACCTCATCTTTATTCTTCATGAAATATATCCACGTCTTCCTGGAGAAATCATCAATGAAGGTAACATAATACTCATCCATTCAACGATGTTGTTGACATGGGCCCACACACATCTGAATGTACAAGATCCAAAATCCCTTTAGATCTAGTGTCGCTGCTTGGAAAATTGGTCTTGGCATATTTCCCAAGAGCACAACCCTTGCACACCTCATGCTTTTCTATCTTCATCTCAGGCAACCCCGTCACTATTTCCTTAAGAATATTAAGTGCTCCATGGTGAAGGTGTTCCATCCTCCTATGCCACAATTCTCCTATCCCTTTACAGCTACTAACCAATGCATGTGCTGGCTCAAACTGTAACCGAAACAAGTTGCCATGCCTGACTCCAATCACTTTTGCAACCTTAGAATCTTTGTGACAAATATAGAATTTCCCCTCTCAAAGGTCACAATGTAACCCTTGTCTTCCAAAGCAGAAACTGAGATTAAATTCTTTGTCATGCTAGGGACATACAACACATCCTCCACCAACAAAGGTTTACCAGACTCCCTCTGAAACTTGACAGTGCCAATACCAGTTGCATGGTACTTGGCATTGTCTTCGAGCTCAATATAGAGATCCAACTTCTTCTCCTCCAACTTGGTGAAACGTTCTTTGACTCCCGTCATGTGGCGAGAAGCCCCACTATCAATATACCATACCCTATTGGCAATTGAACTTGAGAGATAGGCAATGAGTGAAAACTCATTCTCAAATCGTGATGCAAACTCGTCCACCTCTGCTGTAGCAGTAAATTGCTTCTTTTGCTTGTCCTTATTTTTCTTATTCGGACATTGACTGGCATAGTGACCCATCTGATGGCAGCAAAAAAATTTAATCTTGCTCAGATCTTTCTTCTTCCCACTCTTGGAAGAAGAACCTTCTGATTGCTTTTTATTGGACTTCTTCTTACCCTTGCTTGCAAGAGCAAGTTTTTCTTCGTCTTGACCCTTCTTCGTCTGATCTCCTCGATGAGCACCTTCACGGATCTCCTAAAAAAAATCATCCCAAAGTCTTGCCTAATCAGGTAGCCGATCTCTACTGACAACACACTTGACAAACACTTCCCAGTGCTTTGAAAAACCATTCAAGGCTATATGCACCAACTCATCTTTTTTAATCGTCTCTCCAATAGTAGCAAGCTCATCCATGACCTGTGTCAGCTTGGACAAGTAAGAGGTCACACTCTTGCCTTTGGACATCTTGGTATTATGCAATTTTTCCTTGAGCATTATCTTACAACTTTGATGGTCGCTTTGATAAAGTTTTGTGAGCGTATCCCACATCTCCTTGGTAGTGTCTTTCCCCGATAAATGAGGAATTAAATGATCTCTTACTCCATCCAGAATAATCCTCTTAGCCTTGGCCTCTTTGACTTCATGTGAATCTAATGCAACAGGATCATTTGTTGGTGGAGTCACTTCTGTGCTAGCATAGATCCACAGCTTGTTCTCCTTGAGAACAGATGTAATCTGAACCTTCCACTGCAAGAAGTTAGATGCACCCTCGAGCCTATCCTCGTATCGAACACTGGTTACCATAGCCACAAAAGAACTGGAGATGAAAATCTGATTTTTTTTTTCTTGAAATCTGCGTCACAAATCTTGGCTTCGTATTAAGAGTTTAGAGCTCTGATACCATGTTAATTTCTATAACCTAGCAATAGATTAATTGCACAATAAATTCACAGACAAAAATATGATTTATAACAATTAATACAACTGGGTTAATTAACAACTAATAACAATAGAAGCAAAAATACTAAGAAGCCAAACACAAAAAGACAATAACATAGAATTACCCAAGAAACCCCAATGCGGGGAAAAACCTGGAAATGTTGGATCTTCTATTCAGCTTAACATCAAACTTTTCTTTCGAAAATACAATATGAGTTTGCTACACCAATCTTACTTATATAGAGCCTAGCTGCTTTACTTAGCGTGCAAGGAAAAAATCTTTCCTTGCTTTCTTTGACTTTATTTACACATAAAATCACTCTTGGATTTATCTTATCCTCACAAACTCAGAAACATTCTATTAAAGAATAAAAAAATCCTGCTATTGCTAAAAATCCAACTTGAATTGTTTTAAAGCATATCTAATCTTGAGTTGCTTTAAAACAAATCCATATCCCACCTTTCGAGCTACAAAAAATCAACATGGAGGGCATAAACTACTTGGAATCCCAAGCCTCTTCAATGTACTAAAGAATTATAAGAGAGTCATTTATGGGGTGGCCATTGTGGATGAGAACAGGTACTTTCTTGTTCACAGGGTTCATTTGCAGTAGTAGGTCACTCTTCTTGGAGAGCTGCTCCTCTTGATATTCATATTTCACGCCTTTCTCTTCAAGAACGATTAGCACACACATTCCAAATGGATTGGTTCATGCGGTTAGCACCTTCACTTGCCCCATTCTCACTCACACCAAAAAACACTCAAAGTTGAAATAACCATAGCCTTTCTTGTTCTTGATTGATGGGCATGTTAGGGGAGAGGGCCCAATAGTCATGCACCCTAACTTTGCGCTTCTAATTATCCTACGTCAAAATTTCAAATCACTCCCAATTTTTTACATCAGCTTACTTGGCAAGTTCTCTACTTATAACTAAGGTTTCAGGGCCACATCGTCAAATATGATGCCACATCAACATGCATTTTTGTCAAGGTGTCCAAAAAGGCCCCAAAAAATTGTGAGACCAATTCTTGTGCGTTGCATCATGATTGGTTGCTTTTTAGATCAAAAGCATACATTTTGTTTAATTATGGGTAGTCAAATCACAACTATTGGACATTATATAAACGACTATTGGGTACTATAATTATGATTAGGTGCACGACTATTGGACCCGCACGACTACTGGGCCCTCTCCCCTAGTGTATGTATAGGCCGGCCTGGGGAGTAAGGTTGCTTGCATGGGCCGCAATTAAAATGAAGACTAAGCCGAGTCAAAGACGTACAGGAGGGTGGCCTCTACTGCTGACGTATACCCTACATAAGATGAACATTGAATGTTGAATGAAACTCGCAGAATGTTAAAATACTAAATGCCAAGGGGAATAAGTTGAAAATGCGTACAAAAAGCCATTTTTTTAACAAAGTGCGCTCGCATAAATTGACAGACCAAAGATCTATTATAATTTAAAGGGTTCTTCGAGTCTATAAAAGCCGAGCTAATTTCATCTTTCTATTTAAAAATGGCTACCTGTTTTGTTTTCGCTTGTTGATTAGTTGGGTTTTGTTACGGTGCTTGTTTCAGGTATTTTTAATTTTAATGATTGATGGTTGAATTTAATTTAAAATATTTATTTAATTAAAAATAAAATAAAATAATTAAAAAAATTATTCATATGAATTGGGAAAATCTCATGTTCAATTTGAAAGTTGATAATTTAATGAATCAAAGAATATAATGAAGTAAAGTTTAAGAGTAAATATTATATTTAAACTGTTTTCAATGAATTAAATTGTAAATAAAAAATATATATATTTTTATAGAAATTATTTAATGTGTTACAATGATACTAATATTTATTACCCCTTATTATATGATCCACACTCCTTCCTATCCACCTTTTTGTTTGCTTGGAATTCAATCCCTTCTAATAAATACCTTTATATGTATACCTTGAACCTTTAGATTTAAATGATATTGATTACTTCAACGATATCCATAAAGGGAACAACAACAAAAATATAATGATATTGTTAAGTCCTTCACTGATTTTGGATTTTTTTAACAAAGTGTTCGTAAGTTCCTATATCTTTTACAGTGTCATTTTATAGTTTTTTGCATCTTTGCATTTTATGGTTAATTTCTATTGTGTGCACTCATGTACTGCAACTGCACTTGAATTTATTAAACAACAATGAAAATTATGTCTAAGCAGTTGTAAAATGTTTGGGTATAAAATCATTGTATCTATATATACATAAGAATATATATGCATGTATATATATGCTTGTATATGTGTATATATATATATATAAGTATATATATTTGTATATGTGCATATGTATATGTATGTTTATATGTATAAATATATATATGTATTTTTGTACTTATATATATATATATTTCATGTAGCTATGTGTATATATATGTACATATCTGTATATATATGTATATATATGTCTGTGCATGTGCTCTACATTTTGCATATACCTGGATCTAATTTTATGGCGCTTCTTGTTTGCACACATGCACTGCAATTGCACTTGAATTTATTAAATAACAATGAAAATTAGGTCTAGGTAATTGGAAAATATATGGGAATAGAATCATTGTATCTATATGTGCATATATATCTATACATATGTATATGTATGTTTGTATATCTATACATAACAATGCAAATAACACTTTGTTGGAAAAAAATTAAACTTCAAGCCCAATAAATACTTCAAATATAAAAAATTCCCATTTCCACCCAATAGATTGAAGTGTAACTAGCTACTTCCATTTTTAATCATGGGTAGCAGAGAAATCCACATTAACAAATTATGGTGTTAAGTATTTAACTCGACAATAGACAACAACCCATAAAAACAACCCACAATTGCAAAGGTTCGAACAAGAAATGCTACCCCATATTTAGGTTCATAGAAACAACCTAAGCAAATAGGAAAACAACACAAATAATACTTTGCTTAACAGAATTAAAACTTCAAAACAAAGAAATATTCAAAACATGAAATATTCTCATCTTCATCAAAAAAATTGTAATGGAATTAATTATTTAACTCAACAACTAACACTGAGATTTATGATAATTCCCTAAGATTCCAACCGGGATATTTTTTTGGATTATAAATGTTATAATGGCGATGCTGGGCTGCAATCGGGTGAAGTCCTGTGACATGTAAGGGCTACGGTGCATGTAGCCGATCATCCCTGCATGTTCAAACCTTTTTTCTATCTAGTTGTCATCATGTCTACTCGGTAGTGGGGTGGGGGTTTTGCTGCATATAGGGGAGGGGAGACATCCTTTTTTGTTTGTTTATTTTTTCTTTTATGCTATGTTTTGGGTGCCTCGGCTTCCAATGGTGTGGTCTTATCTTTGGCTGTGTGGGATGTGGTGTGTGGGCAGGAGTATGAGGAAGATTCATTTTTTTTTTTTTGCACTGTAGGCTTGTTTTGTTTTGTGCTTTATTCCCTATTATTATGTTCTTCTATATTATTGGAATGTCAATCAAGCAACATATTTTTGTTGGTATTTGTATAGTTCAATTTATACATAAAAGCATTTGATCATTTGCTTCCAACCATTGGTCATAGATTATGTTTCACTACAAAAATCATCTTATTTCACATGTTTTCCTTAATTTCCAATATACATTTTAGCAGCTCCATAATTTGGTTTACTAGAACTACGTATCTACACAAAACAAGGTCTCTAGTGCAAAAATCAAAACTACTTGAATCAGCTACTTGGAGGAAAACTGGTATTCGAGAGCATAGCTTTATCTGTAGTCGATGAAGGCTGCCAAGATTGACTTAGTGGGTGAATTCATGTGGAGTTTATGAAAAAGCATAAATTCAAAACTGTACATTATATTATCAAGAACTCTATTCTAAAGTCTATCCAAAGTGCTTTTCAACATATCATATTCGGCAAGACCAAATTTTCTTTGCTTCTACCTAGGAAAACATATGTATAACTTTGTACACATGCACTTACATACATGTACATATATACATATGTATCTACAAAACAAGAACACACCCTTTTTCTTTTGTGTGCAAAAAACTATGTTTGTTATATTTGACATTGTAATGATAGTTGTACTTGTACATATTTATATAGTTTCAAGGAGTTGTCAAGACAGTTCGATAGAAATCATGTATATCTGATGCAAAAGGTCCAAGAATGGAACTTTAGGGTGCAAGATAAGTAAATAAGAAAAATGTAATTGCTTATGGCTTTCATAGAAAAAAAACAAGAACACACCCTTTTGCTTTTGTGTGCAAATTTTTTTGTCATATGTGCAGATGATAAACCAGTATCACGGTATGCTTCAAGCTATTTTCCTTTTCTTGCAACAAGCTAAACATGATATTTTCCACTATGAATCCATAAGGAAAGAAGCGATTCTTTTCATTTGGCAGTTGTATCATGTCAGTGAGCAAAGGCATAAGTGATCAACTTAAACCTTACAATAGTGTCATCAAATTCTATTTTCCCACTCTCTTTATCATATTGAACTTTTTTCATGTGCTTCAATTTTAAACCCAAGCAAAAATTGACATAATTAGGTATCCTCAAATACAATGTCTTTTAAAGCCATTTATATTTATTCTATAAAATAATTCCTGACAATGTAATGTGTTGCTTTGAATTATCCACTTTGCATGCATTTCATATCTTTGATCAACTACTTCGACGAAAAACCCCTTTTTGAAAGTACAAGCCAACATGTGCATATTATATTCTAAACAACTCTTTTCTAGAGTAAATTTAAAGTGCTTTTCAACATATCATATCTGCTAAGACCAAATTTTCCTAGCTATTGCCTGGGTGAAAATTCAGAACCACATTTATCCCTTTTTATGCATCACATTTTTATGGTACATTTGTATATTTTTTTATCCAAACCATACAAGATGCACTCGAATTTCTAAAATAATAATAATTATAGTATGGAACTTTGATATTGGAAATATTTCATTAGTTTTTTGATATAGCCATGCGTTGGCATGGGCTCTTTGTTGGGATGTGTGGTGTCCTGAGTAGTACATTTGCATTTACTACTTGTGTCTTCTCATTTACTGTGAGCATACTAAAGTGCAACCGACATTAGTGGGTTATGGTGTAAAGTTGTTAATGTAATTACTATTTAATTACACTTGCATAATTTTACTTAGGTAATATTTAATTCCTAGGTTAATTATTCTCATCCTTATCTTGTTGAGCTATCTTGTTGCTCAAGATAAGATTAGGGTTATGGATCTTTACTTTTATAAAGCAAATCATATCTTGTAATTAAAAATTCTTGAATAATAATATTTTGCACATGTTTTTGCAATAGCTAATGCTTTTTTTTTTCTCTTTTATGGAAGGCTTTTCTGGTTTGCATTTCAGATCTTGGTTTCTAACATGGTATTAGAGCCTTGATTTGCAGCCCCTTCTCAGATTTTTGAGAAAATCATTCCAGAGTTCGTTTGGGATTCCTCGAGGTTATCATGCCTTGAGTTCATCTATGAGGCATTTTGGATTAGATAGGGATTCACCATTGGATTCAAAGCATTGGAAAAAGTCAAGATTGGCTTTTATTTTGCAGATTTTGGCCATTTTTTGCCAGATCTGTGGGGGTTTCAAGCTGGGAGTTTTTTTGCAAGCTCTAGAGGTAGCTGAATTTTCAGAGCAGTTTGAGCACAAACAGAGGTCACCATCACGTTTGCAGTGCCCAAAAACCCTAAGAAAGCTTGTCATTTCATTGATTTTGGTGTAGTTGGTCTGGAAGGAAATTTTTTTTCCTAGGGGGCCGTACGACCTCCTCGACACGCATTCTGATGCACATTTTTTTGAAAAAAAATAATAATAAAAAACATTGATTTTTTTTCTGAAAAAAAGAACTCCTCCATTGTAAAACTCAGGCTCTGCCCATTGGCCACCGAGCCGCCACCGGAGGGCCTCTTAGCTTGGTGGTGCCATCCATCAGCACTGCCAGCTTGAGCTCAACCCCCACGGGTCCCTGCAACACCGGCTCTAGTCCTATGGGGGACCGGGCACTATGCGCCTAGCCCCTGTCTGACCGCCCAACCCCAGCAGTAGTCCAATGGAGAACCAAGGGCTCCACCCCTAGCACCCTGTCTACCAATTCCTGGTCACGCACAAGACCAAGGGCTTATTTTTTTAAGCCCCCAGGGCTGCTTGCAGGCCTTATTGGCATTTCTAGAGCAACTTTCACTAAATCAGGTGTATTTTTTGCATACGATGTCCATTTTTTGCAAACAAGATACCATTGGAAAGATGATTCTGACGCCAATCCAGTGGTGCAGGGTTTTTTACTATTTTTTCTCTAGATTTATTTTGCAGGTCTTTGAACTCAGATGAAGTTTTTTTCACTTCGGAGGGCATATCTTTTGACTCAGTGATCCATTTTTTGTCATTCTTGCAGTGTTGGAAAGCTGGTTCAGTCCTCTACACATATCTAAGGTCTATTTTTATTTTCTATTTATGTATGTTTTCATTCTCTCCTTTTAAAATTGTTTGGTTATTGTAAGAAATGAACTACGATAAAGTTCCTGACAAGGGACCAAACCCGAGACACAGAAATACACTCACAAAATAGAGAATAATATTTTCTATTAAAATATGGAACTCTTACATGCAGAGGATCACAAATCCTTGAGCTCTGTGATACATGCAAATTACAGACTTACAGAAAATTACCGAGATCCCCTTTCACAGCATGCGAATTTCTTTTCCCAAAAAGTTACTCACAAATTAGAAACTAGCCCATAAATAGACTCATTTCGGTTTGGAACCAAAGACAACATTTGAGATAATATTTTTGGTAGTTTGGCACCAAAATTACAATTTGAAATTCAAATTTAAATCCACATTTGAAAATTAGCACATTTCTAAAATATGCACCAACTTTCGGAAGCCATAACTTTTAATCTGACCGTTGGATCTTCAATGATAATACCTTTTCGGAAAGCTCTCAAAAAGAAAATGCTCTATAAAGTAGATTGCCTATGGCCCTACTTTGGTGATTTACAAATTTTCAGGCCCATCCGGAACTGTTTAGGGCCTCAAATTAGACTCAGAAGGTTTTTCAGGGCAAAAACTAGAAACTAGAACTTGAATAACTTTCAAACCGTGAATGATTTTTACCTGATTCTTTCACCAAAGTGCTTATTTTTCCATCCTGAACCTTTCCATAAACTTTTGTCTTCCCACACCTTCAAATTCATACCTGCTAAAAATAGCAGTTGAGCAAAAAAAGTAGAAAAGCAGTTTTGAAAGTTGGAACCTCTTATTTGACAAAAAGGGTATCCAGAAATGCAAAAAACATCTACAAAAAGAAAAAAACATGAACAAAAATGGAAATCATCTTTTTGGGTGATGCAAGATTGCCCTCACACCACTAGATGCTCCTGCATCAGTTCCATCAGGGGTATTTCTTGCATAATAATCTGATTAGAGTATGTATGCACTTTGATCTCCATCTTCATCGTGTTTTGATGGCAACTTGCATGGGTTATCTGGTTTCTTAGTTTCTTTTGGCCACATTTTTTCTCTATCTTGACACATATCAGTTTCATCAGTTCACACTTTAGTTGAGAGATTATGGTTATTGATCTGCATTAGTTCAGATCCTTCTCAGTTTGAGGGCCATGTTTTTATGGTTAGTGTTCCAGAGTCTTTATGGTACTCCTTCCTATGGAAGAGTTTTAGTCTCAATTTGGCATCAGCATCGAGATACACGATTTCTAGATTATGTCATCATTTCATCTACTATTGCTTCATAGATTCTAGAGTTGTTCCAGTTTGTGAGTTTTCCAGTGTTCCGTGGCATCGGGTCTGCTGTCACATTATTATGATTTTATTTTTGGTTTCTTGTAGATAGAAGTATCTTTCCTTGCTTGTCAGATTGTGGTTCCAGTGTTACTCCATAGTGTTCTTCCAGCGCTTCTTTGCAGCAGTCATCTCATTGTAGGGGGGTTTTGTCCCACTGGGTTTTCCTTCTCTACCTCATTATTACATTTGTACTTGGGTACCTAATCATGCCTTGTTACAAAGACCCATTCATGCTTTCTTGCATTCATCTTATTTTTAGGTGCATTCTTTTTTAGTATCCCTAAGTTACACTTATGAGGGGTATAGTATATCACCAATAGGGTTATATCTTTTTTCTTTTATAAAGAAAATCATATCTTGTAATTAAGAATTTTTCAATAATAATATGTTGCACATCTTTTTGCAATAGCTTCTGCTTTTTTGTTTTTCTCTTATGTGGAAGGCTTTTCTAATTTGCATTTCAAATCTTGGTGTTAGTGTAATTAATATTTAATTACACTTGCATAACTTTAATTAGGTAATATTTAATTCCTAGGTTAATTATTCTCATCCTTATCTTGTTGAGCTATCTTGTTGCTCAAGATAAGATTAGGGTTATGCATCTTTGCTTTTATAAAGAAAATCATATCTTCTAATTAAGAATTCTTGAATAATAATATGTTGCACATCTTTTTGCAATAGCTTCTGCTTTTCTATTTTTCTCTTCTATGGAAGGCTTTCTGGTTTACATTTTAGATCTTGGTTTCTAACAGAAGTTTGAAGTCTTTTGTGCAAAATGGTATTTTTGTTGTTTGCTCATATGATCAGGTTGTTTGATGAGGCTAAAATTTGTGTCTGTTGGGAGGGTTTTCATCTATGGTGTTGGAAGCGAGAAAGGTGGCGTCTGTAACTTTATCTTTTTTTCTTTCAATTTTTTCATTTTTGTCTATGGTTTTGGAATTGATAACTGAAGCATTTGGAAGTTCCTTTATCTTTTACAATGTTGTTTTATACTTATTTGCATCTGTGCATCTCATGGTTAATTTCTACTATGTGCACTCATGCATTGCAACTGCACGTGAATTTATTAAATGAAAATGAAGATTAGGTGTAAGTAAATGGAAAATGTCTGGGAATAAAATCATTAAATCTGTGTGTGTTGAAAGGGTTTATAGTGTCTTATTGTGTCATTTTATAGTGGTTTGGATATTCTTATTTTATGAGTCAATTTCTATTGTTTGTTGTTGTTTGCATTTTGTGTGTTTATGTCTATCCTTCGCTATTATTTAAGGGTTAGTATCCATAGTGGAGTTAAATACCTAGTTTCATTTCAATTTATTCGATGAAGATGAGAATAGTTCATGTTTTGAGTATTTCTTGGTTTTGAATTTTT
>VDFB02271358.1:791551733-791853803 GCA_007258455.2 Sequoia sempervirens
CAGAGAGCCATGACAACCATATTCCATGACATGATGCACAATATAATGGAAGATTATGTAGATGACCTTTTGGAAAAATCTTTGACACGAAAAGACCACTTGAGGGTGTTAGACAAAATTTTCAAGAGACTGGAAGAATACAAGGTCCACTTGAATCCAAAGAAATGTGTCTTTGGCGTAACATCAGGCAAACTTTTGGGGTACATTGTTTCTCGTAGAGGCATTGAGGTCGATCCTGCCAAGGTGAAAGCCATATTAGACATGCCTCCTCCAAAAGGGATAAGTGAACTCAGGACATTGCAAGGCAGGTTACAATCCATCCGACGCTTCATAGCACAATTGGCAGACAAGTGTCACCCATTTTAGTATCTTTTGCACAAAAGTATCCCTTTTGTGTGGACAGATAAATGTCAGGAGGCCTTCCAACAAATAAAAGAATATCTACTGTCACCACCTATTTTAATGCCACCAATTGAAGGGAAACCTTTGATTCTATACATTTCTACAACAACTTCAGCACTGGGGGCATTACTGGCACAAAACGACCATGAAGAAAAGGAAAGGGCCATATACTACATCAGTAGGACACTGGTTGGATATGAGCTAAATTACACAACCATCGAACGTGCTTGCCTAGCAGTTGTCTTTGCTGCTCAGAAATTAAGACACTACATGCTGAATCACCAGACACACTTAGTGGCAAAGATTGATCCCCTGAAATATCTCCTAAGTCGTGCAGCATTGACAGGTCGCCTGGCAAAATGGGTAATGATCTTGAGCGAGTATGATATTCAATATGTTGAAAGAAAGGCGATAAAGGGACAAGTGATTGCAGACCAACTGGCAGACGCACCTATACAGGGTGATCATCCACTAGTAGCAGACTTTCCAGATGAAACAATATTTCATACTGAACCTAAATCACCTTGGCGGCTATATTTTGATGGATCCCATACTAATCATGGATCGGGGGCAGGAATATTATTTATCACCCCTCAAGGAGACTCCATTCCTAATTCCTTCCGCATTGCTTTTCCATGTACAAATAATGTGGCAGAATATGAGGCACTTGTCACAGGACTCAGAATGGCCATCAAATGGAAAATTAGAACACTTCATGTCTATGGCAATTCTCAATTGGTCATTAACCAAGTCAATGATGACTATGACACTAAGGACGAGAAATTAATGCCTTACAAACGAATGGTTGATAGCTTTCAAACATATTTTCACATGGTGACTTTTGAGCAAGTTCCAAGAACACAAAATAAGGCAGCAGACGCAATGGCCACAATTGGCTCTCTTCTAGACATTCCTAGTAATGTGCCTCGATTTGAATTCTTGGTAGAACAGCTTTTGGTTCCTGCATATGACATACCAGAATCAGAGATGGTTTGCGAGCTTGTTGGTCCCAATTCTCCATGGTATCAAGACATTTATGACTACCTCAAGTCCCAAACCCTTCCCTCCAACCTATCCAATAACCAACGAAAGTCCTTTATCTGAAAAGCTACCAGATACACCATCCTCAGTGACACCCTTTACCGACGCAGCTTTGATAACTCCCTTCTTCAATGTCTTGACACTGATGAAGCACAAACGACCTTGCGAGAGGTACATGAGGGTATATGCAGATCCCATTCAAGTGGTCCTACTTTAGCCAAAAAGATAATGAGACTTGGGTATTACTGGCCAACCATTGAGAAAGATGCACTTGAATTTGTCAGAATGTGTCGCCAATGTCAGATACACAGTGACTTGATTCATGCACCATCACAGGAACTTCGGCCGATTACATCTCCTTGGCCCTTCACACAATGGGGACTCGACCTTGTGGGAAAGATCCATCCTACCTCATCCAATGGCCACAAATTCATCATTACCGCCACTGAGTACTTTAGTAAGTGGATCGAAGCCATCCCGCTCACTTACATTACCGGAAAACAAATTTCCAAGTTTATCCTCAACTATATCATCTGTCGATATGGTATTCCACAATCCATCATCATAGATAATGGTCGTCCTTTCAAAAATTAGGATGTTCGTGAACTTTGTGAATGCTTCCATATCTGATACCACTTCTCCATGCCTTACTACCCACAAGGAAATGGTCAAGCTGAGGCATCTAATAAAACAATCATCAAACTTCTTAAGAAGACCGTCAACGATGCTGGTCGTGACTGGCACATACAACTCAATCCTGCTTTGTGGGCATATCGCACTAGCATCCGTACTCCCACTGGAGCCACTCCATTCACCCTCGTCTTTGGAACCGAAGCCATCTTTCCCATAGAGGTCGAAATTCCATCATGAATTAGAAATGCTAGATGAACGCAGACATAATGCCTTGAACCACTTACATGCATATCAAAATCGTCTTTGCAGAAGCTACAACTAAAGAGTGCTGACTCAAAAATTTGACATTGGTGACTTGGTTCTCATGCAGAATCCTAAGAATCAGTTCGACAGAGAAAAACCAGGCAAGTTTGAGCCCAATTGGTTGGGTCCATACATCATCACTGCGTCATTTGGTTCTGGCGCATATCAGTTGGCTACTCTAGATGGTGAACAATTAATAGAGCCAATCAACAGTTTGCATTTACGCAAGTTTTATACATAGCATCAGAAAGTCTAGCCGACAACCATTAAAAATACAAAAAAAATGGAAAAATACAAAAATATCGTCACTTGGATGAAAACTTGGCAAACAGGCATCCTGGTGACACCAAAAAAATGAAAAAATTGACAAAAATAAAAGAGAAATAATTCATCCAATAGTGAAAACCTGGTAAACAGGCGCTTTGGATAAGTACCATGGTGAAAACCTGGCAAATAGGTGCCATGTGTAGTCGGTCATTGCTTTGACATCTACTATCACTCTATCTACCTTCGTCCATAATAAACATCCATTTTTCTGACATTCATCACAATGTTTCACCTGGACATCATGACATTTCTTTCCATGGCCGACAGTGGTTGACATCAAAGTCTTGCGCACCACCTATCGTTTATACCAATCATGCCCTTTCCATCAACTTGACTAGGGGCAATATTTTATCATGAGACTGTAGTGGGTATTGCACATGGTCTTGACAATCGAAAAAGTCTTGAACAAATCCTAAAAATCTTAAAAAGTCCTGAAAAATTCCTAAAAATCATAAAAAGTCCTGAAAAAATCCTAAAAATCATAAAAAGTCCTCGAAAAAATTCTAAAATAATAAGCGGTCCTGAAAAGACCACAAAATTGAAAAATGTCACAAAGCACAAAAAAAACATCAAATAACAGCACAAATCCCAAAAATAGAGTCAAAGTTAGTCATGTCAGTCATTTTAGTCTTTGTCAATTGTCGAACTACGTGGTCTCTGCGCATTTTGCTACGTAGGCAAGGCCATCAGTCGATGTGCCGCTGAGGCCCCCTAGGTTCAGTCCCTTAGGGTTTCAAGTCAAGTCAAAACATGTCAATTCATCTTCACTTTGCTTGTCTGTCCCAGTCGAACTATGTGGTCTCTGTGCCTTTGCTACGTAGGCAAGGCCATCTGTCGATGAGCCCCTGAGGCCACCTGGGTCAGTCCTTTAGGGTTCGTCATGTCGGTCAAATAAGTCAGACATAGTCACACTCAAAAACAAGACTGTCATTTGCACGTCAACATTCACATCGCGAACCAACAAACAACATAGCCCAGTCAGTCATCAAGCCAAACATCCGTCAAATTGCCAACACAATGTCAACCTAGTCACTTTATAGTCCCCTTCAAGATGTGTCCTTCTTGGAATTGGACCACGCCAAAACATCATTGGCCTTTTCAGGATGTGTCCTTCCTGATGACAGGATTCATCATATAGTCATTGGCCTTTTCAGGATGTGTCCTTCCTGATGACAGGCTTCGTCACATAGTCAACCTTTTCAGGATGTGTCCTTCCTGACGACAGGCTTCATCACATAGTCATTGGCCTTTTCAGGATGTGTCTTTCCTGATGACAGGCATCGTCAAAATGTCAATACTGTCAGACTCTTCAAATTGTCAAACTGTCAAACTGTCACACAATCAACCTTCGACACACAAATCTTGGCAAACATATTGAATGGCTATTGATTTTTTTGGTCTATTTTGTTTTATCTTTTTATTGTTTTGTCTCTTGGTCATGTTCCTAGCTACCTCAAGGATGTCCCATGAAGGATTTAGAGGTGCAATGATGTCTCATGACCTAATTTTCCTTGATTGTTGTCTTTGGTGTGTCTTGACAAAAAGACTGGGGCAACTTGGCCTTTAGTATGAGTTAGGACATTCCTTGTCTGTGGCTGTCTGTTTTTACAAGTGGACGACCTTGCACACCTTGGTCTATGTCATATCATGGTGTTTGTTGTCCATTTGTCACATTTTACTGCCCAATGATGATTATGCAACGCCTATGATGTTATTTGGCAAAATATTGAAGTATTCCTTTTTCATCATCACATCCTTGATTTCCACGCTAACATTTCTTCTATTCCTTCATCCTCTACTCCTCTCATCCATTTCGAGAGCACACTCACGTTCTTTCAACCTGCCTATCCTCTCGAGGGGGCATACCACTACCTCCTCGTCATCCTTCCTCTCCTCACTTTCAAACTGGGGCATATTTTTTACTTGTTCTTTGACACAATGCGATAAACTGCATCATGTCAAAGAGGGGCAAAATGTAGACACATAAAAATGGCCTCGCCTTGCAAACCATATTTCATACGATTACCATGCTTCTTACTCACATAATTCAATTATTTAATCAGGTCCTAATGTCATAATTATTCCTCCATGATTATTTAAATAAATAAATTGCATTTATTTATTTAGATACGTCACTAATTAGTCCTTATGCCTTCTAATAATTCTCCATTTAACCATTTATCCTTCAATCAAATAAATTTATTTATTTAGCCCACTTTCCATCCCACCAAAACAAATAATTAAAATAATTATAAATATCAAGTCTTTTGTCTCATTCCCACTTATGAATTAAATCATTATTTAATTCATAAGTCAACATTCTCCATAAATTAAATAATTTCTATTATTCCATCTACCTATTATTCTCCACCATTGATTTGATTATCTCCAATTAAATCTCAACCCTTCATTTCAAGGCTTGCCCTAACTTTGACCTAATGTTGCCCTAACCCTAATCATCCTTATCACATTGAATCCTAGCCGTTGATCTTAGGGCTTCACCAACTTTTAATCCTGTCCGTCCATTCACCATTTGGAATTCTTTAAAAGGCCCTTTCTCAAGTCATTTTAGGACACACACACAAGTTATTTTCAGCATGCTTGAGAGCTTTTGAGCACTTGAGCAATCACATTATTTCAATATTTTGCTTGGCTTTGTCATAGGTTATAGTTGCACTTCAAATTTGAGGGCAATTATATCATTTTAGCAAGATGGAGAAGACCAATGGAGGTGAATCAATGGAGGCTTGAAGACTAGGTGAATTTGTTTCATACTCTCATGTTTCTTGCTTTCATTGTTCTCCATTGTTATTAGGGATTTAATGGTTTTATGCTATTTGAAATCTAACTTGAAAATTTATCTTAATACACTAATGAAACATCCATGGTCCCTCATTGTAATTGCACCGTTATGACATAAAAATGGCTCTTAAGATGCCACTTTTTTTTCCTAAAATCAGCAAATTCTGATGTTCACAAGAAAATGAAGGTAGTTACGCTCAATATTTGAAGATGCAACAAGAATAATAGTTGTAATGCCCTAAATCTACTTTCTAAGCTACAAGTTTTTTTTTTTAAATAATGAATATTAAGGGTTTCAAAAAGTGAGGCCATCAAAAGTGGTCATGTTTTTACCAAAATAGCATAGCATATGTTGTGGCCTCCCTAAAAATTTTATTTTTTAAAAAAAATCAAAAAAAATGAAAAGTGAGAGATTAGCTAGCACCATGTAGTTTATCCTAGTTCTTTTGGCTAATTTTTTAATGAATAAATAATATTTTATGAATTTTTGAAGTGGACACATCCTGAAAAGATAAAACTTGAGTGCACTCCTCACTAATTCTTTTGGAAACTACTCAAAAATAAAAAATTTAATTACATGTAGAATGGAGTCTAGTTTATAAAAATTTGATTTGTTTCAAAATTTGATTAATTTATAAAAATCTATAGTAAAACTAGCACATGTTGGTTTTTGACCAAAAATAGAGGTGTTAACAAGAGAAGTTATAAATGAAAACCTTAACATAATAAAAACATTAAAAAAATTATATTGTTATATAGGTAAGAGAGAGCCTAACCTCATCACATTTTTTCTATAAACTTACATTGAAAGACATACAAACTTGATGGTTAGCATAACCAAAAAAGTGTAAAATTTTGTTATAGTTTCACAAAATCACACCCTTGGCATGAAATGCTTGTCCAACCCTATGGGTTTGATGCCCAAGGAAAAATCCAACCATTTGGGTTGGTATTTTTCAAAGCAATCAATTTGGCTCTTTCCAAATGAAATATAACATTTGGTGAGTGCCAAATTTGGTGCTCATTGAATTAATTATATTCAAAAATACTAAAGCCAACTTTACTTTCTCTTTGTCTCTCTCCCCCACTTTGATAAGTGTTAGAGTCTACAGTTCATGAGTGATGATTGATATTTGAGGTTTTACCTTTCACCCTCTCACTGCCTCCTTCCCTCTTAACCAATACTTACCCTTTTCTCTCTCAACCCTCTCTAGGTCTCTCCCACCCTCTTTACCTTGCCTTCCCTTCTTAACCCCATTTCCATCCTTTCCTCCCTACCTCTCTCTTCTTCTCTCTCCCTTTGTAACTATTTCTCACTCATATCTCTCTTTTACTCTCAATCATTACCTCTCCCTCCCAACCTCTCTCTCTCTCCATCTCCAAGTCTCTCCCTTCTTGTCTCATTACCCACATCTCTCCCCCCTCTATCTCTTACCTTGTTCTTCTCTCTATCATATTCTCTCTCCTCCTCTCTAGGTAACCACCTATTTATCTCCTCCTCCCTATGTCTCTCACTCCATGTGTATCTCTCCTGCTATCCCTTATTACTCCTCTACTGATACTTCCCTTTCTCTCTCCCTCCCTTCTCTCTCTACCCTCTCTAGGTCTCTCCCACTCTCTCTCCCTATCTACTTCTCTACCTCGCCTTCCCTCCTTATCCCCATCTATATCCTTTCCTCCCTACCTCTCTCTTCTCTATCCATCTATTATTAATTTTTTATGTCTCTCTTCTTTCTCTCGATCACTACCTCTTCCTCCCACCCTCTCTCTCCCCATCTCCATGACTCTCCCTCCTTCCATATTTACCTCTCTACCCCTCCCTCCTTGTCTCATTTCCCACCACTCTTCCCCCTTTATCTCTCTCACACCTATCTCTCCCCTATGTCTCTCAAACCCTCCTCGTTTCTTTGTCCCTCCCCCTATATGTTATCACCTCTCTAACTCCTTCCCTATGCCTCTCACTCCATCCATGTCTATATCTCCCTCCATCCCTTGTTACTCCTCTACCAATACTTAATTTTTTTTGTTTCCCTCTCTACCTCTCTCCTCTCTAGGTCTCTCAATCACTTTGTGTTTTCCTCTCCATCCCCCCTTATCCATTTCTACGTCTCACTCCTTCCCCTAAGGAAAATAGTTATAGAAGATCCATCTCAAACCATATAAAAGAAAAGCAATAAAAATAGTTATAGAAAATCCATCTCAATGTCACCTTAAAAACCCCACTGTATTTTTTTTAAAGATCAACCCTCTTCAACTACCACCCTAGTAGCACTAGAGGTCATGGAGAAAGAAACACTCCATTTATTCATAAGAAAAAGAGGCACAAGGAGCATAAATAATCTAAAATAATTTATCTTCTTGCATGCCTAGGAGAAGAAAGCATTGAAAATTCATACCGAGTAGCAAAAAATTAATTCCGTATGTAAGTGAAATATTGTTGAGATTACTCTAGAAACCAAGGAATTTTCCTCAAAAGATGATATTCAAAAGTAGATAGAATATGAGGTTAAGACATCTTGTGTACCTAAGAGAACTCTAGAAGTAAAATTTGAGATCCCATTAATAATGCCATACTATGAATAGGTAGATCATTCAAATAAGAAAAAATAATAGGAATAAATTGAAACTTTTAAATAAGTGCTCTAAGATAAACATGGTCTTATTATTTTATATCTTAAATAAAATATCAAAGAAAAAGTTGTTATTATCGAAACAATGGAGAAGGAAATATTTGAGTCATGCAATAAGTTGAAGAATGTGGAAAATTGTCTCAAGTAGTAGCAAACTATTTCACTATTATAGCAGTATTTGAAAAGGAAGTTGACAAACATGAACTAAAACTATTCACAACCAATAACATGATTTCTAAGCTTGAAGAGAAATTTTAGTAATTATATTTCACAATATATATAATAGATGAGAGAATATAGACTAATTTTCCTCTCTCAAAACATTCCATTTGGATATTCCTAGAGCTTTACATAACTAGATACAAATATGGCATTCTTTTATGAACAATAAAGTGTTATAGCTTTAGACTAAGACCAATATTTGATAGCATAAGTCAAGGTATTTATAGAAAAGATCATATAGTCATGTTCACTCTAGATTTAGAAGTGTTGTCATACATGGAACAAAGTAAGAGATATGTGGTATTCAAAAGAAAGAAATTATCCCTTTGGATAATATCATATGTGATATTTGGATATGGAATTTGTATTAATGATGGAAATTATTTTATGATGGTATAAAAAAAATCACTCCCCAAAATAAAAAAATTATTGTTTGAATTTTTCTTAGATAATTTTTTATATAGGAAAACATAGGTTTTCACATTAATCTAGTAATTGAGAAATTTATTTGGAGGAATTCATTTCAAAAATATATAACGAATAAATATTGCTACATCAATTTGATGAATATTGTGTGAGGAGGAAAATCATAGAAGTATAGACGAGATAAACATAATTGAAATAGAATCTAATCCATAATCAAGAACACTTTAGAATCTAATATCTATTCCTACACTGAAGAAATGCACAATTAAGAATACTGAATTCAAGAACATGTAAATGAAATGCATCAAAAACAACTGAATTCAATACAAAACCATTACCCATCTTGTATTGGAGTATATTTGTGAGGATGTGGTTACTCGTATCATTGTGAAACCTCCATAGTTAGTGTGCAAAAGCTTGAAGAATGATATGTGAATGGTTGATTGAAGGTATGTTGAATCTCCAATGGTATTTTGGCATTACTTCATTGTTTGAATAGGTTGATTCTTCAATCCATTTTTGTGAGGAAAGAGGTTTGTTATATAGAAGTTGTGATTTGAAATGGACAATTAGGATTAAACAATCTTGCATCAAGATCAACAGTTGAAGCTTGTTGAGAAGATTTAGACATGAATGATTTGTGCAAATTAGATTGCACAATTTGTGTGATTGAAGAATAGATTGGTTAGTTAGGAATTAGATTGATTAGTTAGGCTTTAGATTGATCAATCAGGAATTAGATTGAAAAATTAGGGGATCATAATTTACTCAATCAGAAAAGTGGTTGAGAATGGTTAATTAATTGATTTAATTCATTCATTCATTTTGGAGTTGAACATGCAAATCAAGTTTGACTTTTGCAAACAAAGTTGCATTAGTTTGATTTGATTTTTGATAATTTTTTGAATAGTTTGATTTAATTATTCAAATTTTGGAGGGAACGTGATTTAATTAAACTATTATGATCTAATAATTCAATTGACTTAGGGGAATAAAATGATTTGGTGATGTAATTAAATAATTGCTATTATTTAACTAATCAGGACGAACTAACATTAGATTAGGGCCTTATTAGATAAAATCAAACTATTCAAAAAATAATCAAAAATTAGGATAAAATGTTTTCAAAAAAACTTTATTAGAATAAAATGTTGAGATTCATCATATTTGTTACATGTCTCCCATATGATTTCACACAGTGATGATGATTGCACTCATAGAGTGGTGGCATTCAGAGACTTCTTTGTTCCATTTACCTACAGGAGAGGCCACTATTGCACTCAAGGATGTGTGGAGGATTCTCTGCATTCCCATCCATAGTGAGCTCAGACATACCATGTTCAATGGGGTACCCATGCCATGCAACATGTGTTGGGTGTCAGAAACTTGGATTTTTGACAATCCAAGATTGATTTGTCTAAGTTCATTGGCAGTGTAGATGCTATTTCCCTTATTCTTTACAGTTTGATTTCAAGACTAGTTGTTCCTAATAGGAGAGGTCTCTAGTTCCCTATTGGATGGGGTATTTTCATTGAGGGCATGTTCAAGGATGGGACTAGATATGCATGGGGTCTATGTCTTCTCACCCACCTCTACAAAGATATGAATGAGGTTGCATATCAGGATAGGAAATCTATTTCTGTAGGCGTCTCTCTTTTGCACATGTGGGCCTAGGAGCACATTATAGTTGCTTCGCCTAATGGGATACAAGATCGTACTACTGAGGATCCATACTCATATTGTTATAGAGATTTATGACATTACATCTTGCTTGGGTATCTTTCGTACTAGCCTCGTGTGTTCGATGACATGCTATGTTTTGTTTGGAAACCCTATATAGATTGTAAGGCATGGTCGGAGGATCCAGAGCATCTTGTGTACTATCGGAAGACTAGATGGTTGATTGGTCTCTTGCACTCTCTTTTAGAGTGATACTTACTTGACAGAGTATGCTTGCAGTTTGAAGAGAGACAAGGTTGGTTTCATGATACATTTTAGGCTTGGTTTGGTTGAACCACCAAAGAGGTCTGAGTAAGGGGTCATTTTCTAGATAGAGATGCTATGATTGTCGCTTTCAAAGCTCTTTCTCTAGTAGGATGGGGATGGTGAATGGATCTAGCAGATCTGGGTACTACTCTCAATTTTTATCAGTGATGGGTATGTCATGTTTCATTGAGATTTATAGTCCAATGGTAATCCTGCATTATGTAGAGCAGACATTACAAGTCAGCGCGGGGAGTGATAACATATTGAGTTTCTAGCCAAGTAGCTTGGTTGATCTTGATAGGATGGTGCATAGGATGGTGAGGATGATCATATTCCTTAGGCTCATGGATAGGTTCTAGGTCCCCGTCCTCCAATTAGAGATGGAGCAATATTGTTAGCACAGATGATAGCCATGAGGGATGTAGAGGTAGTGCAGTGATAGGTCGTGGAGGCTTGGAGCAGGTTGCTACCATGAGTGCTAAGAGGGATAGCCTGAGGGTGAAGCGAGACAACGAGAGTGGATGATGGCATGCTACAAAGGCTTAGTTATAGGTGATTATGACGGAGAGAGATAATTTTATAGTAGAGCATGATACCCTTCATGTAGAGTGGGATTACTTGTTACAATGGGCTACATACTATCAAAATCTCTATGATGCCTTTGTTCCTCAAGCACAAAGAGGATCGATATTTGGAGAGCTGAGTACCGCTATTGTTGTTATGTCAGGTGGTCATTCTATTAGATAGTCAAATCCAGATGATGATCCACAACCTGGACTATAGAGTCTTCCCCTTCCTATCAGGCCATGTTAAATATGTACTTGATATTTATGATGTTCATTTCTTAGAGACATATTGCAAACATGATTTTTTTGTATATATTCATTGGCCCAGTTGAGGCCTCATATATATGTCTTATTTTATATTATCTTATCACACTTTTTTTCATGATGATGTTATACTATGACATTCTCCCTTTTTTGATGATGATATATATGAGATATACCTTCTTTGATTTGGCTTTATTATGTGTTTATGTGATGATCATGGATGACTATGTATGATGATATATGCTTATATATGTTTTTTGATGTATACATATGACATGGATGGATGGATCATACTTTATATCATATGATTTTTTATTATGGAATGATCAATATATCATTTTGATATATGATGTTTATATGATGTTGATATATGACAGATGTATGTTGTTTATTCACTATACATGATATTTTAATTGCTTTCATTATCATCATGATATCTATTGATGACATTTTGGATGCATGATGGATATGGTACTAATGATATTGTGATGCAGGATGGATGTTAGAAGAAATATTTGATGATGGATAGAAATTTGATGTAGTTACTACTGATGAGTATTTTTTTCTTTGCTTGGAGGCTTCACATTTTGAACAACCCTATTTCATGTAGCAAATAGATATGATGCACCAGGGTATTAATGAGCAAGGTGACTTTGTATCCATTATGTAGACTTTAACTTTACAAAAAAAGAGTATTTTTGTTCATACCAGACATACAAAAACTTTTTTTAAAGTATATAGTCAAGTTGTGTTAAGAAAATTTTGAACCAGTTACACAGAGAGGTATAGAACACCTAGCATCTAACTGCTTCACAAATTGTTTCAACACAACTTTCATACACTCAATAAAGCAAGTATTTTCCATGGTAATATTAAAAAAATATCTTCCAAATAGAAAATTGAAATGATGCTCAATTGCCCCCATTCCTTCTTCTCTAAATCCTTATGGACATCGTTGAGAGATCCTAGGAATGAGTGAATAAAATAAATCAAAGAGCTAAGACTAAAAAATATAAAACAAAGTTGTAGTATCACTTACCATATATGTTTGGAGTGGGGCTATTATCTGATGTTGATCATGTCTATCATAGGAATAGATCCGTTAAAGCATATCTCAGGATGTTGGTGGTAACTCGTCAAAAAGATAGGTAGTTGATACTCTTGCTTTATTTTAGTCTATTTGTAATAAAAGCCTTGTGATTGTTTTCTTGAAAGTTATAGCTTTTGATGTTTTCTTCGTTTCTTTGTTTTTTTTGTCAAAGGGTGAAGGTGATGATTTGTTTATTATGGGTGAAAAGTTTATTGGATATGGTGGCAATGGGGTAGGCCTTTTTTTTTATTTTCTAAATTTTATGATGTTGTTTTTGTTGTTTGTAAGGGACTAGCCTAGGGCCTCAGGGGCTCATCAAAGATAAACCTTGCCTACGTTCTACATGCAAAGGCTCATAATTTGTTTGGTTTGGATGTTTTTGACCTTTTTTGTTTTGTGAATGTTTTTGGATTTTGTATGTTTGACTATTTATGGATTTTGGATTTTTTTGACTAAGTTGAAATAAAGCATGATAGAAACCTAAGGGGACTAACCTAGGGTCTTGGGGGTTGTTAATCCTTTCCTACATTGTACACGTAGTTTGACCATTTGAATCAAAGCATAACTATTTTGGGATAAACAATGTTGATAACTTGGATTGATATTCCACTTTTGTTTCTAGAGGATATGTTGTGGGAAATCTACTTGAACTAGCTATGGGCTTCAAGTAAATGTTGATATCTTAGAATATTTGAGAGAAGGAATAATCCAACGATGTTTTTTTGTTTTTTTATTTTGTTGTTTTCTGGATGTTTTTTATTTCACTGTTTTCTGGATGTCTTTTATTTTGTATATTTTGGACCATGATAGGATTTACAAAGATCTAATCCATGACCAACTTTAGGAAGTTTCCCCCAATTTGAGACAACATGACTTTCCTAAATCAATATCAAGCCATGGTTGGACACATGCTTTATTATGGGAAGAATGGGTGAATGTTGTGGATAATACCAATAGATAATGATGCAAGTCTTATTCAAACATATCACATGTTTTCTAACCTTTCACTATGGTACTTGTTCTATGAGCGCCACAAAGTGGTTTTCACTTAAGGAATGTTTTATTTCTCTTTACTATTTTTCTTGTTTTCTTTGTGTTTTTTTTTCTCTTTTTTATCTTTTTTATTTTTTTAGATTTTACCCCTTTTCCTGGGGTATTATGTTGTGCTTCATGTGTAGAACTTCTTGAGGTGGTTGTTGTTTAGTGGTTCAACTAAAGTTTCTCCTTCAGGAGTAGTGAATTAATAGGCCCCAAATTTGTAGCTTGTTGTGATGATGAATGGGCCTAACCAGTTGGGTTCAAATTTTCCTTTTTCGTCCTGATTTAGTTGTACCTTCTAATTCTCCTTGAGGACCAAGTCACCAATTTGAAATTTTTTGACTTTGATTTTCTTGTCATAGCTTTGTATGAGTCGATTCTGATAAACCTAAAGATGTTTTAAAGCACTTGAATGCCTTTCATCGAGGATCTCTAATTTATATAACCTGGATACCCTATATTCTTTGTTGTTGACCATGCCTTTTAATGAGATTCGAAATGAGGGGATTTCAACCTCGATAGGTAAGACAACCTTTGATCCGTAGACCAAGGAAAATGGTATAGCACCTGTAGGTATTCAAATGTTGGTTCGATAAGTTTATAGGGCTAGGTTTAGCTACAAATTCCAATCATTGTTGGCTTCATTTATAGTCTTTTTGAGTATTTTCAATATGGTTTTATTAGATGCCTCAGTCTAACCATTTCCTTAGGGGTAATAGTGTGTGGAAAATCTATGTTGGATAGAAAATTGAGAGCAAAGTTCTTGGAAATCTTGATTTTTGAATGAGGTTCCATTGTCTATTATTATCATTTGGGGAATTCTATATCTACATATCAAATAATTCAAAATGAATTTTGATATATTTTTTTCAGTGGTGTAGGCCAATGGAATTGCCTCTATCCATTTAGTGAAATACTCTGTTGGTGTGATAATAAACTTGTGCTCATTAGATGAGGCAGGTGAAATATTACCTACCACCTGATCTAATCCTCATTGTGAGAAAGGCCATGGTGTTGTGATGGGTCTCAATTCCTATGTTAGTACATGAACCATATCACTATGTTGTTGGCATTGACGACACTTTCTAAAATACTTCATGCATTCCTATTCCATGGAGGGCCAATAATACCCTATTCTAAATAGTTTTTGGACTAGGTTAGGTCTACTAGAGTGGGACCCACAAACACCTTTGTGTACCTCTTGTAAGGTTGTTTGTACTTCTTTTGCATTAAGACACCAAAGTAACATACCATCTAGAATATGACAGTATAGGGTATCTCCTAGGATTGTAAATTGAGAAGTCCTACAAGTGAAGGTTTTCTTTTGAGTGGTCATTAGGTCAAGGGGTATTATATCATGTTGGATGTAGTCAAAGGTGTATTGGTACCATGGGGAGTTAGAACTAACAACAACACATACTAGTTCTAATTTTGGGATCTCGAATGTAGGTACGAGTAGTTGTTCGATGAGGAACTCATACTTAGGAACATTATGTGGAATATCAAGTAGTGATCCTATTGTTTCCATTGCACCGATAGCTCTGTTGTTGATCTGAGGAAATTTTTTTAAGTTTATTGTGACAAAGTATTCTTTGAACCTTTCCACCATCCTTTTATATGGCATTAGTTTGTCATCTTTTGTCTAGAACTCATTATCCACCTATTTGATCACTAGCTGAGAATCTTTGAAGACCTGTAGCTCTTTTATTCTCCATTCTATAGCCATTTTGAGCCCTATGATAAGAGCTTCATATTTTGAGATATTTTTCATGCATGGAAAAGCGATCCTATATGCCTTTCGTATACTATCACCTTGTGGTGTAAGAAATAGAACACCTAGAGAGCCATGCTAAATGTGGGACCCATCAAAGTATAGAACCCAATGGCCTATTTGTTCTATCATCAAGATACTCTCATCTAGAAAGTCTACTGTGAGAGGTTTGTGATCATCTATAGGTTCTTTGAACTACTGGTTTGCTATTATTTTTCCCTTGATGACTCTTCTATCCACATACTCTATATCAAATTTAGTTAGGATCATCACCCATTTGGAAATTCCACCTGTTAGGACTACTTTTGCTAGTAGGTACTTGAGTGGGTCTCCTTTTGAAATCAACTTTTCCTTCCTATTTAAGATATAGTTCCTTAGCTTTTGTATTGCAAAGATGACTAAGAATCACACTATTTCTATGGTAAATTAATTCAATTCATAGCCCACCATTGTTCCACTAATGTAGTAGACTTCTCTTTCTTTATTGTTATCATCTAGCTAGGTTAAGAGAGCTCCCAATGCTGCTTGTGTGGTAGACACATAGAGCACCATTTCCTTGTTTGGGATAGGTGGCATGAGTATAAGAGGAGTAAGTAGGTACTCCTTGACTTGTTGGAATGCTTGGTCACATCTCCCATCCCACTTGAAGGTGATATCCTTGTGTAGAAGATGAGTGAAAGGGTGGCATTTGTCTGCTAGTTGTGTGATAAATCACCTGATGGACTGCACCTTTCCCTATAAACTACTCAGCTTTTTTAGTGTTTTTGGTGGAGGCATCTCTAGTATAGATTTTACTTTTGTAGGATCCACTTCAATCCCCCTTCTTAACACTATGTACCCTAACAGCTTTCTGGTTGTTACTCTGAACAAGCAACTTCTTAGGGTTGAGTCTCATATTATATTGTTCAAGCCGATCAAGCACCCTAGTAATATTTGACAAGTGATCTTCCCTTTTGATGGACTTTGCTAAAATATCATCCAAATAATCTTCCATGATGGTGTGTAACATATCATGGAATATGGTTTTCATTTCTCTTTGTTATGTTTCTCCTACATTCTTTACGCCAAAGGGAATTACATCCCAACAAAAGGTCCCCCAAACACAAGTAAAGGTTGTTTTGTGTTGATCATCTAGAGAGATCTTTATCTAGCTATATCTAGAGAAACCATCCATTAAGGATAGCATCGCATGCCCTACTATTAGATCCATGATCATGTCTTTAATTGTCAATGGAAAGTCATCCTTTGGACAAGTCTTGTTCAGGTCTCTGAAATCTATGCAAATCTTTATGCCCCTAGTAGGCTTTGACACTAGTACTAGATTTGATATCCATTATGGATAATCAATGGGTTTGATAAAACACATGTCTACTAGTTTCTTTAGCTCTACCTTTAAGCTAGTAATGCTATATGAGGATGCAATTTTTTGAGTTTTTTCTTGATAGGCTTTGCTCTAGGGACTACAACTAAGTGATGTACCACTAATTTCAAATATATTCCAAGCATATCAACATAGGTCCAAGAAAAATTTACCTTTCTATCATTGATGAATGTTGTGAAATTTTCTTTCTCTTTGGGATCAAGTGATGCCACATGGTATGTGATTTTGAGATTCTCTATGGTGCCAACATTTATGGACTCTACTTCTTCTACCAAGAGTGTTGATCTTTCTTGGTACTCAGATATGGGGAGATTGAACCCTCCATCCTCGGGTGCCTCTGGGAGGTTTTCACCTTTAGATGCATCCTTTATTTTCTTCTTTTCTAGATTTGATAGAGCCACACTATGGTTTTCTCTAGGGGACCTCAGTTTGATTTTTATACTTTCCTTTTAATTTTTGTAACTACAAGATTCAATCCCTCCACCAAAGTATGCATCATGTTTGAGCTCCATGACAAGTCATATTGGTATGTCCATTTGAAGTCCCATGAAATCTGCAATTGCCTCATCATTCTAGAATTGATTCAGAATAGACTAGTTATGTCTATTGTTGTTGGCCCCAATCAATTAGTTGTAGGTAATAAAGTGGAAGGCTATCATCATTGTTCATAAATCTTACAGAGGTTGGTGAAATGGTCAGTATGGCTCTGGTATCTTTTTCCCACTACATGTCTAGATCATCATTACTAGAAGTGGGGGAACTATATCCAATGACAAATGAAGGAGAGTCCCATTCATATTCGTTAGAGTCTATTCCAGAATGATAATAGATATTGAGAATGGTTTTGATAAACTGGAGAGTGAACCTATCAATGCTAAAGTTGTCAAATAAGTCTTTGACAGGTAAATCATTGTCCATGATATGGTAGATATCTTGTGTCTTAATGCTATAAGAAGTTTCTTGTTTCTTAAAAGAGGTATGTCCAGTTTTTGGAGTAACCATGTCTTTTGGCTCATAACCTAGTCCCATATTTTTATTTCTTTGTTCCACTATGATAGGCTCCCACTTACCTTGTTTGTGTAGCCCAAGGCCACCTATTCCACTATATCCCATCTATTTAACTAGTTGGTAGCCTTTATTGCTAGGGTTTGTGGTCATTCTAGATCTTCTCGGTCCTCTTTGTAAATCATGGATGAGAAGTCCTCTTTCAATATATCTTCATCTTTCATGTCTCCCCACTCGGTGAAAATTTTGGGTTTGGCTATCAATTGCACTATCTTTAGAAGGCTTGATTTCTTTCAAACCTCCATAGATTTTAGGTGTTGGTGGGAGCATACCAATACAAAGTGCTTGGTTAAAGTGGCAATTCCCATTAGCCATGTTAAGAACTTTTACCTTGGCTTCCATTTTTGGTTGCTCACTTGATGTGGTCTTGATTAAGGTTGATGGAAGCATAGATGCATCAACATATGAGAATGAGTGGAAGGCTATGTCATTGCTAGGTATGTGTTGGATCTTATTATACTTTTCTACCAACTTTGCACAAAAATGGAAGGCTCGAGATCAACATATAAGGTCACTTCTTTTCCTTCATGAGGAAACTTTAGGCATTCATGGAAGGTGGAAGGGACTACTTGTACATAATGCATGAATCTGAGGGCATCTTAAGAGTAGGTTATATGAAAATTCAAGGTCAGGCACTTGACATGTGGTTTCCATCATGGTTGATCCTATTTGCACTGGTATCTCTTGTGGACACCAACCTCTATGTATAGGGCTTGGTTGTGAAATGATTTTTGTGGAAGGTATTTCTTGAAAAATACTAAATGATTGTTGGACATGATTTTTTAAACCATGGCTTGTAACTTATTTGGATCGAGGTCATTAGGGACTAACACTTCCAACTCTTTTTCAAGTATTTCCCTATGTTAAGGTGATAGTTTTAATAATTCTAGGATTGAGATTAAGGTAGGAATCCTCTTCAGCTAGTCTACAATGTTGTAGGACCATTTGATGTTTTAGTTGTAGGTTTGGGTGGGGATCCTTGGATTGCAACTGTCCCTCAATGGGTAGTTACATTGCAGTTGTTGTCTCCACCTCGTATAGTGACTATGTTTTCCCTATTATCATTTTCTTATGAGAGGGTTCCTAAAACTGTTTCACCATATGTGTAATTAACATTGGTGTACTCTTGTTCTTTTCCTTTTTCATTCCTTTTAGTGTGGTTCAGGATTAGGTTCATGTATATTTGAAAGTCCTTGTTCCCAAGACAATGTTCGACGTCCACTTCCCCTTTATCTATTAAGTCTTGGATGAAGTGCTTGAGTCTCATGCAATTGTTGGTCGTGTGTCCTTTGATCTTATGGAATTCACACAAGTCTTTCTCATTATACAATGGCATCTTGAAGCTAGGTTCCTTATAGTTCAGGTGATCATTCACCTTGATGAGGTTTTTTTGTACTAATTTACACATGACTATTTCAAGTGATTCTCCTAGTATTGTGAACTACCTCTTGGGTAGATCATATTTTCTTTGTTGCCCTCCTTGACTCATTTGTTGGTTGAATACCTAATTGTTCTTAGGATAGCCAAGTTGGTTGGTTTTTGTACCATTTGGAATGTAGGTCATTTGTGCTACTTGTGGTTTATTTTGAGGTATGTTTTGTGCATGCCATAGGGTTCTCACATCAACCACTCCATCATTTGTAACATTCTTGTTCTTTGCCCAGACTTTTGGTTTAGCATTTGAACTAGATGGACTATCTTTTGAGCTATTCAATTTAAGGACTCCTCTTGTAATGAGTGCTCTCTCAATATGTAATCCCTTTTTTATTGTTTCTTCAAATTCTATAGGACATAACATAGTGAGTTGGTAGTTAATCTTGGGTAGGACATTTGAGATGAAGATTTCTACCAACTCCTTGTTAGGAATGGGCCATTTGCATTGACTAGCTTAATGCCTCCATCATTATAGGTAGGAGGTAAAGGACTCTCTTTGGAGGTGAAACTCCTAGCAAAGAAAACCATGTTGTGACATCATAAACTTGGTCACATAGGAGAAAAGGGCTTGAAAGCATTGAAAAATAAAAGCCTGGTTGAAGAGCTCGATGATTGTAACCTAGTGTTTGATTTTTGTGAACATGGAATTTACGGAAAGCAACACCGTGTTTCTTTTTACTTTGGTCCTCATAAATCTTCTAGCATACTGGATTATGTTCAATCTGATGTATTTGATCCAGTGAATGTTCCTTCATTATTGAAGTCTAAATATTATGTTTCTTTGATAGATGATTGTTCTAGAAGGGCATTTGTGTATTTTCTAACAATTAAATTAGAAGTGCTCAATCGATTTAAGGAGTTTAAAAACTTGGTAGAAAATTAGACTATAAGGAAAACTAAATGCTTGAGGATGGATAATGGTGGTGAATTATGTTTTGCAAATTTTGAAAGGTACCGCAAAGACCATGGGATTAAAAGGCATAAAACTACACCTTACACTCCACCATAGAATGGAGTTGTTGAAAGGTTAAATAGAATGTTGATGGAAAGGGCAAGAAGTATGTTGAGCAGTGCTGGTCTGGAGTAGAAGTTTTGGGCTGAGGCAGTGGCTACAACATGTTACTTGGTAAATTGATCTACCTCTTCCGTGCTCATGGAAAAAATTCCCATGGAAGCATGGTATGGTAAGAAGCCCTCTCTAAGAAATATTCGAGCCTTTGGCTATGTGGAGTATGCATATGTGCCTAGTGAGAAATATCTAAATTGGATAACAAGGTTGTTAAATGTATCTTCATTGGATATGGTATTGTTGTGAAAGCATGCAAGCTTTGGAATCTTGTTACTGAGAAGGTAGCATACAATAGAAGTGTAATCTTTCATGAGTTGAAACCTTCTATAGTAGATATGTGGTTAAAGATGAAAGAGAAGGACAAATATGTAGTTGAATTCCTCTAACTCTAGAAAAAGAGTAACTATGAACACCAAGTGTACCTGAATCTAAGGATAGGTCAAGTAGTTCTGAGAGTTCTAAATAGGAAGAAGAACCATTACCTCAGCCTCAGCCTATGAAGAGGTCTACACGTGAAAGACGACAACCTAAAAGGTATGGATATTCTATGTTGGATTTGACTTGTGCCTATGCTTTGATTACTAGCATTGATGAGCTTAGGACTATGAAAGAGGCAATAAAGCTAGGTTGGTTGCAAAAGGTTATTCCCAAGTAGAGGAAATTGATTATGGAGAAATATTTTCTCCTATAGCTAAGTTGACATCTATTAGATTTCTATTGTCACTTGCAGGTGCGTATGACTTAGAGATTGAGCAGATGGATGTGAAGACAATGTTTCTTCATGGAGATCTAGAAGAAGAAATTTATATGTCCCAGCCTAAGCACTTTGTTGAAAGAAGTAAAGAAATTTTGGTTTGTAAATTAAAGAAATATTTGTATGGTTTAAAACAATCGCCTAGAATGTGGTACTAGAAGTTTGACACACTTTTGTTGTCATTATGATTTGTAAGATCAAAATTAGATCATTGTATGTATTTTAAATCTGAAAAATGGTCATTTACTTATTATAGCCTTGTATGTGGATGACATGTTATTCTTTGGGAATAGTAAGGGTATGATTCCTGATTTAAAATCTCAGTTGTCAACATGGTTTGAAATGAAATATTTATGTGCAACAAGGTATATTTTGGGGATGGAAATCAAAAGGGATAGAGATGGTAGAAAACTTTGGCTTAGTTAGAGTAAGTATATCAATGTTTTCCTTGAGAGGTTTAATATGATAGCAAAAAGTTAGTTTTTCCAGTGTTGCAAGGAACAAAACTATCTATTAAAGATTGTCTAAAATATTCTATTGAGATGGAGGACATGACCAGGGTGCCTTATGCAAGTGTGGTTGGAAATTTAATGTACATGATGGTCTGTACTAGGCCAAAAATTTCCCAAGTAGTGGGAGTACTTAGCCAGTTTATGGATAATCTAGGGAGGCTGCATTGGGATGTTGTGAAAAGAGTTTTTAGATACTTGAAGGTACTGTTGATTTCACCTTGTGCTATCATGGACACTCTACTGGATTTTAGAATTTAGTGAGCATTCATGGATATGTGGATTCCAATTAGGTAGGGGACATTGATAGTAGAAGATCCACTATGGATACATCTTCACATTACATGGTACCTAGTGCAGTTAGTTGGATGAGTAAGTGACAAGTTGTAGTCATTTTATCTACAACTGAGGTGGAGTATATGGCAGCAACACACAATTGTAAGGAAGTTGTTTGGCTTAGACGTTTGTGTTCTAATGTTGGGTTTAATGCAAGGCAGATTACTATTTGTTGTGACAATCAAAGTGCTATTTTTTTGGAAAAAAATCCTACTTTCCATTATAGGAAAAACATATTGACGTACAGTATCACTTTTTTTGTGATATGGTGGAGGATAGAAAGGTTAATCTAGAAAACATTGATCCTCTGGTGAATGTTGTTGATGCATTGATGAAGCCTATGAGCATAGATAAGTTCAAATGGTGTGCTAGTTTGATGGGCCTTGGAGCCCATGATACTCAGTAATTTCAAGCTTTTAAAGGTTCTTGTAAGTGCGTCAAGTGGGAGAATGTTGAGAAATTATGTCTCAAACTTACTGGCATGTTAAGATATCCAGGCTTCAGGCTTGTAAATTACTAAATGCATGGTAAAATCCTTAGAAGTTTTGCAGGTAATCAAGAATTGGGATTCGACCTTATCACTTACTAAATGTAGTTGCAAAGTAGAAGAGTGTCAACAATTAGGCTTCAGAGTTCCATTGTAAGCTTTACTAGTAGAGCCTACGGTATCGGGTATTGAGGAACCCCAAAGCCTAACCTACAAAGGGACTTCATGTTTCAAGTTTGCATAGGAAATAAAGGACTCATCAATGGAATAGTCAGATATCAGAGGGAGTCTTCTTAGTGTCTCCTCGATAATCCGATGAGATTGTATCAGGGTGACATTGTGATGTCATCGGGACATTGAGTCTTGTCCTATCGAAATGTCGATGGGAGGCTAGGGGACTCTTGCCAGTGGGACTTTGTAATTTTTTTGGGACTTTGAAGCCAATCCCTTTGACAAGTCGATAAGTTGATGGCTTATGGAGGTGGGAGCTACATGGGGCGACATAAGCCTCATCTAAGTGACATTTCAATATCGGTGGGAACTTATATGATGTCCCCTCGATATGGCGATGGTTGTGACATGCCAGCTCATGAACATTTGACGACTTGGTGGGATCTGACCATGCCAAGTTGGAAAGCGATTATTGGTTGGTGACCAATGAGGGTTTTTTGGCCAAGTGACTCGGTAGGTGATGTGAACATCGAAGTGACTTGGTGAATTCAAAGAGAGCGTGAACGGAGTCTTTTTGATGGTTTGATATGGCAAATAATTAGACCATTGATTGCAATTTCTTGGGGAATTTGAATCAAACTATTTCTTGGTTGATTTGGAATGTAGAAAAAAGGTGAATACAAAGGGTTGTGTTCAAAGTGATGTTCTCTAATACAGTAAGAACTATATTATTTGATTTGTGAGTGAGATTGGTCAAGGAAATTGTTGTTGAAATTGACGGTGTGAATTAACATCTAGAAGTATAGTCTGTAACTTTGTATGTAATCATTATTTACTAAAATACAAAGATATTTTGTTTGGTGTGTGGGTTTTTCTCCTATAATGGTTTTCCCATGTAAAATCTGGTGTTTGTTTTGTAGTTGTGTTAAATTTTTCTAATTTTTTATTCTGTTAATGTGCATCTTAATGAACTGTAACTTGAATTTGAATGACATATGATCTACATTTCTCTTCTAATAATTGGAATTAGGAAGGATTTTCCACACTCAACTTTCCTTACAACAAGTGTCAATGAATAAGAATCAGAAAATGTTGCTACCAGTATATTCAGGATAAGTGCACAAAGATGAGGGGCCAAAAGAGGGTCATAAGTGGCCACATTTTTTTTAAATGAGGAAATACTGACCTTGGATGAGAAATTGAGGATAATTACATTCAAAATTTAAGACATAACAAAAACAAGAACCATAGTGCTCTGAATGTACTTTTTTAAACTACTAATTTTATTTGATAATGGTAGTGATTGAGGGGTTCAAAAAAGGTACCCACACAAATTGGTCCTTTTTTTTCTGAAAACATAACATAGCGTATGTTGTGGATACCTCAAAAGGTTAATTTTTTTAGTATTTTTAAAATCATTTCAGTGAGAAATTAGCCAACAACATGCAGGTTATTCTTGACTTTTGAATAATTTTCAAAGTGGACACATCCTGAAAAGAAAAAAATTGACTATTCTACCCCTATAATTTTTTAAAACTAATCAATAATCAATTTTTTGGTATGTGTAGAATGGATTCTAGTTTATAAAATGTAATCTATTTTAAATTTCAATGAACAGTTAAAAAATAAAGTAAAGAAGTCGGCAGGGGCCCTAGCTCAATCGCCTAAATCTTTCTTGTTGCAGGATGTTGGTCGCGAGGTTTAGTCTTCCGCACCCCCATGGTACCAAAGGGCATGTTGTGCCAGCACCTCTAGTCACATTAAAATTTTTACCAAGCACTCTACAGTTTATAGGGGGTCATGCTACCTGATTCATGCAGTAAAAAAAAAGTAAAAAATACCAAACATTGGTTTTTGACAAAAAAATGGATACGCCAACATAATAAATTAAATATGAAAGCCTTACCATAGTCAAAATGTGAAAAAAGTTACATCATTAAATAGATAAGAGAGAGCTTAACATTACCAAAGCATTTGTTTTACTCAACCTTGAAACGCATGCAAACTTGATGGTTAGCACGAACGAGATAATGTGAAATTTTGTAGAATATACAAAAACATGTTTTTGGGTGTTGGAAAGGTAGTCCAAGCCTTTTTGTTGGAAATCCTAAGAAAATCCAAGTCAAAGACTTGGGGATTCCCAAAGTAGAACAAAACATGAGCATGTTATAATGTGCTTGTGTTATGGTTTGTATTGAAAAAAATCCTTCTCTTTTTTTCTCTTTCTTGTCCTTATGTTTTAGAGAAACTATATATATGAAATAAACATTTAATTATAAGAAAGTAAATTTTCATATGTTAACTTTCTTATACTTTAAGTTATATCTCATGTATATAGTTTCAGAATGTTTGAGATTGGTTTCATATCTCTAGGAGTTATAATGCAAATTCTAGTTTTTGGAAGAACTTATACTTTTTTAGGCAATCAAATTTTATTAATCAACATGTCAAATTTTAGTAATCAAGAGGTCAAATTTTAGAAGTCATCAAGTTGTATCATCTCTCTCTCTCTCTCTCTCTCTCTCTCTCTCTCTCTCTCTCTCTCTCCTTCCTTCTCTACTCTCTATCTCACCTCTCCCTCACACACACACACCTCTATCTCCTCCCTACCTCTCCCTCCCTCCCTCCTCTCTCTACTTCTCTCTATCTCTCCTCCCTCTCTACCTCTCTTTCCCTCTCTACTTATCTTTATCTCCCCTCTTCCTCTCTTTACCTACCTCTCCATCACTCTCTCTCTATCTCACCAAGGCTCCCTCCCTACTCTTTCCCTCTCTAATCTTTATATCTCCTCTCCATCCCCCCCTCTCTCTCTCTCTCACACACACACACACCTCTCTCTCTTCGTCCTTCCTACCTCTTCATCCCTCCCTCCCTCCCCTCTCTACTCTCTATCTCTTTTATCTCTCCTTACCTCTCTACTTATCTTTATCTCCCCTCTCTATCTCTATATCTACTTCTCCCTCCATCACTCTATCTCCATCCCTGTCTATCTCACCTATGCCTCCCTCCCTATCTCTTTCCAGGTCTCTCTCTCTCTCTCTCTCACACACACACACACACTCTCTCCTCCCTCCCTACCTCTCCTTCACTCTCTCTCTCCTCTTTCCCTCCCCCTCTCTCTCTCTCTTAGCCTCTCCTCTCTATCTCACCTCTCTCTCTACCTCTCCTTCCCTCTCTCTACTTACCTCTCCCTCCATCACTCTCTCTCTATGTCTCTTTGTATCTCTCTCTATCTCACCTATGTCTCCCTCTCTAGTCTCTATCTCTCCCTCTCTCTCCTTCTCACTCTCTACTTCTCTCTATCTCACCATTCTCTCTCTCTCTCTCTCTCTCTCTCTCTCTCTCTCTCTCTCTCTCTCTCTCTCTCTCTCTCTCTCTCTCTCTCTCTCTCTCTCTCTCTCTCTCTCTCTCTCTCTTCTCACTCTCTCTCTCTCTCTCTCTCTCTCTCTCTCTCTCTCTCCTCTCTCTCTCTCCTCTCTCTCTCTCTCTCTCTCTCTCTCTCTCTCTCTCTCTCTCTCTCTCTCTCTCTCTCTCTCTCTCTCACATCCCTATCTTTCTCTCCCTTCCCCCTACCTCCCCCCTCTTTATCACTCCCCCTATGAGGGTTGAGTGTACAGGGTTTATGGTTTAAGATATTGGGTATAGGGTATAGCAATGAAGGTTGAAGGTGTAGGGTTTAGGGTTAAGGTTTAAGTGTATAGGTTATAGGGATTAGGGTTTAGAATATTAAGGATAGGGTTGAGGGTTTAGGGTTTAGGGTTTAGGTTTAGGGTTTAAGTATATGGTTAGGGGTTGAGGGTTGATGGATAATGTTTATGGTTTAGTGTATAATGTTGAGGGTTGATGGTTGAGGGATAGTGTTCAAGGTTGATGATATAGGGTATAGAGATTAGGGTTTAGGATTTTGGGTATAGGGTTGAGGGTATTGTGTTTAGGGTTTAAGTATAAGACCTTGAGGGATAATTTTCATGGTTGAGGGTATAATATTGAGTGTATAGGGTATAGGGATTAGGGTCTAAGATATTAGGTATAGAGTGTAGGGTGTATGGTTTAGGGTATAAGGTATAGGGTTAAGGGTTGAGAGTGTAGGGTTTAGGTTTTAAGTACAGGGTTGAGGTAAAGGGTTTATGGATGAGGGTTGAGGGTGTAGGTTTTAGGGTTTAAGGTATAGGGTTGAGGGTTGAGGGATAGTGTTCATGGTTGATGGTATAGGGATTAGGGTTTAGGATATTTAGAATATCATTGAGGGTATTAGGTTTAGGGTACAAGGTTGAATGTAGGGTCTAGGGTTTAAGTATAGGGTTGAGGTTTGAGGGATAAGGGTATAGGGTATAGGGATGAGGGTTGAGGATGTATGGTTTAGGGTATATGGTACAAGGTTGATTATAGGTTTTAGGGTTTAAGTATAGGGTTGAGGGTTAAGGTTTTATGGTTAAGGGATAATGTTCAAGGTTGAGGGTATAAGATTAAGTGTATATGGTTGAGGGTATAAGGTATATGGTTAAGGGTTGAGAGTGTAGGGTTTATGGTTTAATTATAGGGTTGACAGATAATTTTTAGTGTTTAGGGTATAAGGTTGAGGGTAAAGGGTTTAGGGTTTAAGGTATCAAGATGAGGGTTGAGGGTATAGGGTTAAGTGTAAGGTTGGGAGATTGACAGAGAGGGAGAGAGAGGGGGAGAGAAAGAGAGAGGTGGGAGGGAGAGGTAGAGATGGAGAGATAGAAGGGTAGGGAGGGACAAGTAGATCTAGAGAGAGAGGGAAGTAGGATGGGTTGGAGATTTAGAGGGGGGAGAGGGAGAGACAGACAGAAAAATAGAGAGAGACAGAGAGAGAGATAGAGAGATAGAGACAAAGAGATAGAGACAGAGGGAGACAGAGACAAAGAGAGATAGAGAGATAGAGAGAGATATGGAGGGAGGGAGAGAGAGAGAGGTTGGGAGATTGAGAGAGAGGGAGAGGGAGAGAGGGGGAGAGTGGAAGGGGGAGAGAGGGAATGAGGGAGGGAGATGTAGATATGGAGAGAGAGATAGAGAGAAGTATATATGGAAGGAGAGATAAAGAGGGGGGAGGAGGGAGAGACAAGTAGAGAGGGGGGAGGTAAGGAGAGAGGTGAGATAGAGAAAGAGATAGGAGGGAGGGAGAGAGATAGAGAAAAGTAGAGAGGGAAGGAGGGAGGGAGTGATGGATGAAGGGAAAGAGAAGTGACAAAGAGAATGAGAGAGGGGGGGAAGGAGGAAGGTGGAGAGATTGAGAGAGAGGAGGGAGGGTGAGTGAGAGGAAAAGAGGGATAAGTTAGATAGAAAGAAGTAGAGAGGGAAGGTGGGTGGGGGAGAGAAAGAGAGAAGTATAGATGGAAGGAGAGAGAGAAGTAGAGATAATGGAAAGATAAAGAGAAGAAGAGAGGGAAGGAGAGAGTGTGAAAGAGAGGTCTAGAGAATAAGGGATAGACAATGAGTGAGATAGAGAGAGAGAGAGAATGATTGTACAACTTGTTGATTACTAAAGTTTGACCTCCTGATTACTAAAATTTGATATGCAAATTACTAAAATTTGATTGTCTAAAGAATTATACTTGATCTTCCAAAAATTGGAATTTGCATTATAACTCCTAGAGATCTAAAACCACTCTCAAACATCTAGAAACTATATACATGAAATATAACTTAAAGTATAAGAAATTAAATGTCCATATGTAAATGTTTATTTCATGTATATATTTTCATTGACAAAGAATGATAAAGACAAAGGAAAAAAGAGAGAGTTCAACAAAATATATTATAAATAGTCATCATTCACAATTTGGCACTCACCAAATGGGTTGCATTGAGAAATACCAAGGTTGGACTTTCCTTGGGCATCCAATCCAAAGGATTGGATGACCATTTCATGCCAAAGATGTGATTTTCTGAAAGGGTGACAAAATTTCATATATTTTTTGTCATGGTCTCCATCAGGTTTGCACGTGTTTGAATGCAAATATTTAAAAATACCATTATGATGTTCAACTCTCTCTTAGCTATCTAACCATGTAATTTTTTTACGTTTTGATTATGTTAAGGTTTTCATCTTTAACTTCTTTTGCTAGTGTCTTCATTTTTTTATCAACAACCAACATGTGCTAGTTTCAAGGGTATAGTTTTTTAATCATTCATCAAACTTTGAAAAAAAGTACATTATTAGAAACTAGACTCCATTCTACATATATTAAAAAAATTAATTTTTGATTAGTTTTCAAAAAAATTAGGGAGAGCACGCTCAAATTTTTGCTTTTCAAGATGTGTCCACTTCAAAAATTAGTAAAATATTATATTCATTAAAAGCTAGTTGAAAAAACCAACATAAACTACTTGGTGTTAGCTAATTTTTCACTGAAGCAATTCTTAAAATTCTGAAAAAAGTTAACATTTTGGGGGGAGCACAATAGACGCTATGTTATTTTTTTGATAAAAATAGGACCATTTTGTGTGCTCCCCCTTTTTAAAACCCTTAACATTTACCATTTTTTTTTTCAAATTGTAGCTTAGAAAGTAGATTCAGAGCACAACTATTATTCTTGTTGCATCTTCAAATTTTGAGCATAACTATCTTCATTTTCTAGTCAAACATCAAACTTTGTTGATTTCAAAAAAAGTGGCATCTTAAGAGCCATTTTTGTGTCACAACTTTTTGCTCTTATCCATGGCATGCTTAAATCCTATTCTTCTATATTCTATAGCATAAAAGATGAGGATTCAAGACCATAATGTTTGGCTAGAAGCCATCAATATGTTTCAAAAAGTTCTATTTTTTTTGTATTGTATATACTAAAATACAGAGTGTATGTGAAGCTCATTTGGGCTTCCCTCTTTCTAAATTCACTCATGTAGCCTTGTAGGTTTTGTCACTACCTTTTGTCTTGAGCAATTTCATTGTATCGTTCACCCCTCTTCATGGCATATAGGATAAAAATTCTTAAGCATTCTCTTAAAGGTTTTCCACTTCAAAAATAGTGGCACTTTCCTCATTTTGAATGAATGTGCATAGCTCTCATACAAAGTAAGAGTATTCTCACATAGGTTTAACCTTGCAAAATAAATTTGTTGGTGTGGAGATAATTAATGAAGCTTAAAATATACCTCTATTTGGGACCTCCATTGGTCCAACTTCTTAATAATCTCACAACCATAGAGTTGTAAAATCTAATAGAAAACAAAATAAATCATTCTATTAATTATCAAGATAATTTATTACAATGGTGAACACCTCCTTATATAGAGTTCTGAAGGTGGAATTGAATAAACATGCAACTGGTTAAGCATGACACAACTCACAATAAACACTAAAAATAACAAACTCTTTTAAGCCACTAAGGAAAATTTATTATAAAATAAGTTTTATCTTATAATTATCATTTAATATTAATCTAATACCCCCTCTTAAGACTTACTACACTAAAGAAAAAAAAATTAATATAAATCATATCAAACTAAAAGCAACATGAACCATGAATTCACCCTTCTTCATAATCTTTACTTTGAAAATAAACCATACACCAAGTACAACTCCATCAAGATGCCTTAAACCCTTGTAAAGTTGTAACTCTTGAGCTAAATTCCTAAGTTCCCATATGATCACATCCTTAAACTCTCGAATCATTGATCTACCAAACCATTGGACAATAATCCATGTTGAGTTACTCATAGAGCTCCATCAAGTTGTCTCATAATCCTTGTAAGGGTTATGAATCCTAAGATCTATAGACTCCTAAGGTAACTAGGCAACCATTAATTTTGACTTTTTATCTATACTAGATTCCTTCTTGTCTTCAAAGTGTGCACTTCTTAAAATACATGCAATTCATCATTCATCTTGGCATAGTAATCTTGTTGAGCTCTCCTAGAAATTTGTCTAGAAGATCTTAAACATGGAAAAAAAGTGTGGCAACACTAACTTCAAGAAGTAGCTGAACACATTTTACTTCATGATACACATAAGCAAAGTGCATGGTTGTCGAACCTTTTTGGTTTTTTGCATCTTTGTTTGCATCTAGTAAGAGGACAATCTATAATCCCTCAACATTACCAACACTGGTTGAATGATGGAAAAAGGCTTATATTTATATTTGTACCCATACCATTCTTCAATTTCATCTTCATTGAGCTTGTCATTTAGAGAAACTCTAATGAAAACAACATTGAATGCAATTGCTAGAGTAAATGTTGCTACTACCCTAATTACAAAAGTAGGACCATCATTTGAAATCCCAACACCAATAACCTAGAAAATATTTGGATCATACTCCATCATTACAATTGGACCTCTAGTCTCAATCTCCTCAAGGATAGGCTTCAAAGTTAGATCATCCTAATGCATGCATTCTTATAAAACCCAACTCACTCACAAAAAAATATGCATGTGAAGTCATCGTGAAGCACCAAACAACTCACAAAAACCCTTGATAAAAAATATTTCACAATAGCCCAACAAAACAAATGATAAAATGTAGTACCCCTCCGCTTTTAGCCCCATCGTGACGTGTGAGTAAGTTATTTATTTGCAACTTGTGAGGCCTTGTTGCCTTTTTTACTTCAAGTTAATTGAATTATGTTGTGGAATCCAATAGAATTATTAATAATGTATTTGTTTGGTTAGCCATTCACATAACTATTGATATACAAATGATGAAAGTAAGTTAAGAGACAAACGCTTAAGTTGTTTTAAGTGTAAATGCTAATGAGTAATAAAGAGTTTGAGAATATAAGAATAAGTTATATAAAATTAATGCAAATGAAAATATATTTAATATTATTAATTTGTTTAATTAAATATGTTTATATATATATATATAAATAAAATTTAATAATATTCAAAATAATAAATGAAATATGTTTATTTGATTATACATAAGGTTGGATCGTGAAGTTTATTATTCTTTAATTAATGTAATTTGAATACATATGTAGATAGGATAATATAATGATGGTAAATCTGGAAAAACCAAGTGGGAATAAATAAAATAATATTGAAAAGATAAATGAGTAGATAAGGGCATTGGGAATTGACAGAAATTGCTACATTAACTTGAGTTTTTTTTTAGAGCTGTTGTGGAATATATTTCTTTAGGTTTTGGATACGAATGGTTTTCTTACTATCAAATATGTCCAATATTAAACCTGTCATGATGTTTTTGGGCAAAACACTGCAAAATCTCTTACAGGCTATCTTAATGCCTTTCTGATTCAACCCACCTAGAATTTTGGGTATTATATAAGGTTATATTTAGTGGGGTGGGCATGTTCCTTTTGAAGGCTAATGCATTACATGTCATGAAGATGGGTATTAAATATAGAGCTACTGTGGTGTCTTTTAACTATACTGATACGTACATTTAATAAATTAAGTGTGTATAAGGTAGAAGGAAGTAATAAGAAATTATGTAATCAATGCACTACTTAAACTCCTAAATATTTGAGAAATTTTATAGGGATTTTGTTCTCCTCTCGAAGCATATTCATCCCTCCCTTAGTTTCCTACGCTTACACAGTGGCAATGCAGAATAGAAAATTTGTATACTTGTGTTTCTATATTTTTTTTGTGTTTCTTGCTTTGATACATTCGACAGAGTGCAAGAAAAGCTTAATTATTGTTATCTCTTCCACAATCTATCATAATTAATATATAGATGAATTATTTAAATAAGATATTTTTAAAGAAAAATAATATTATTTTCTTATCTAGCATTAACCACTCTCAGTCACGTAATCTTAGAATTAATCGCATTCCATTGCTTAGTTCACTAATTTATTAGAACAACACATAAGATGGTGAATATAATTATTTTGTAACAAGTGACCCATTGGTGAATAAACTAGAAAATAGAGTAGCAAAGAAAATAAATTAATTTTAGTATATTTAGATGACTAAGAGATTTGTGGTTTTAAATAGACTTCCTGATAGTGTTGGTTACTTAAGTACTTGCTTTAAATAATTAAGTTCTTTTAAAATTGGAAGGGATCTACATTGTGTAGAAACAAACTTTTCTATATTGCTTCATTTAAGTGATTTTTTATAGGTGGATAAATGCGAAGAAAAAATAGTGTTAACTAATGACTTTAAAGAGTATTCTAGGAAAGATTTAAGCATCTAATTTGATAGCTTTAGGCAAATGGTATTATAAGGGAGTTAGTAGCACAAACAGAGCTTGAAATTTTGTTAATTAAATATTGTATTTCTTAGTTTGGAATAATGAAATCTACTTGTTTATTTTGTATTTGCACATATATATGCATCATGGTCATGAGTTAGTAAAGGGGCTAGTGTAGTTAAAGGTTAGGAAAGAATAATTGGTATTTTAAATAAATGATTATAGTTGATAATGAGTTGGAAATATTGATCTGTAAGTAGTTTAGCTTATGGTTAGTTGAATTTACTAAGATAAATAATTTGGGAAACTAATTAAGAAGGAATGGAAAGGAAATTTTGAAATAATTATAATTGTTTAAAATGAGTTTTGGATAAGTGAAGGAAGCTTTAAATGTTAGTTAGAGAAAGAAAATCAGATGGGAAAAGTTAATAATGATAATGATTCAATTTTTGAAATTAAGTATTTAAATGTTGATTATTTTGTTAGTAAATAGTACAATTAGTATTTAATTAAATCATTGTCCTACTCGTTAACCCTTTTGTATTATGGAGTAATAATTGTTTAATTTATAATTGAATTTAAATACCTTATTCACAAGTTAACTATTAGGTATTCATTTAATACTCTAATTAATAATTAAGAGATCTTTATTTACCTTCAATTATACAAGTTAATAATGTTTGGTTATCAATAGTCTAACTTAATTATGTAAGAAAAGTTTAACTAGAATTAACCCATTACCTATTTAATATTCATAAAGAATCATAAAGTAGTAATCTATAATAGCATAGTTTTAGACATCACTTTTGATAAGATAATAAATAAGTGATTTGCTAATACTTAAATCAACAAAAATGTTATTAAATAAATGAATAGGAGTATTAATTGAGTGACTATTGCTTGTTGATTGCGTTTTCAAGTGGCTATTTATCAAATTGTAAATCTCTTGGTAAATTGAGCATTTAACTGTTATAGTTAAGGAGTACTTGTGTTTGTAATGTACTATTTGATGGAATTAGACTATCCTTTTAATGTTGACTTTCTTTTATAATCCTTTATGGATGAATTGTTAATTCATGTGGACTTCATGGTTGCATTGATTATGTAAATAGAATACTTGTATACTTTCAATCGTTGTGTTGCTATTTTATATTTTAAATATTATATATGTATATATATATTTATATATATTAAAGCTATTACATTAGAATATTGGTGTTTAGGTTAGTTAATCGATTGAGTAGGTAAAAGAATTAGAAAATTAGATTAATAGTTATAACTGGCATTTAAGTATTATTTTGTGAATGGTTTAGTAAGAAAATTTTGGATTTATGTAATGAGTTTTAGAAATGGTGCTATAATGTTCTCTCATGAGTGAATTGATTTGATTGTTGTTAAATGTGGAAATGATTTTGTTCTACAGAGTAATCATGTTCATGATGTAAGGGTTGCTTAATTGAATGTTATATTGTTTATTGGGAATTGTATAAATTTTTGTAATATATGTTGATTTTGGTTATGGTTGTAAGTGGGAGCCCATTTGTGCCTATTGATCATCGAGAGGATTTGATCTTGAGTTTGGTTTTGTATTGAGGGGATTGTGTCAGTCTTGTTGAGTTTGAAGGTCTCACTATGATGTTAACCTTCATTCTTCTACACTGTTGATTTGTAAATTGTGGATTGTATTTTAGTCTTCGGAGATCATGGGATTATAGCCAATTTGATAGGAAATCATTGTGTTAGCAATTTGAGAGTCTTCCATATGTTTAAGGGGAGTATGGTTTTGACTTGCATAAGTTGGTATGGGGGGCGGTGATCCAGTGAGGCTGCCTGGGTAACCTAGGATGGGGGTCGACAACCTAGGAGGATCCGCATTGGGTAATCCATAGCAAGCCTTGATTATTTTCATGAGTTTTATTCTACTTCACCTGAAAGTGGGTGGTTACATGACTTTGTCATTTTGGGTAATGGTTGTTCTTTATACTTGGATTGTGTTTTTGGGGGTTTATCCTTGCACTGTGAAGTACTAGTGTGAGATAGTACATGCCTCTATTGGTGTATTTACTGATTTGGCTTTGATTATTTGTGCAAATGGGCTTACCTAGTCTATGAATTTGAGATTTTTTGTTAGTAGGGGGAGTGGTTATCAATGGGGGATAGCACACAAAGTGGCATACATGTAACTCATTGAGAGTTTCTTTAATCAGCAATAACCTAATAATTAATTAGGGGGTTTGGGTAGTTTCTCACATTAATTCAAATAATGCAGCCTCACTCATAGCCCAAGTGCTCGTTTAGGCTTGGGATGAGTGGGAAGACCTAGAATGGCAAAGATCAATTGCATTGTCCTCTTGAAAGGTATGTTGATCCTGCATGGGTGAGAATGGAGGTCGGGGATCAGTTAAGGTTGCCAAGGTTTAACCAGGTAGGGGATCGATAACCTATGAAGATCTGCATTGGGTAACCCATGTCAAGCTTATGTGATAACACTCCACCCTCTAGCAACCTTGTGTGTTTGTTGTTTCCCCTTGCTATTTGTGTACCTTTAGAAGCGCTTGTATCTTATGTATATTGAGGCAGTTGTTTCTCTATGTTTATTGTTGAACCTCATTTTAGTTATTTGATGTTGCATATATGTCTCATGGCAACCTTATTGATGCTAATGAAAGGTTCCCATTGATATTTATTGTTGGATGATATCGCGATCTCATTTGAGGGCTTTTGGGTCTTATTGTTGTTGGCACCTCTTTGGTTATTTAGTGTTGATCTATGAAATTGTTTTTTGGTTCTTGTTAGTTTTACTTTATTTTGTTGTAGTCATGTGCTGATGATGTGAAATGTTTCTTGTGTTTATCGTTGCTTTGCTTAAACCTTGTACACCTGATTATTTTGGTTGAGGGTCTTTCTTGTCATCTCCTAGCACGGGGGGTGGACCTTTGGGTCCACATGGTCGGGTGGAACTTGCTATGTACCCCTTTGGGTTCCCAGGTTGTTTTCATGATGCAGAAGCGGACGCAAAGTTTAAAGAGCGTCACTTGGTTGAAGATTGGTCTTCGCTTGTACCTTATTCTTCCTTGATGTATTATTCTTGTACTTGATGTACTCTTCCTGTTGATATAAGCGAAGCATTATGTAATGTACTATTGTATCCATGATGTGTTGTATCCATGGAAATATGCTCCACAATTGTAATAGAATGATGTATCTTTTCATCTCTAATGATCATGGATGGTTGTATGTTATTTCTATGAGATAGATTATTTTTCATTCATTATCATTTTGGTTAGAGTCTAGGTTTCATAATGTCATCTCGTGTACCCCTGAGGACGTAGTTGATATTGTATATGTATAATTGCATTATGTGTATTGTATGTTAATGTACTTCTCATGTTAGTTTACTTTCAAAAAAAAAATTGTGCGGTAATTTTTCTATTGTAGTTGTCCTTTGGGGTTTGCATGACGGGGTGTTACATGAAACCTTATATTCCTAGTCTTGGGCCTAAACCCTAACCTTAAGACTAGGAACAACTCAAAAATGAGAAACTAGATAGTGTAGTGTAGATAATTGTACTTAAATGTCCATATATAAATCTCAACTTATACTTAAATGTTTATTTTATGTTTATAGTTTCCCTGAAACATAAGGACAAGAAAGAGAAAAATAGAAGAAAAATTTGTCAATGTATTCAAATAACATGAGCGCATTATAATGTGCCTATGTTTTGGCTTAGTAATGATGGATCCTAGGCTCGGTCACTACCAACCCATAATGCGAGCATTTTTTATATGACGTGCCCACGTTTTTTCTATTTTGGAACCAAAAAGTGAAGTAGCCACTTTTTGGCCCCCCATCTTTGTGCACTTACTCTTCAATTTAATACTAAACTATTCTCTTTTTTAGCAATTTTATCGAGGGGTGTGATGGGGTTGTTGGGCTTAATAAAATCCACATGACCATGTCAACAACTGCCACATGGTGGCTATGAAAGTATTGTGCCTGTGCAGTACATAGATTTACAATACCTATGATTGTAATTTTTTTCCTTTTTTTGATTAAATTTAAATTATTTTTTAAAAAATTAATAAAAACATTTTTTGTTAAAAAATTTCACTAGCTCAACTACAACAACCAACTAGAGCAACTGTATGACCATACAATCATACGAATAGTCATATGAACAAATAGGGGTGAAAATTTTCTCTGGAACCTGGATCAAAGTTCTTAGATTTTGATGATTTGACAACCAATCTTGGAGTTTTTGGGGCTCCTAACATGATGGAAAATCCTATTTTGATCCAAAATTATTTGAAATTGTAGTTACCTCCTCGATCTAGAAACCACCTCCTAGGTTCAAACCCTCATAGATCTAGCCTTAGATGTCCGATTTGGATGGAACAAAAGGAAAATCTAACTTTCTCAAACCCTCTAAACTCAATGGTGAGCTCAAATCTACACCAACAAGATCCAAAATAAATCATAAATACAAATCCATAAAGTAGAAACCCCAAATCTAGTATTTATTTTAACTTTTTATAATTCTTTAGATTATCATTCAATACAAGAGAAAAGCATATTCAAATTTTCAAGATACACCAATATTTTCAACTTAGATCTTTCAATTATTACTAACAAGTTCAACAATTTTGCAAGATCTGATACCATGTAAGAGTTGGTATAAAATACTCTACACCATGCAAGATTTTATTGATCAATTATGAGAGAATAATGATATTATATCAAAGGATACAAATGATAGATTATGATTATTATGATTGTTGATTTACACATAAAAAACCCTTAGTCATATAACCAAGGTGAGACATAGGATTAGACAAGATTATGACAAGTGTCATAATCCTATGACATGAGACAACTAATATTAAATGACCTAAGACACAAGGAGTAAATGACACAAAATAAGATCTAATACCAACTAAGACTTCTAGAAATATTCTTAGGACCTAAGTAAACTTAACATGTGAATAGGACCTACCAGGTGAACTAGCTAGGTAAAATGCCTTATTCATTCCAACACAAGGAAAATAAAAATGAGGTATAGAAGATACAACAAAACAAGGAAAGCATGAGCAAAATGTTCAAAGGGAAAAGAAAAAATTGGAGAGGTAAAGGAATTTGAGAAATCCATTAAATTTATTACTTGAACAACATTGTCTATTTAGGGAGATGGTGAGTATTTATTACCCTCAATATTCTACTAGAATGGATTTTGTATGTGTTATCCAAGGGCCTTATGATAGGAATTCAACTTCTCATGCAATAGCTATGGATGAGCATGTGGTTGGGAAAGCTACACCAAGCACCAAGAAATCACCAAATTCCACATCATTATTAAGATTTTCCTTTCCACCATGGTTGTATTGGATTATCATAACTTCATATAATATTTATTTCAAAGTTGTAATTATATTATAGGTTTGAATGCCACAAACTTGGAAATGCATGCCTTGGTTATTTTTTTATGAGTTATGTATGTCATTATATGTGGTGAATAAACATATAGATTATATGGAATGCATTGACAAACATGTATGCTATTTGTTTAGTTAGTTAACATAATAATTGACATACATATTTCTCATTTTGTTCACTAAATTGACATACTATATAGTTATGAATTTTAAAATTAATAGCATACAACTTAACAAAAATAGATATTTTTTAAAGTTATTTTTTCATATGAAAGGTCATCAATATCTATATTGAAAACCAATATTTAACTTTCAAATTTTCAAATAAAACTATTCTTACTTTTGTTGCTTGTCTATTGTTGATTATAGCATTGTGTTTTATATTTGACTCAATGTGTGTGCCATTACATGCATATATATAATATAGATTATATATGCATGTGTATAGGAAGATATACACATATGTATAGGTATATACATACATATGTGATACACACACATACATATTGGTGATTTTTTCATTGAGATGGTCATTTTGATATAGATATAAAGAGCCATTCTTCAACTTAAAACTTGAAATATCAAGACCCATTCTTGAACTTGCTAGGATGATAAATACAATTGAAGGTTATAAGAAGAAATTTAAAAAAAATATAATGCAATTCTATGAAAAGAGAATTCTAAATTAATAGCATAACAACAGTTTAAAGATATGAATTGAGCTTGAGACATATAAACATATCCTTTTTTCTTAACATATGTAAAGACTATGTTACCCATATAATGTTGATTTTGAACATTTATCCTCTTTATATATGGATGAGCTTCAACATGAAATATATTACATACAATGCAAAGACAAACTTCAGTATATAAGAATTAAAGTTTAAGTAATGGTTTGGTTTATTTCAACTTAATACTTGGTATATACTGATTACTTTTTATCTTATAATATTTACGTTTGTGATGATTTTCAAATGTTCAAGACTCAAATGCTTGTTTTGTTGCATATTATAAAGTTCTTGCATAATTTTGTAATCAAAATCCACCAATTTTAAGAAGCTTAGGTTTATAACAATTATTTTTACCATTGGATGACTTCATGTTTGAAGTAAGGTTTTGGGTTTATGTACCAAAGATTTAATAGCATATAAATCTCAAACTAAGAATGAACATCTACTAGTTCTTGTCTTTCATATGATCTTTATTAAGTTTGATGAAGTGGATTCTACTCATTCTAACCTTAAAGTTTGAACAAGTTAAAAGATGGAATTGAACTTCAATTTTAGCTTTTTTTATGTGAAAACATTTATTCAAACTTTAATTATTACAATGTATATTCCAATTTTCAAGTATAATTTCATATCTTACTGGACAATGAAATATCAAATATATTTTGATGTTATCAAATATAATAATAATAATAATAATAATAATAATATTTTTTTACATAAGTTCGTCAATTATGTACATACAGACATATATGTATGTATGTATGTATGTGTAAATATCACACATGTATCTATATATACACGTATATGTATACCTATATATGCATATGTACAGGCTTTAGAAAGTACATGTTTGAAGCTAATTTGTCTACATTAACTCCAAAAGAAGATTTAGTCTTTAAAAAATCTCTATGAATTCCACTCATCACGGTAAAATTAACAAAAACTTAACCATCATATTGAATATTCATTATGAAGAGTATGGTTGTTGGTGTGAATGAGGTATATTACCTAGCAAGTTTAATTTAGATCCTCTTCATACTCAATTTATATAAGACACTTTTAAGTCATTATTTTTTGATCCCATGTCATATGATTGTGACATTTGTCATAATTCTATGTTGTCTTATCTTTCACCTTGCCCATGCCCATATAAAGAAGGATCCTTGTATATCATGTACTCTATTCCATTGAATACATTGTATACTCTTAACTTTCATTCCCTACTACTATAGGGGAGAGGACCCAGTTGTTGTGCACCCTAACTTTGCACTTTTAATTATCCTATGTGGAAATTTCATATCACTCCCAATTTGTTACAATAGCTTACTTGGCAAGTACCCTGCTTATAACTAAGGTTTCAAGGCCACATCATCAAATATGATGCCACATTAGCATGCTTTTTGTCAAAGTGTCCAAAAAGGCCCAAAAAAAAAGTGAGACCAGTACTTGTGCATTCACAACATGTTTTATTAAGCGCTAATGTGGAATCACATGATTGTTTGCTTTTTAGATCAAAGGAATACATTTTGTTTAATTATGGCTAGTCATCATCAACACTAACGACTTTAAAGTCACAACTATTGGTCCAATATTGATAAATATATTGGGCATTATATAAACAACTACTATGAAAACTATTGAAATGGATCCTCTCCCCTATATAATATTAATTCTATTCTATTATATATTATGCAATTTTTTAATATATAGCCTTTGACATCTCTGCAAATGAAATGGAGAGACTGATGAAGATAACTCGCCCGCACCACCATTGGGTTCTCTCTATTTGATCAAGAAACAAAAAGCTGCACCCGAACTCATACGGTTCCTTGAACTTGCTGTATGGGTGTCAGTTATATCCTCTATACTTTATTTGTGGATTCATTCTCCAAGCATATTGCTCTTTCCAGGGGTTCGTGCAACTTGGATTCCTTGCCTAGGGTTTTATTAGCTCAGGGTTTGATTTGGTGAATGTACATACAATGCTATTTCTCAAATGTATCCTCTTACCAGTCAGGTACTCTATACCATATAATATTTTCTCAAAAGGTTTATTGTTCTCGACCTCGAATTTGTCCAATGCCACACCTACAACTAAACAGCGAAAAGAAGCAGAAGAAGATTGCATGCAGCGACGACATATTGCTATGAGTCAATTTTTGCTCGATGAATGCGGGCTTTCTGAGTTCCAAGTATCAGATCTTGTTAGCAGGCACACAAAATTGTTTAAGTCCAAATCCATCCACACCGCGCAGCAGGCAGTCCAGCTCTTCAGAGACTCGGGTTTCACTGAGGATCAGGTAAGGAAAATCCTTCTCATCCAACCCACTGTTTTGAATCTCAAAGTGAATACCCAGTTAAAGCCCAAGATTGACTTAATGAAGGAAGTAGGTTTTACTAGCAGTAACCTGGGACATATCCTATCTATGCGACCCGCATTGCTCGGCTTCAATTTGGAACGAAACTTAAGCCCTAAAATTTCCATGCTTGTAAGCTTATTTGATTCAAAGCTTAATCTGTGTAAAGCTCTCATGTGGTATCCTAGGATTTTGAATTATAAAGTTGAAAATTTGAAACCTAAAATAGACATTCTAAAGCAATGTGGGATTCAAGATGAGCTGTTTTTATATGCAATAAAGTTAAGGCCCCATTTAATTTTGGGCAACAGCGAAGAGTCGCTGAACTCAAAGATTGAATATGTACAAAACCTGGGTATTTTGGAGGGATCGAAAGCATTTGCAGTTACCCTGGCGTCTGTGGATGGTTGTGGACTGGAAAATCTTGAAAATAAATTAAAACAAATGGCAAAACTGGGTCTTTTGGAGAATGAGATCATACAGATTGTAAAGAAGGCTCCTCGTACGCTCACTATTGGCATTGATAAGATTAAAAGAAACATGGATTTCTTGACACACACTGCGGGCTTTCAGCCAAACATTGTGGTCTTGTATCGTCGTCTTTTAGCTTATAGTATGGAGGATAGGATGCAACCACGCCATAAGGTGATTGAATTTTTAAGGAAAACAGAACCATCCAGACTTCCTACAAATCTAGCTCCTGTGTATGAGCTAGTTCACCAAAGATTTTCCAGCAAGTTTCTAGTGGGCAGTCCTGAGGCAACAAAATTATTTGAAAAGTACAAGGGGGAGTCTGTTGATCTTGCCATTAGCTGAAAGGACTTTTGTTGAGGTTGGAGTGGACAAAGAAGGGGTTCTAATAAATCCAGGCCTTTCCCAAGGTTGGATGGGATCAAAAGGAGTTTTTAATCAATTTAGGGCTTTTCTTCAGGTTGAATCAGACAAAAGAGGGTTTTATTAGATTCAGGCCTTTTCTTTATGATGGATCAAATGAAGGGGAATTTTGATCAATCCAGACCTTTTCTTGAAGTTGGAATGTATTTTTAATCAATCAAGGCCTTTTCATCATGTTTCATGGGATCAACAGGGATCTTTAATCATTTCAGGCCTCAACAGGCTGCAGGTATGTGCTTCAGTATATTTTCATTATGTAATGAATACCAACTCTTGAAGAATAGTGTTCTATAATTGGATTGTATGACAGTCCCTGATAGGGCAAAAGTTTCCAAAGACAAGATAAAATGTCGATTTGTGAGGATTTGTTTGTGAGAATTTTTGTATCTTGTTGTGCATCTTGTAAAACTAAAAAATTGAAATTGTTTCATTTTATCATAGTAAATTTTAGAACTTTCAGTTTTAATTGGTTTATAAATAAAACCAAGAATCGGTTCTCCTCTATATCTGCAGGTACTATTGAAAAATCCTTGTGGCCATATAATTATTGTTGATGACTAGTTTTCTTGATCATCACTTTCATTTACTGGAACCTTTCAATGCCCTGCTGCAGTATGCGAATTACAGTCATTTTCGCCACACTGTCATGATGTTTACTATGGAGTATTTCAAACATGTAAGGATTAAAATTTGACTAAGTTGAGAGCATATTTTTTGGACTTATGGTAGAAGCTATTGAACATGGTAAATATCCACTTTTTACTGCAATTATTATGAACTATATTGGTTGTTACAAAAGTGATTTTTTTCTTGCAATGAATTGATGCGTCCTCTGCCAGGCTTGTCTTAAGTAAATGAACACTCAGAAATAAAATCATATGACTCGGAATCAGAGACTAATGATCAGGCCTTCTCACATCTTTTCCACAGAAGCAAATTAAACTCGGGTGACCATTCCTGGTCATATGGAATAGAACCTGTGAATTAGACTGTGAAATTCCACATTATACAACTTGGCAGGGTTTGCGAGTGTTTGAACATTTTTATTTCTTCTGCTCTTAGTCACTGGATTCTTCCCCTAGGTGCTGGATTTGGATTCTGATTCGATCTGGATACGTCCAGGAAACAAATAAACTATGACATGTGAGTTTGACTAATTGACATTGTAGTATTTTTTATTTTTCTATTTTTATGGAGGTTTTGTTTATTATAATTAAATGGTCATGATGCTATGTGGTATTTTTTAACCTAATTACTGCTGTAAATATGTATATATTTCTGATTTTTATATGTTTTTGTATTAAAGTACCCAAAACATACCCAACCCCAAAAAACATTTTGTCTGAATCTCATACCGGATTTTCGTACCCATACCGGAATCCAAAAACGAACCGGTAACTTAGCTTCTGCTGAATTAATGTGGGCTGTCAACCACTTGGCTGCCATTGTTAAACCAAACTTTGTAAACGACAGAAAGCACCAAAACTGGCACATGCAGGCCTACCCATCCTTGAATCCAGAAGCAATCTTGTTATCAAACATTTCTGTGTCTTCTGTGCATTCTTCTCTATTTCACATTAACTTTTCTTAAATAAAATAACACTATTAAGTAAATGAACACTCAGAAATAAAATCATATGACTTGGAATCAGAGACTAATGATCAGGCCTTCTCATATCTATTCCACAGAAGCATATTAAACCAAGGCAACCATCCCTGGTCATATGGAATAGAACCTGTGAATTAGACTGTGAGATTGCACATTATACAACTTGGCAAGGTTTGCGAGTGTTTGAACATTTTTATTTCTTCTGCTGAGCTAATGTGGGCTGTCAATCACTTGGCTGCCATTGTTAAACCAAACTTTGTAAAAGACAGAAAACACTAAGACTGGGCACATGCAGGCCTACCCATCCTTGAATCCAGAAGCAACCTTCTTGTCAAACATTTCTGTGTTTTCTGTGCATTCTTCTCTATTTGACATTAACTTTTCTGATCCTTTAACTGCATATGCTCAATTATAAAAGGAGTTGGGAAATGGGTCTTAAAACATCTGCCACTTCAATCCACCACTCTGCAAAGCCTAATCAGAATCTCAGAAACAACTTATTAGATATCCTAAATAATGTATCTATTTCTTTTGTAAATGCAATACTTTGAGTTGGACAACTAAGACGGAAACTAAACTACCATTTAAATTATAAAATACAAAAAAAACAAATCACAAGATAAGTATGGATTAATTATAAAGCCATAATAGGCTTCAATCTGTATGATGCATGGCTCTACCTTGGAGTCCATTGTTTTCCGCCATATTCCGCGGGAGTGGAATAGGGTGGCTGATGGGCTGGCTAGATGGGCATCGGAAAAGACTGATTCTTGGTCTGTGGATGATTGGAGCAATCTCCCTGTTGATATGGCCCCTATTCTTGAGGAGTGGGTTGCTGAGGATATGAGGTGCTTCTTGGGTGTGAATTAATTCTTGTTGTTTTTGGCCCCTTGTGGCTTCCTTCTTTGGACTTTGTATTGCTGTTATGTTTCAATAAAGTTTTTACCCTCTTTTTATATTAAAAAAAAATAATCTGTATGATGCATGATAATAATGTTGAAATCGAATGAAATACTGTTAAGACTCTCATCCAATGGGATGACTTCTCATTTATAAACACCTTGGAATTTCCATAATGAAGTCCCAAATTCGAATCCCAGTGAAACAAAAAAGGGCAATGCCGTCTGAAATTCTATTCTTGTTCAATAGTTAAACACATACCAGTGCAATGTCAGAGATTCATTAAAGAATTCACGAAGAGAATGGAAAACTATTGTATAAATAATCATCAGAGGCATGGGCTCCTTGCTACAAATCAGAAACTAACAAAGAGCTGAATGATACAACGACCTCTCTCTCTCTAGAGAAGATGACAAATTGTTCATAAAAAATAATCAGAGGCATGGACTCCCTGGTATTGATCACAACAATGAGCAAGTGTTCTCTCTCTCTCTCTATATATTTCCTTTATCTATCTCTATTTAACATATATGTTCAATTATCAAATGAATTTGCACAAATGGGATGAACTTGCTTGTATAGGTTGAACAATATGCCAGATAAGGCTATAGGAAAATTCACCGTCAACAATTCACCACGGGAAAATTCACCACCACCAGCAATTCACCGCCATGGAAAATTAATTGCCAAAAATTCATGCAATTAATTTTTCACACGGTGAATTGTTCACAGTGAATTTCCCCTCGGTGAATTGCTGGCCAGGAATTTGCAGTATGCCATAATTAACCTAAATGCTTATTCAAACCCCAATATATTGAGCCCTTGCAAAGTTCTTAAAAGAAAAATAAGATATTTCCACACTTCATTTCTATCGTCTGGTAGTAAATACAGTTCAATTTATCAAACATACCATTACGGTTTTAAATTTGCTGATGCATGTCTAAATTTGCAGGCACAACTCTAAATTCACGACTTTTGGGGATTTTCTCAACAAAGAAGCCACAATATGAAGAAATGCATCAACTCAAGCTATATTGGCACTTACTAGAAGCAAATGCCCTAAACTCTCACAGAATTTTGGCAAAAACATGTGAATCTTCAACCAAACAATGTTCTACAACACAAGAAATGAGTAACCAATGTATGGATTGTTCAAAGATTGATAACAACGTCGGCAACAGCAGAAGAGAAACAAATCTGAAACCACTTTTGGCATCAGCTATTTGTTCAATGCTCCATTACAAAAGCAGAGATTGCTCAACTCGATTTTATGAAAATTTCTAAACAATTGGGTATCAATAAAAAGGTAGACCTTGTACAAGAACCAGAGCGATTGAACCCCGATATGAAGTTAGCATAAAAATCTGCACGTTCAATATAAATGATAAAAAACAGATGTGCGAGTGGCAAGGATTTTGGAATATTTATAACTGAATCTCAGCATAATTACCATGTTCAGCAACAAAGACGCCTTTATTTATGTTTTTCAATAACTAATATATCTCATTGCCTTTATTCGTGGCATAACCAACCGCGTAGAACATTTTTTTTTGGCTTTTATTTAGTTCATTATCTTTTATATAGATTATCAACGATGACAATTTTCATTGCATCCGAGATTTAATCACAAGTATACGGATGCCTGCGATTTTAGTGTTATGCCTCTTGGCGTAATTAGATTCATGTGGGTGATTTTTTATGTTAGTTAAGGTTGACATATTCAATTGCCTACATTGTGTACTAAGAAATGTTGCATTGGTTTCTTTCAATAATCTTTAAGCTATTGCTTTTGTAAATTCAAACTTTTTATATTTTTGGTTAGGTATGGGAACCCTCCACAATCCAAATAAGCAATATTATTATTACATTTATTGATATAAGGTCTAATTGTCTTACATATTTAGTCACACTCTTTTGGCTTAGTGACTCATGTTTTTTAATTGGTTTTAGTCATGACATGCTATTTGTGTAATGTTTGATGTTTCGTACTTTTATTATCCATGATAATAGAGGGTTTGTCTCTTATTATACAATGGTTGTAGTCCATTTTCACTATGATTGCAAGTGTGAATGCAACTTTGAGGGAGGTAACAACCTATCATAGGTGCAATAACAATTCTAAAATCAATATGTGAATTTGTTGATGTTGTGTTGGCATTGTAAGCATTTGCTCGACTTGGAGTTTTTCATCGTATATTATGTTTTCTCTAAGAAATTGATTGTGATCAATTTGTTGCATGTTTATTGTTATTTAACATATATATTAGAGAAGATCTCTATATTTAATTAAAGTGCACAACTTTGTGTGAACGACATCCATGTTTAAGTGGTTAATAGGGCACTTTAAGGGATTATTGGAGTACTTTACATAAAACACTTGTTTGTTAATAGTAGAGAGAAGTGTAACCTCTTTGTTTACAAATCAAGTGGTATTAAACTGGTTGTTTCCTTTGGAAAATTTGTGTTTGTAGGTTGTATTAAGTATGTCAACTACAAGATTGTGTAGCAATATATATTTCTATCGTTTAAGCATAGAATTAAATTGAGATAGTGGTTGAGGAGAGTAAGAATGGCAAGATAAGATGAAGGGGAAGCTAGGTTTTAGAAGATATTGCTTCTAAAAATTTTAGTGTTGAGGAAAATGTAGGCATAATAGAAAGCATACGGTTGGTCCAAGTCTCCAAAACAAGGATCTCCAAATATAATAAAATAGACAAAGAATAAGAAAGTGAAGAGAGAGAAAGATGAGTTCTATAAGGAAAGGTTCTTCAAAGTAGAGGCAAAAATTGATACCCAACCCTTATTAGAGTAATATTAATAATTTTTTGAAGATAAGGCTTACTTTTGTAATAAAGTTGCCTTAGTGACTTAAGAGAGTTTGTTATTTTTATTGTTTAGTGTCAATTGTGTCACGTTTTATTTGGTTTCATCCTCCAAACTCTATTTAAGGAGGTGTTTGTCAATGTAATAATTTATCCTAATATCTAATAGAATAATTTTATTTTGTGTTCTAATAGGTTTTACAATATGGTATGAAAGTAAGGAATTATGTGAAAAATAGTTATTCTTAGCATGGGACAACAAACACAAGGGTTTGAAAATTAAATCACATGGGTTTATTTTTTTCGTGGAATTCACGATAATTTTCAAGATTTATTTGTGTAGGTTTTTTTGGTAAAATTGTATCCACATTTTTCTTGAAATTGTGAACCCCAATATGCTAAAAATTGTGATGGATTTAATAAGGAAAATCATGATTTTTTTAAAGCAATTGTTTTGGGTTATTTTTTTTATTAAAAACTCATAGGTTTTTATGAGTTAAATCATGTCAGATTTATCAAAGGAAATTACAATTGGTTAATCAACAAATTGCAGTTTTTTTATTAGCATTTCATTCAAGGATTAGGGTTTTTAGTTACAAAAAAAACACAACAATTCAAAAAAGATTGTGCATTTTATTTTTGTTTGAAAATCACAATGGGTTTTAGGTTTAAAAATTGCAAAGAAAATATTTTGGAAGTTGCAACTAGGGTTCTTATTAGCATGGCCTTGTGTGAATTGCAGATTTGTGAAAAAGGGTGGCTTTTAGGGCATGCACAAGTTAGTTTTTTTTTTTGGTTTATATCTGCAAATCACGACATCAAAAATAACAAAAAAGTGGACTAATTTTAATGAAATTGTGATGGGATTCTAACATAGAACCATGTTTTATGTATGCAAATCACATATTTTAGGCATTTTAAATGTTAGTATTAAAAATCATTCCTAGAGTTTTTATTTTTTTTAGTTGTTTTCTACTCTTGCGGCTATGGTTTAGGCCCATGGATAGGGCATAAGGTTTCACCATTTGTTTTGTTTGGCTATTGTGAAAGATTCTATTAAGGGTTTTTTTGAGTTGTTTGGTGCTTCACATTGGCCTCACATGCATATTTTTTTGTGGGCAAGTTGGGTTTGTAGGAATACGTGCATTAGGGATGATCCAACTTTGAAGCCTATCCTTGAGGAGATTGAGACTGGAGGTCCAATCATAATGATGAAGTATGATCCAAATATTTTTTAGGTTATGGATGTTGGGATACCAAGTGACAATTCTACTTTTACAATTAGGGTAGTAGCAACATTTACTCTAATAATTGCTTTCAATGTCATCTTCACTAGAGCTGCTCTAAATGGCAAGCACAATGAGATGAAATTGAAGAATAGTATGGTTACAAAAAGAAAGATAGGCCTTTTGTCCAGTTGATGCAAAGTAGGGGTTTCTAGTGTTCCAACAATCTCAGACAACCACTTACAAGTGTCTTTGTTCATCAAACTATGGGTTCTCCTTCAAAAACCCTCATTCTTCCTTGTAGCCTTTCAAACATGGCTTTTTTGGACATAACTTGTGGGGTAGGCCTGGTATTCAAAATGTAAGAATGGTTCTAGATACCCTTTTGGCCGTTTTCAAACATATCCAAAATCCAAGCATGGTTACTTTGTACGGTGGGGCTCAAATTTTGACGGTCCTTCTAATTAAGCCTAATTAAGCAACTAGGCATATCAAAACTAGGTTCAAGACTTCCAAATGTCTCAACACCCATTCCAACACCCTCAACATTAATACACATGGCCTAAATCATCAATTCCTACATCAAGAATCACCCCTCCACTGGCATCCAACAATTTTCCCCAAATTACTAGGGCTTCTAGGTCTGATACATGAAGATATCATACCTTTAAGCATTCCCGCATGTGCTAAACTCCATCTCCTATGCAAGTTTGGGAAACCAAAATATAGACCAATGCAAGCCATTCCATCGTGTTTTGGAGTTTCTCACTAGTGGAGTGGAAAGATATGCATTTTTCTTTCACTTGTTACCCTACATAGGGTTTAGACCAGTCTGAAGCAAAATGAGCACAACTTGCTTGAAACACAATGAAATCACATGCAACCTATACCAAATGAAAGGAGATTCATTTCCCTATCATCTACAATCGGTTTCGGATCATTACAAGATCGTATGGATCCGTACAACTCAATATAGCAACAAATAAATGTTTAGAAATATAGAAAACAAAATTATTTTATTGCTCCAACTCCAAAATTTTATCAACCAACCTCCTCTTTGACCATACATTGCCTTCTTAACCACTTACCAACAAGTTCCCAATGGTCACTAGCTACAATTCAAATTATAGACCAATTAAACATCATTATGTCCACTTTTATGACAAAAATGCAAAAAAGTTGCTTGACAACAATGTGCAACTTTTAACAACTTTTGTATTTTCCAATTCCCTTGCACCTAATGACTCAACCTAGACTTCTAAAAAAAAGAAATGGTCTATGAAGACCTTTTTACATGAAAACAACACAAGACAAAGCAAAATGACAACTTCTTGATCCTTGGAGGCATGACAACTTGTGGGTGCCCCTGCACAATACTTCTGGGAGAAAGAAAGCTCAAGTTCCACTTGAGGATAGACTTACAACTGTACAACCATGCTTGACAATATCATCCTCAGTCATCCAAGTTGCATCCTCCATAGGAAGACCTCACCATTTGACCAAATATTGGTAATACACCTTTCTCCTTGTCTTCTTGAGCTCCTTGTCCAAGATGCATTCCAACTCCAAGGGTTGGCTTGGTGGAAGATCCCTAATCCAATCCTCATTTGAGAGCACTGATGAACCTACATTGTCACCTGCAACAACATCCCCTTTATAAGGGTAAAGATCAAAAACATTAAAAATGGAAGAAATGACAACTCCAAGAGGAAGTTCTATTTCATATGCATTCTCTCCAAACTTGTGCACTAGTTTACATGGCCCTATCTTCTTCATTTCCAATTTAGATTATTGCCCCTTAGGAAATATTTTCTTTCTCAAATGAGCCAAATCCAAGTCTCCAACCTTGTAGTGAACCTCTCTCCTCTTTAGATCAACATTGTGCTTGTACTTGTCAACATTCTTCTAAATATTGTCCTTGACTTGTTGGTGGATTTCTTGCATAGCCCTAGCAAATTGTTCACCTTCAGCACTCCTCCTTTCCATCCCACTGACATCTCTCAATTCAAACACACCCCTAGGCTACAAACCGTAAACAATCTCATAAGGACTCTTGCCTACACTTCTATTCACCAAGTCATTATAGGCAAGCTTTGCTTGAGGAAAAACTAGATCCTATTGTGTTGAATGCTCCTTTTTTAGACATCATAGGAGGTTTCCAAGGCTCTTATTCACCACTTCAGTTTTCCCATCATTTTGAGGGCGATAGGCAGAACTGAAACTCAAACTTGTGCCAAGTTTCTTCCATAAGGTTCTCCAAAAATGACCAACAAACTTGCTATCCCTATCTGATACAATGCTAAGAGGTAAACCATGGATTCTGACCACCTCTTTGAAGAAGAGTCCTGCAATGTATGAACCATCATTAGTGCTCTTGTTGAAAAATGAGGTGTTTTCTTAGCTTAATACTCTGTAAAACTTTAATATTGTTGATCTAAGTCTTTCCTTTGTTACATATATTCTTTGTGGGTGATTATCTTGATTAATCCATTTTACTGTTGCAGAATGTAGAGAGAAGTTGATAGAAGAACTAGACAGGATATTAGAAAAATCACACAAGATATACTATGGAGAAACCCTTTCGGGAAAAAACTCCACCAAGAATTATTCTATTATTCAATTTCTGAATTACAATAGCTCCAATTCTTGCTTGAGAATGCTTCTTCTGTCTTCACCAATCTTCTTCACAGCTCTCACAACTCTATTCAACTTGCTTGAGATAAATAGGCTTTAATCAACTTCGTAAACTCAAAATGAGTTACAATTACAATGCACAATCCCTATCCCTAAAAGGTACGCCATATCTCATGCAAATAGGCTTATCTCATGAAGAACAATGCTAAAACATGTGCTTCATCCATTTGGGCATCCCAAACTGAAGCTACAACTCAACCTTCATTCTGTTGATAATTCCAAAGCTCTTCTTCAAAGTTGGCGCCCATCAAAAGTCCTACTTAATTGAGTCTTCAAAAATATCTTATCATGCATTAGAGGTAAATCCAATAAAGCATTTTGGGCACCCAAGTTGGCTCCAAGTGCTTTATAGTTAACTGAAACATTTACTCAACACCATTTCCAAAGAATGGTCCTCCCTTGTTAACTGGAGGTAGTCCCTGTTATCTGTCATACAACTCAAGTTATTAGCCATGCATTACAAGTTAACTGAAGCTAACTACATGCAACTCAAAATAACCAACATGCATGCAACATGCACTTGCATGCAATTGAAGATAACTGAACCATAACTGAACTGAAATGAACTAAACTGAACTAAACTGATTCTAAACTGAACTTAACTTAACTGAACTTCAAGCATGTAAACATCAAATCCTAACTCCTAGGATCTTTTCATGCATTCAGAAGTGTTAACTATTACTCTATATAGTTAACTGAACACAAGGTGAGTTTCACCTTACCATGTGTGCACCCACATGCTCCTATTATTTAGGAATAACTGCAAATGTCAATTTCATGATTTATTTCATCCAAATAATTAATCTCATCCTAATCTTAGTGTTGTTGAACACATTCCAAGAATCTAGGAGATACATGAAATAATTAATGTTTAGGATTTGCAATTAAATGGCATCCTATTTCCAATAGCTCTTACAAGGTATAAAGTGTGCCATCTTAGAAAACATGTTCACAACAACATACACTGAATCAAAACCTCTTTGAGTTTTAGACAACCCCATCACAAAATCCATGCTAATTGATTCCCAAGGCCTATTGGGAATAGGAAGAGGTTGATATAACCCTGCATTAGTACTAGATCCTTTGGCCCTTTGACAAATAGTGCACTTGTCCACAAAGTTCCTCATATCAGTTTTCATTTTTGGCCAATAGTAGTTCCTTTTCAACTACTCCAAGGTCTTATCAAGACCAAAATGACCTGCAAGGCTACCACTATACTTTTCTTTGATTAAGTTATCCCTCATTGAACATTTAGGAATGCATAATTGTGCTCCTTTGAACAATAAATCATCTTGGATCATAAAATCAAGCCACTTTTCATTATTGTTGCTACAAGGCTGCCTACAAATTGCATAAATTTCCTTGAAATCTGTATCTTCAAGATACATACCTTTTAAAGAGTCAACTCCTATGTTGTTCAATTGAATTTCCTACACCATGAGAGCCCTTCTACTCAATACATTTTCCACCTTGTTAGATTTCCCCTTTTTATGTTTAATGGTAAAAGTAAAACCTTGCAAGTATTCAACCAATTTCACATGCCTATTATTGAGTTCATCTTGACTATTCAAAAATTGGAGGGCATGATTGTTAGTATACACTATAAACTCCTTAGGAAGTAAATAATGTTTCCATTTCTTTAATGCTTGCACCATTACGTACATTTCAAAATCATAGGAAGAATACTTTTTCTTGGCTTCATTCAATTTTTTACTAAAAAAGGCAATAGATTTGTTTTCTTGACTTGGGACAACACCTATAGCATGGCCACTCGCATCACATTCAAAGGTAAAGACCTTATAAAAACTAGGCAAAGTCAATATGGGTTGCTCAACTACCTTTTTTTTCAAATATTCAAAATTCCTATCCGCCTCACTAGAGAAAATAAACTTCTTCCTTCTATCACCCTTAATAGTATCAATCATAGGAGCATAAACATGATTGAAACCTTTTATATGATTTTTTTTTTAAAACTAGCCAAACCATGGAAACTCCTTACCTCAGACACTGATTTGGGTGTAGGCCAACTTAGGATAGCCTCAACCTTACTTGGATCCATCTTCAAGGTGCCATTGGTGACCACAAAACCAAGGTAAAACAACTCTGTTTTTAAGAACTCACACTTCCTTCAAGTTTATCATTAGTTTTTCCTCATGCAATCTCCTCAAAAATAAATCTAAATGCTGCAAATTCTCTTCTTTAGTTTTTCTAAAAACAAGAATATCATCAAGATATACTACCACAAACTTACCAATGAAAGGTTTAAGCACTTCATTCATCAAGCACATGCAAGTAATAGGGGAATTTGACAAACCAAAATGCATTACAAGCCATTCATACAACCCTTCATTTGTCTTGAAGGTTGTTTTCCATTCATCACTAGGTTTGATTCTAATTTGGTGGTAACCACTCTTGAGATCAATCTTGGAAAAATAGCATGCACCACCCAAACAATCCATTAGGTCTTCAATTCTTGGAATAGGAAATCTATACCTTATTGTGATCTTGTTGATGGCCTTGGAATCAATGCACATCCTCCACTCACCTCCTTTCTGTGGTGCTAGAACTATGGGAATCGCACAAGGACTCAAACTCTCCCTAATCAACCCCTTATCAATTAATTCTTGCACTTGCCTCTTAATTTCCTCATTTTGTTGTGGAGTCATCTTGTAAGTAGTTTTGTTAGGAAAACTAGCCCCTGGAATGAAATCAACATGGTGGCTAATGTCCCTCATAGGTGGAAAAGTGTTAGGGATATCATCAACCACTATATCACCATATTTCTTCAACAATTTTTTGACCTCTAATGGAAACTCCTCTTTCTTTTCTACTGCCGTGACAAATTTAGGCCTTACTATGATGGGAAAACTCACATTCTCCTCTCCCAAGGTCTTTAGGGACTCTTTTTCATTGACCAACATCACACCAGACCCTACTTGGGAATCTAGGCTTTCATCTTTCAATGGTGTGAGGGTGTAAGAACCCCATCCTTTTCTATAGAATATGTTTTTTTCCTCCCATCATGGATTTCCTTCCTATCATACTGCCAAGGCCTTTCCAAAAGAAAATGACACACATCCATTGGTATTATATCACACAATACCTTATCCTTATATCCCCCTATGTGAAAATCTACCCAACTTTGTTCATTCACAACTACTTGTTGCCCTTTGTTAAGCCAAGACATTATATATGGAGTGGTATGAGGGATTCTTTTCAACTTAATATTTTCTACCATTTCAACAAAGACCAAATTGTTAGTACTACCTGAATCAATCACAAATTTGCAACATTTACCTAGGAACTTACATGTAGTTCTAAAAAGTGACTCTCTGTAGAGGTTCCTTCTCCATTGGTACTTTGATCAAAGTCCTCACCATGAGAGACTCACTAACTTCTAGATCAACATTATGTGATGGAGAATTCACACTTTCATTGTCCTCTCCTTGTACAAATTGATTTCTTCTTTCTCCAAATGAAGTAGTGGACTAATTTTCAGTACATTGCCATGCTTGATGGCCTACAAATTTATCACACTTATAACATTTCCTAGTGAATCCACTTGATCCTCCTCTTTTGCCTCCAAATTTACCCTAATATTGGGCCTCCTTCCTCTAAAGTTTCCCCTCAAGTCTCAACTTTGCTCTTGATTGTTGCTTGATTCTCCTTGTGATCTTTGGGACTGCCCCCTACCAGCAAACGTCCCTCTTCCTCTAGAATTCATTCCTCTACCCCTACTTTGCTTTTATTTCCTTCTCCTCAACTTATCTTCAGCCTTGATGGCCAATTGATAACAATCTTCCACTGTTCTTGGATTGGTGAGGCTTAATTCATCCTGAAGGTTGTATCTCAATCCATTAATATATCTTGCCACTTTTTCCATATCATCTTCTACATGGCTTTCCCTTATACTTAATTTGTAGAACATTATAACTGAATATTATAGTCACCAGGTAGGAAGTTTCCTTTGAGTTTAGCAACCATCCTATCCCAAGAGGTGATTTTAGACTTTCCCTTCTTTCTCCTTTCATCTTATAAACAATCCTGCCAAAGTAAGGCATGGCCCTTTAATATTTTCTTGGCCAACTTCACCCTTTGTTCTTCAGGTACATCCTCATATTCAAAGTAGTTGTCTAGTGCTGCTATCCAATCTAGGAGTTCTTCATTGTCCAATCTTCCTCCATACATTGGTAAATCCATCTTTATCTTAGGGCCTTCTCCCTTGACCGCCTTCAACAACTTTTCCATCCTCAAGTCATCAGGATCCGTCTCTTCCTTAGACCCTCCTTGGGAACTTTCCTCCTCCCCTCCTCCTTGGTCACTCAAGTCTCCTGTGACCACTCATCTCCTCTCACTTGTTTCCAGTTTAGCAAGTCTCTCCTTCATTTTGTTGAATATCCAAGATACTGAGAGGGGGGGTGAATCAATATCTTCTTAAACTTACTAAAAATACCATCCAATTACTCTGATGCATATAATAATAAAGATAAATAAGAGCATTAATAAAACATGAAATCACACAACACATGAACACCTGGACTTTTTACGTGGAAAACCCAAAATGGGAAAAACCACGGTGAGTGTTAGCTCACAATATAGTATATAACCAGTTATAAAATATTACAAAAAGGGGTGGCTCGCTACTAGGACTCAATATCAATATCCAAAATGAGAGGCTCACTACCTACAAAATTACAACGACAAAATGACTTACAACCAAAGAATGAACTGATAATGTACACCTAACAAGTGTTGATTTAGTTCCTATGAAACTCAGTAAACTGACTTGGCACACTTCATCATATTCACACTTCTTCACATTTGCATTTTCATTCATAAGAACTTCTTCAAAATTGTCCAATATATATACTTGATACATTCACAAGCATCAATTAGGTAGACCTAATTAGATGCAACTCTTATTCATCAAAAATACCAACTATTGGCTTCAAGCTTTCACAAAATATTTCAAAAAAAATTCAATCACTTAGCACACTACATCATGTCAGCATAGACCTAAGATAGGTCACACATATATCCACAAAACAAAATTAATTCACCATTACATCATCTGTCCATTAGGTCGGCCAAAGATAGACCTAATAGCAAAATTGCAACAACAAAATAATGTCGATACACCATACAAGCATCTGAATACGTGAGATTCTAATTATGCGTGCTCCCAACATCCATAAACCATTTCCCAAAACTTCCAGTAACAATAATTAACATCAAAATATTGTGGACCAAAATACCAAAGGATGTAAACTGCATACCGATTCAGATATTGGTCTAGAATACCAAATGAAACTAAGGCTTAATCTTGCAGTTGGAACTCATATAACATGGTGATATCAATGACAACACAAAATAGTAAAAAGAGATGTTCTTCTTCATTCTTCCAACAATCTCCCCCTTTGACCTCTTATGTACAACACTTCTCCCCCTATCACCAGTATTTTCTTTCTCTATCACTCTTCACTCCCCCTTTGACATCAAGGAAAAAGGGCGGCTCAATAGAAAATATGAAAACAAGAAAAACAAACATTAACCAAAGGATGGAGAGCCTTGAAGCTCCTTAAGAATACCTTGCCATGCAGATTTACCATTCTCCCAACTTTTCTTTGCAACAATCAACATCTTGTTCAATGATTCCAAATCCATCAAACTTTCTTCTGCTTCATATGGAGTACCAGGAGTCAAATTTATCTTTCCAAGTTTCTCTGTACTTGCCAAAGCATTGGCAACCGAGGTGTACACCATTCTCACAAGATCACCTAACTAGCCAAATTTTTTGATGATTTCTTCCTTTTGCTTTTGTAAAATAAAGAATTTATCTCTATAAGTTGAGATGGCATTCCAGGTTGATTTGTCTCTATCCTTGGATGTGTTGTAGGTACTGGAGATAGTAGTCAACTGGGACTCAATGGAGTCCATGACATTTTTAATGCTTTGAGTGGCATCCGACCACTTCAAAAAAAAAATAGAAACAGCATTAGCTTCAGGCTCACAAATTTACACAGATTCCAGATTTTTCTCAACATTAGTGTGTGCCAAAGCACACTTGTCATGCAATGCCAACAACCTTTTCTCTGCTACTTTCTCCTCAACCTCTTGTTTAGTCTTCTCTCCAAGACTGGAGGCATACTCCTTAAAGGAGTCCAATGACAATCTCAAATTTTCTACTGGAGTGAGAGATGTATCAATTGATGTATCAGTTGTTGTCTCCTACAATGCCTTAAGAGCATCTTCAATAATCTCTATTCCTTCTAGGTGTGTCTCCAAAATCTCTCTTCTGCTAGATGCATGCAATGCATCACCCAATACCAACTTATGCACAGGATAATTTTTTTCTAGATTCACATTGCTTTGAATCATAGGAAGTTGTAAAAGCTTTGGAGGAATCACCAGCTAGAATCTGGTTTGCTTGTATAGCAATCCTTTCAACACATCATCACCGAAGGAGGATTCTCTGGGAGATCTCTGAGACTCTACAACCTACTTTAAATTTTCTTCATTCTTTCCAAAAGATTCCTCATTTTTCTCTTCTTCCTTATTTTGCTCTTCTTCCTTCTTTTCTTCTTCCACTTTATCTTCTTCTTCTTTCTCCTTTTCTTTTTCTTCTTTACCCTTTTCATCTTTATCTTTTTCTTCATCCATGTTGCCTTATTTATCATTTTCTTTATTCTCACCTTCATCTTTCTCTTCCTCAGCATTATCTTTTTCATCATTATTCTTTTCTCCTTTAGTGTGCTCTAGAGGAGCATCAACATGTTTTTCAGGCTCAACTTCACCTTCATTCTACTTATCCATTTCTGAAGGATCATTTTCCACACCTATATTCAAAGGGATATCTACACCATTTATCTCTACAAAAATACCTGCATCACCTATACTAGAAGGAATATCTTCCTCAACATTTTCAACAGAAACTTCTTCACTTGACTTAAGTGCATAACGAAGCATGTCATATTTCTCTGTTGTATCCCGGATTACTTCTACAGTTTCCTTCCTTATCTTCTGTTGAAAAATGAGGTGTTTTCTTAGCTTAATACTTTGTAAAACTTTAATATTGCTGATCTAATTAAGATATTTCTTTGTTACATATATTCTTTGTGGGTGATTATCTTGATTAATCCATTTTACTGTTGTAGAATGTAGAGAGAATTTGATAGAAGAACTAGATAGGATATTAGAAAGACTACACAGGATGTATTAAGTTAAGAAAACACCTCATTTTTCAACATTTGGTATCAGAGCTAAGGTTGGGTAGAGTATTGGGATGCCTTTCTCTTAAAAGATTGGAGGTTTTTTGGGCTTAGTGGGAGCTTTTATTATTTTTTCTATTGCTGATTTTGAAAAAATAAGTTTGTTACAGAGGTCATTGAGAGATTGGATTCACAGGTTTGGTGTGAGCTTATGACAGAAATGGGGTTTTTATTATGTGCATCATGATGCCATGGGATTTCTCACTATCATGGTTTAGTGAGAGCATTTGGAAATGATGTGGATCCTTGGTTGTAGGATGGTTTTGTTATTATGTCATGGTATACTCTTGATTAGTGGTTTAGAGTTGTGTCATAATACATGTTATGATAATTATGATCATGAGGAAATATCTAAAATTCCATATGCTTTTGATAGTGATGGTTTGATGTTTATCTTGTTGCCATGTATAGCTCGGTATCACCGTTCAGAGGGAGCTTTGGTAGGATTTAGTGATCTTCATGAAGAAGATTATAGTCACGATGCCATGTGTGACTCAATACCATGATTCAGTGGGAGTTGTTGGCAATGACTTGGATGCATCATTGGTAAGGTTATCTCCATGTGATTGGATATATGGTTTCTTGGTTTAGAGTGTATTTGTTATGGATTTCATGGTTTACTCTTGATATGCATTTAGAGTTTGGAATATTACATGGTTCTCTTGAGACTAGGATGTATAAGTATGTTATGGTGCATGTGATCTCCTAAGAGGATATGGTTTGGTTAGATCATGGATGTCATGTTTATGTTCTTGATTCATGATTAGAGCTTTGACAGTGATCTTGTGTAGTTCTCTTAAATTTTGGGTACATTAATCATTTTCTTGATTACTTCATGAAAGTGTTGTGTTGCATTTGGAGTTTGGCATGGATTGGTTGGTTACAGGTCCTCATGGATACTTGGAGAAATAGGTGAGGTTGAAGTTCTCTTATGGTGAGAGACATTTGTTGGAATGGTTACTTGTAAGAAAAATTTTTTAACAGAAAAAGATCGAGGAGCCTACACCTTGGTTGAATGTGAATTCAACACACTCAGTGGTTTAGCATGCCTCTGAAGAGGTAGTTTGGATATAGAGGCTTGGGAAAGGTAATCGTTTGGTTGATAATGGGAAGGTATTAATTGAGAAAGTTAACACTTTAATTAATGTTACAGATTATCTTATGAAACCATATAGATAAGTTCTCTTGGTTTTAATCATTTGCTTGGAAGCTTCATGATTATGCAGATTGCATTTGAAGTTAGCATGGTTTGATTAGTTGGTGCAATAAGGCCATTGGCTTTGAGTCTTGTACTTGTTTTATTATTCCTTGTTTAGAATAAGTACAATGTATAATGTCAAGTGGGAGAATTTTGGAAATAGGATGCCATTTAATTGCAAATCCTAAACATTAATTATTTCATGTATCTCCTAAATTCTTGGAATGTGTTCAATAACACTAAGATTAGGATGAGATTAATTATTTGGATGAAATAAATCATGAAATTGACGTTTGTATTTATTCCTAAATAATAGGAGCATGTGGGTGCACACATGGTAAGGTGACACTCACCTTGTGTTCAGTTAACTATACGAAGTAACAGTTAACACTTTTGAATGCATGTAAAGATCCTAGGAGTTAGGATTTGATGTTTGCATGTTTGAAGTTCACTTCAGATCAGTTCAGTTCAGTTCAATTCAGTTATGGTTCAGTTATCTTCAGTTGCATGCAAGTGCATTTTGCATGCATGTTGGTTATTTTGAGTTGCATGTAGTTAGCTTCAGTTAACTTGGAATGCATGGCTAATAACTTGAGTTGTATGAAAGACAACAAGGACTACCTCCAGTTAACAGGGGACGACCATTCTTGCATGAATGGTGTTGAGTAAATGTTTCAGTTAACTATAAATCACTTGGAGCCAACTTGGGCATCCAAGATGCTTTATTGGATTTACCTCTTATGCATGTTGAGATATTTCTGAAGGCTTAGTTAAGTAGGATTACTTATGGGTGCCAACTTTGAGGAAGAGCTTTGGAATTATCACCAAAGTGAAGGATGAGTTGTAGCTTCAGTTTGGGACGCCCAAATGGATGAAGCACATGTTTTAGCATTGTTATTCACAATATAACTCTATTTGCATGAGATATGGCGTACCTTTTAGGGATAGGGTTTGTGCATTGTAATTGTAACTCATGCTGAGTTTACAAAGTTGATTAAAGCCTATTTATCTCAATCAAGTTGAATAGAGTTGTGAGAGTTTTGAATTCAGGTGTGAATAAGATTGGTAAAGACAAAAGAAGCATTCTCAAGCAAGAATTGGAGCTATTGTAAGTTAGAGATTGAATAATAGAATAATTCTTGCTGGAGTTTTTTCCCAAAAGGGTTTCTCCACGGTAGATCTTGTGTAATCTTTCTAATATCTTATCTAGTTCTTCTATCAAATTCTCTCTACATTCTACTACAGTAAAATGGATTAATCAAGATAATCACCCACAAAGAATATATGTAATAAAGAAAGAGCTTACTTAGATCAACAATATTAAATTTTTACAGAGTATTAAGCTAATAAAACACCTCATTTTTCAACATCTTCTTTCTTTTATTTTTATCCCTTGTGATAAAAACATTAACTCTTTTCTTCATCTGGAACATATATGCACATATCTTTTTTAGAGTTTCCAAATCATCTGGGGTCAAAGAAGACCCAATTTTATCAAATGGATCATTCCTAATTTTCTCTTCAAATTCAATAGCCTCTAATCTCCTTTTCATTAGTGCTACCCACATTTTCTTAGGCACATCTTTCTTCACATCATCCCACTTAACATCCAATGTGATAACATATTGAATGGTAGCTAACATTAATGTTTTCTTATCCTCTTTTCCAACTTGATCATAATATTCAGCTGTAGGCTTTAGCATGTTTTCAAAATGTAACAAAGAATTGAGTGTTGCCTCTAATTTGAAACAGGGGCCAAGAATTACCAAAACATTCTTCTATTCTTCCTGGTCTATAGAGGCTTCTTTAGACACCTTAGTTTTCTTCGACTCCAATTTGGAGTGTACATGAACACCAAAATCCTATTCTTCTTCTTCATCATAAGATGACACAATATGCGCTCTTTTAGAACCAATACTAGCTTCCTTAGAAGCACCTTCACCAAAGGATAAACTTCCTCTTCTTTTCCTTACCAATTTTACTTCAGGATCCTCCTCCTCTTCATCTTGATCATCAGTGACACTAAGGTTTTTCTCCCTTGTAGCTTTTTCTTTCTTTCCTCTCTTCCCAGGCACCACCGAAGGAGTTTCTTTCCTTTTCCCAGATCTTGTAGTAGGTCTAGAAGAATCTGTACCTTTACCTTTATCAACAGTACTAGGTTCAACTTTCACTGCAGGAGATATGGAGGGTTTAGAAGAAGCAGTCCTGCCAGATATCCTCAAACCTAATGATTCTCCCTCCATCTACTCTCTCTTAGCCTTTCCTAGCACAATCTCCTCACCAGTGAAACCAACTTCTCTAAGCTTCTTTTCCACATTCTTCCTTATTATTGGCTTCTTGTGCTCCAAGTGAACCTTCAAATATCTTTCAGCATAAGTGCCAATTCAAGGTTCATTGGCATCCTTTGGAATTTTTAGCAACATCTGCAAATAACCCTTAGCTTCATCTTTTGTAATTTCATAACCCAATGGTTGAATCCATATGATCTGGGGTTCAACTGCTTCAATCATGCATTCATTAGAGGAAACATGAAATATGATATCATTTCTATATTTCTTAACAATCTTCCTCAAAATCCTCTCTCTCATTCATATTTCTCTTGAATACAACAAAGAATGTTGTTAGAGCATTATCTTTGTTCTTCAAATCACCTAGATTGTGTAAGTGATCAAAAATTTGATGTGCCACTGGTCTAGATGTATCCCAAAATACCATATCATCTCTTCTCGGAAGTCTCTTTAGAAAATAGAATAACAAGAACATAATCAAAGAACCAAATTTAAATGCACACTTATTTTCTTTGTTCATCCTTAAATTCTCAAGCAACTATTATCGAAGAAGTTCACACAAGTCATAACCTGCACTATTGAATTCCATATCAAAACTAGTATAAATAATTGTGGCAGAAATAGAGTTATCTCTATTGGTGAAGTAAATTTTATGACCAATCATTATAGAGACATACTTCATAGCAGGATTAGTGATCGACTTTTTTGGAAGATATCTCTTGTCATATTCAACACCAGTGAGATCCATCACTACTTAATTCTTTATGGCTTTCAACAAGGGTAATGGTCCGGTGTCACAAAATTTGATAAAAACCCTAATTGCTTCCTTAGTTATCAGATGGGGTCAATCATTTCACAAGAATTTATCATGTATTCTGCTGAGAATAGGTTTTACCTATCTATCACCAACTACAAAACTGGAATTAGGAAAGTAGTTCCATCTATCCAATCTCTTCACAATAAGGTTCGAGTATTTAGGTTTCACCAAGAAATTATCTCTAGTAAGCTCATTCTACCAAATATCTATCAATTTATTGTGATTGAATTCATTTTTTTTTTACTCAGATGTACATTCTTGTGTCTTTAGTCAGCATAACCCCATGAGGGATTGATGAGAAGGTTCCCATAGGGTCATCTTTGAAAACCTTCATAGAATATTTCCTATACGATGGTCTAGGTATTTCTAACACTTTAACAACTATATGGGTTTCCATTCTTCACAATTTTGAGCTCAAATAAAAATGATTCACACAAACCCACAATTGCACAGAAAAGTAGAATACTTTTTCCTTCAAGAAGAACCAGAACTAGGGTTTTCACAACTTGAACTCCAAATCACCACAAGAACGCTCTAAAATTCTCTTCGCATAAGTGATGAAAATGTCTTACACATTCACTTTATAAAACAATGATCTTCCCTAATTTGCATTAAATGTGGCAGATTTTAAAAAGCTACTAAAACTCTTCTTCTCTACTCAAAGAAACCCTAGTTTTCTCTACAAATTTTCATGCCTTCAAATATTCTTCTAGTTCCACTTGAATAACCTCTAACTAACCATTTATTACAACGTATCCTCGTGCCAAAGACTGACACACCAAACATCAGGGGGTTCTAGTAATTTTTTGTTAAAGCTCCCCCTAAGACCTTGATAGGTCTAATTCTCAGAGAAACTGTCTGTACCAGATGAGGGCACAAATGCATCCATCATCTCAGGCTCTTCTTTCTTCCTTTAAATCTTATTCATTTCTTGCTTAACCTCATTCTTGTCAACTTTCTTCATTGGATCATTCTTTTCTATAGGATCAGTCTGCTTACCCTTTTTACTTTTGCAAACTCTTGAGATATGTTTTGGTTTGTTGCAATTGTAGCAGACAACATTTTTCTGATTAGATTGTCCTTCATTGACCCTTGACCTACACTGATTAGCTTTGTGTCCATATTTTTTTCATGTATAGCAGTAACTATTAAAGGATTGATTCATTCTCCCTCCATTAGACCGATTCATTATATAAGTTTTGCATTCACTAGCCCTATGTCCAATTCTCTTGCATGCAAAACATTGACCAAAGAAGGAACCAGGAAACCAATTCATCCTACTCCTACACTCTGTTGCCTTGTGACCAAATTTGTTACATGAAAAAAAAATAGCATTGAAGGATGGATACCTTTGTGCATTAGGCTATCTCACAATCAGTCTTCTAGCAAAGTTCCTTGAATTTCATTTCTTCTTTCCTCTATCTTGAGTCTTTTGATTATCCTTAAATTTTTCACCTCCTTCCATTCCCAAGCCACCTTTGTCTTTACTTGGTTTCTTCCTTGAAATAAACTCATCAAGCTTGTTTGAGATAGATTTGAAATTATTTTCACAGAGTTTTTCTTTCTCCAAATTATCTACTTTCAGATTCACCACTTCTTGTTCAAGCTTAGTGCATTCATTAGACTTGCTTTGCACCATTTTATTCAGAAATTCTTCAATTCTTTTATTTTCCTCTACTTGCACCTTCAAACCGGTAATCTTCATTAGCCTGCTTCAGCTGCTCAATTACTTACCTATGTATTTCTTTGAACTTCTTCAATTGCTATTTTAATTTTTGGACACATTCATTTGCATCTTCAATATTTTCTTTCAAATCTCTATTTTCACTTTCAACTTTTTCAAGATCCTCAAGTGCAGCCCATAGCTCTTCTTTCTCATTCATCTGTTCCATCTTCAGGATCTTCCTCAAACTATTAGTGTTCTCTAGAGGAACTGAGTTCTAATACCAATTGTTGAATATCCAAGATACTAAGGGTGGGGGGTTAATCAATATCTTCTTAAACTTACTAAACAAATACCATCCAATTACTTTGATGCATATAACAGTAAAGATAAATACGAGCATTAACAGAACATGAAATCACACAACACATGAATAGGAATTTTTACATGTAAAACCTAAAATGGGAAAAACCACGGTGAGTGTTATCTCACAATATAGTATAACCAGTTATAAAATATTACAAAAAGGGGTGGCTCACCTCTAGGACTCACTATCCAAAATGAGAGGCTCACTGCCTACAGAATTACAATGACAAAATGGCTTACATATAGAGAATGAACTGATAATGTACACCTAACAAGTGTTGATTTATTTTCTATGAAGCTCAGTAAACTGACTTGACACACTTCATCATATTCACACTTCTTCACATTCTTTTTCACATTCATAACAACTTCTTCAAAACAATCCAATATATATACCTAATACATCCACAAGCATCAATTAGGTCAGCCTAATTAGATGCAACTCTTATTCATCAAAAATACCAACTGTCTGCTTCAAAATTTCACAAAATATTTCAAAGAAAATTCAACCACTCAACATGCTACATCATGTCGACATGGACCTAAGATAGGTCACACATATATCTGCAAAACAAAATTAATTCACAATTACATCATCTATCTGTTAGGTCAGCGAAAGATAGACCTAATAGAAAAATTGCAAGAATAGAATAATGTCAATACACAATACCAGCATTTGAATACATGAGATTTTGATATACATGCTCCCAACATCCATAAACCATTTCCCAAAACTTCCAGCAACAATAATTAACAACAAAAGATTGCGGACCAAAATACCAGAGGATGTAAACTGCATACCAGTTCAAATATCAGTCCAGAATACTGGATCAAACTAAGACTTAATCTTACAGTTGCAACTCATATAACATGGTGACATCAATGACAACACAAAATAGTAAAAATAGATGTTCTTCATTCTTCCAACACATTTCTCTTATCTCTCTGGCATGTCTCTCTTTCAATTCATTCACCTCTTTGGTGACTGAATTCCCTTTTAGAGGCATCTTGTTTCCTCTTCCCTTCAAATTTTCCCTCTTAAGATCAAACCTACACTCTGATACCAATTTGATACAGAGCAAGGGTTTCTATGTTCCAACAATCTCATACAACCAATTATAAGTACCTTTGTTCATCAAACTATGGGTTCTTCAAAAACCCTCATTCTTCCTTGTAGCCTTTTAAACATGGATTTTTGGACATAACTTGTGGGGCAGGCATGGTATTCAAAATGTAAGAATAGTTCTAGATAACCTTTTGGCCATTTTCAAACATATCCAAAATCTAGATAGGGTTACTTTGTATGGTGGGGCTCGAATTTTGACTGTCCTTCTAATTAGGCCTAATTAAGTAACTAGGCATAGAAAAACTAGGTTAAGGATTTCTAAAAGTCTCAACACCCATTCCAACACCCTCAAAATATCAAACATGGCCTAAATCATCAATTCCTACATCAAGAATCACCCCTCCAATGGCATCCAACATTTTTTCCCAAATCACTAGGGCTTCTAGGTTTGATACATGAAGATATCAGACCTTTAAGCATTCTCGCACATGCCAAACTCCATCTCCCACCCCTACAATTTTTGGAAACCAAATTATAGTCCAACACAAGTCGTTCCAATGAGTTTTGGAGTTTCTCACCAGTGGAATGGAAATATATGCTTTTTTCTTTCCCATTGGTTACCCTACCTAGGGTTTAGAGTAGTTTGAAGCAAAATGAGCACAACTTGTTTGAAACAAAATGAAATCACATGCAACCTACACCAAATGGAATTAGATTCAATGCCCTATCATCCACAATCGGTTCCAAATCGTGATAGAATTTTACAAATCTCTACAACTCAGTATATCAACAAAGAAATGTTCAGAAATGTAGAAAACAAAATTATTTTATTGCTCTTACTCCAAAATTTTATCAACCAACCTCCTCTGCAACCATACAATTCCTTTTTAACCACTTAATAACATGTTCCCAACATTCACTTACAATTCAAATTATAGACTGAATAAACATCATTATGTCCACTTTTATGACAAAAATGCAAAATGTTGCCTAACAACAATGTGCAACTTTTGACAAATTTTGTATTTCCTAATTCCCTTGCACCTAATGATTCAACCTAGACTCCTAAAAACATGAAATGGTCTAAGAATACCTTATTACATGAAAAAAACACAATACAAAGCAAAATGACAACTTGTGGGTGCCCCTGCATCACCATCATGCAACTAGTGTTGGAAATGTTATGGATTGATGTAATATCCCCAATTAAATATTCCAAATTTAAATGAGAAATTTAAGCAATAGAGAAAACTAGGTATTAAGGAAAAGGCATCAAATTACTCCAAACTAAGATGAAATTGTAAGGAACAGATGATGAATTCCTCATTACAGATTTGAGCATGAAATTACATCATTTTTGTTGTTATTACAATAGCTAACAACAATGAACATCTATTGTACAATTGCATAAAGAAAACTCAACCAAGAAACTCCAACACACCACTAAAAACTCAAGAAAACTCCAAAAAACTCCCAAACTATTATCAACTATTTTCGATAGAAAACACACAGAAAATACTTTTATTGCAGAGATATTTACTGCTAACAACAAAAACAATCTAAAATCCAAAACGCACTCCAATCTGAGCAAACCCTTGCAAATGGGGTATACCAAAACAAACACCAAAATACACCAAAATATTGAACAACTGCAATGGAATGATATATTTCTAAAATTATCATGGAATTAAATCATTTTATTTTCATATACATTAGAAAAACAACAGCAAACATCTACAGCAAAATATATCATTTAATCTCCAAATTGAAAGCCCAAATTCACACTGAATCTAGAGAAATCTTCATACAAACTCACTCCAAAAATAATTCAAAGATATAAATAGAGAGATACTCTTATTATTTCTATCATGACATTAAAATATGCTGCTCACAATAGCAAAACAACAGAAACTTAGGAAACTAAGTTATGCACTTCAAATTGAATCAATGTCTTGCAACAAACTATAGATAAAGCATCAAAATTTGAAAGCTTTCAGCACAATGGAAATCTCTGGATGAAATTGCTCCTAGAGACCCTTGGAACCACTGTCTTTGAGCCTCAATCCCCTTGTTTACCAACATTGAAAATTCTTCCTTCATTGTTTTACCAGCCTCTAAAGAAAATTCACAAAACTTGTGAGAGAAAATAATATCTGGAATGATGAAAATTTTGAGGGAATTTGCAATATATTCAATTCCTCTTTACACCACCAATTTGGATGCCCAAGTTGAGGAATATTGCATGCCTCAAATGTAACTCCTATCATAAAGATGCCCTATGCAACTTTCCAAGTTTTAGTTGGAATCTTGCATAAAATAAAGCCAAAAATGCTCCAAAATAACTCCTTCCAAAATCCAATGCCCCATTTGAATCCATAACAATAGATATAAAATATTTATAAATTTATCCCCCAAAAAAGATATAATAATTTTATTTTGAAAACCCAATTTACTTGATTCATTTGTAAGTCCTGACTTGCTATTTCGAAAACTGAATTTACTAGAAATAGTAAATGTTGTTTTTAGAAAAGGGGACATTACAAGTCCTCCCTCCTGAATATTGCTTGTCCTCAAGCAATGATAACTTGGATGGTTGTGGTCTTTTTTCCTTTCCCATGTTGCATCTTCAAATTTGATTAAGTGCTTGGTGATATATTTGTTCCTTAGTTTCTCCTCTCTTCTTTCCATAACTCTTTCAGGTGTCAAATTATTTTTCTTCTCACCATATAATGGTGGAAAGTCAAAAGAGATTACAATTTTTCATCCCACCACTCTCAAGAGACATGAAACATGAAATAAATTATGTATATTGCAAACTTGTGGCACATCCAACTCAACAACTACCTTTCCATCCTTCATGATGAATTTGTGAGATCCATCAAGCCTTTCCACTCTACCTTTCTTCAGGAAACTCTGATTATATGGCTGCAACCCAAAGAAATCTCCAATCTAGAAATTAGAATGCACACCGAGGAAAAATTCAAGCTCAAAGATTCTCTCCATTCTCTTCCTATCTACATACAATTTTTTTTATCCTATGCAAGACATGAATTGTCTATGAATGATCCCAATTCTCTTAACTTTGTAGGACAAAGTTGAACTTGTTGTAGGGGATCTACTATTTGAAAATAGTAACTCAAGAAAAGAGAGAGAATCATAACTATAGAGAGCTTAAAATGGAGACATACCAAAGGACATATGATGGAAAGGGGTATGACAATACTCCCCTGATTGCAACCATTTCTCTTGAGCACCATGTTGATAGTGTGCCACTGAAAATCCACCACTCAAACTAAACTCTTCTCTCTTGGAATCCCGAAATGAAGACACCATCCAACTCATAAATAAAATTCCTGAGAGGACTATAATCAATGCCATGGAACATACCCTATCATAGTAACTCAATGAAGACCACATTAGCTAACTCACTATCAGTCACAATCGTGGGAAAAATACAAGACAACCTACTCAACCATAAGACATAATACCCATCATCACTGCCACAAGTATGAGGCTAGTTAATCACACCCATGTCTCTAAAATCTCCCAACCAAGAAATGCTTTTGTTGTCACCATCTTGAATCATAGCATCGAGACTTAACTTCCAATTGTCAAATGGAAGGTCTTGAGCATAGCAAAGCATCCAAACCAATGCAATCATTAAACTATTGTATGTAATCATGCATTTCATCTCCATCAAGTAACTATAGTGACTATTTCTCACCATTGTGGAAGCAATGAAATAATGAATTGTGTCTAAGAAAATACTTACAACCAACTTCCCAAAATTTTGCCAATGCTCAACAACAATTTTCTCATGAAAGGATGTCTTTATAATAAACTAAAAGATATAAGGTCATCAATAACCAATCTGAAATCCAATTGAAAAAATAGGAGAGATGAGTATGGAAGTGGCAACAGGAACATCTGCTATGGTCAAATTACCTCTACCATCCAACCTCAGCGAATAATTGTTCAACTACTAGGTTGAAAATGCCATCCAACTCATTTGTGGATCAGGATCTGAAGTCATGTACAAGCTAATCTGAAATTTGGTTGTAGTACTAACATTGGAGGTTGACCCATTACTCCAATCTTGAGACAACATCTCATGGTAAGAAACTGTACTTGAGTCTTCAATCCTATAATCGCGTCCAATCTCATCACTACAATCTATTAGATCTTCATTACCTATCTCAAAAAAAATAGTATCATGAGTCAAATTAGCATCTGTCTCAAATAAAGGATCGACAAAAAGTTGAAGATTAAATCCATCCTCTTGTTGGTCCAAACTCCTACTATTTGAATGTGCCAGATTAGATTCCTCCTAGATGCAATCTAGCTCCCTGAACTATTTATCCTCGTAGAGTTGATCACTTTTCTCTAGAAGCTCCTCTTGGTAACTTTCCAAAGTAAGCTTTGTAGATTTAAGCTTACTAGTGAGTGTTCCAACTTCTCCCCTTAATTGCTTAGTCATGGACAGGGCCTCATCTGCACACTTGTTAGCCATATCTCTATCATGTAACATGTGCAAGTAAGCTATTTTAATTTCTTCCATGGTGTTCTTCATTGTTTAAAAATAAACATAGGAAAAAATAAGATCATTTTTATTCCTTGGTGCATTTTGAATGATGCTTTCTAAATGCATATGTGTACTATCCAATCTAGATAAAACTTGCACTTCATTTTTAGTGGACACCAAGAGCTATTTCCTAATAAATTTCTCATGCATGTCAAGATTTTCCAAATTATAATGCATTCTAAAATTAAAATCTTCTTCATACCTTTCACCAACAACACCATGGTTATCCCAAACCTCATAAACCTCTTCTTTTATAGCTTGATGAAAATGTGCAAGATTGGGTTGAGGATCCAAATCAGCAACGCTACTGTGTCTTAGCTCATAATAAAGGCTTCTATGTTTTTCCTCAAAATTAAGGTTTCTATATATTTTCTCAAAATCAACACCAAGTAATAATAAATCATATTTTCATTCAATATCATCAACATACCTTTCAACCTTAGCTTCTTCAATGTCATCTTCCTTGCATAACCCCTGAGATGAATCTGAAACAACATTGGAATGAAGGGTGAATTCACCCCAAGATAGTACCTCATCATACTTAGATGTTGGCACTCCTAGATCTCAAATGAAAGAGGTTTGATTGCTTTGATCAAGGTATAAGTATTAACTATGCTCTTCATTAGTAGTTTCCTCTTTAAAAAGGTCACTCTCCACATTTGTAGGACTAAAATATTCAACATCCTCCCCTGTATGCTTTGTTTGGAATCCAAACCCAAAGCCACCTGAAATCTCATCAATGAAATGGTATGAGTGATCATCAAAATCTATTTTCGAGATATCATCACCTTTGCCTCTTCCATGTACATCTTCTGAAAGTACCTCAGAGAACCCATCATTAGTATCTGCTCCACTAGAGACACCAAGATAGATATTAGTCTTAGAATATTCAACAAATGAATCCAAACTAGGATTGAAGGCTATCATTTTGTCCTATTATTCATGCACCACCTTATCCATAGTAATTTCATGGAACAAAGAGTCATCCTAAGACTTTGTCACACATTCATCATTTTTCAAGGCATTCATTGCATTAGATTCCCTTGCCATGAACCATTCTACAACTACACACTCCTCTTCAACTTTGAGTTCAAATCTATCAATCAACCTTTGGAAAAAATCATCAAAAAAATTTACCTAGATGTGGTCTTGGGTGTCCATACCTTGGTACCACCAATCATGGGTAGATCCTCTAAGATGAAAGATCACATACTAAATGAAAAATTTCTCCTTCATGGGACTAAGTATGAAATAGACCTATATCTTTTGTAACCATGCTCTAATTGAGATCTTATCTGTTCCATCAAAAGTTGGAGCTGAAGATTTAATGATTTCCTTTCTACTATGTCATGGGTGATGTATGTAGCCCTTTATAGCTAACATTCTTTGCATTAGAGTGAAATAGTCATTGTATGGGACTGAATTTCTAAATACTTCATCTTGATAAGCCTAAGTTTCTTTGATGGCCACTAGTTCTCTTACCAAATCTTCTATGGGATTTGAAAGGGGAATGGATGTAGCATGCTTACCAACATCAACCATCTTTTAACTCTTCTTTTCCCTTAGAAAAATATAATCAAACCATCAAGCTGACAAGATCACAACTCTGATACCATTGTAATATCCCCAATTAAATATTCCAAATTTGAATGAGAAATTTAAGCAATAGTGCAAATCGGGTATTAAGGAAAAGGCACCAAACAACACCATGAGATGAAATCATAAGGAATAGATGAAGAACAATTCATTATAGATTTGAGCATGAAATTACATCATTTTTGTTGTCATTATAATAGCTAACAACAATGAACATCTATTGTACAAATGCATAAAGAAAATCAATCAGAAAACTCAGCACACCACTAAAAACCCAAGAAAACTCCACCCAACTCCCAAACTATTATCAACTATTTTGGACACCAAACAAACATAAAAATACTTTTATTGTAGAGATATTTATTACTAACAACAACAAACAATATGAAATCTAAAATGTGCTCCAATTTGAGCAGACCCTTGCAAATTGAGTATACCAAAACAAACACCAAAATACACCAAACTATTGAGCAATTGTAATGGGATGATATATTTTTGAAATTATCATGGAATTACGTCATTTTACTATCATATACATCAGAAAAAAAACATTGAACAACTGTATAAAAATATATCATTTAATCTTCAAATTGAAAGTCCAAACTTACATTGAATCTAGAGAAATCTTCACAAAAACTCACTCCAAAATTCATACAAAGATCTGTATAGAAAAAAACTCATTATTTTTGTCATGACATGTAGTGCCCCTCCATATCGATTGTTCTAAAAATTTGTGTAAGTATTTATTCGTGATTTCCTGATTCATTGTGTTTCATTTTATTTCAACAAATAGTTAATTTGCTTGATAATCAAATAAATACCATTTGATGTATGTGTTGTTTAATTGATACTCATTTATATAGGAATAAATAAATATAAATGTTTATTAATATATTGTTGTACTCTAACCTATTACTTTGATAACAATATTCTATTTAACAAATATATAAATATACATATATGTGCATCTGTACGTATTATGTTTAAGTTAAAGAATATTTCAATTATTATATATAAAAAAAGAAACTATTTTGTGAAATTAAATAAATATAAACCTTATCATATATATATATATATATGTGTGTGTGTGTGTGTGAGAGAGAGAGTGAGAGAGACTATATTTATGAAGTTATTTCTTGAATCGGTGCGTAACCGCTCTGTAGGAGTGTTATCGGGAGATGTGAAAGTAAATGGAGATGGTCCATGGAGGATATCTCATCATGCCATTACTTAATCACCTGTTAAAAAAGGTTGGTCAATTGGCATTGAACCATAATAATGACCTTGGTCGATGAGAGAGGAAATAATGGAGGGTAGTTGTGCAGAGTATTAAAGAAGGCATTGCATGCAAGAAAGGGAGGCAGGTAGGACGCGTGGAGAAGGGGGGGAAGGACGTTAGTTACACCTGCCAACTACATTTGCTGGAAAGTTTCTTAAGCCTCTCATTACATCCATTCTGGGAGATACCGAGGGAAGAAATTCACTGAGATCATGCTTTGGTGGATGTTCATACCCCTTTCAAGAACTCGCAGTTTTGCATTGGCGAGAAGGATATTGGTAAAGGTAGAGAGGACACTGGCAAAGATTGTGGAAACATTTGCTAAGGTATGCACTCCTCCTACTCTCTTCCTTTCTTGTTGTTGCTTCCCTTGGCAGCCCTTATATTAATAACATTTTGTTTCCACAGTCCATGATAGATGTGAACAAGATTTCTGGAATAACTCTGCGTAATTTTTTACATCAAATTACATACAGTTATTCCAGAAATCTTATTCACGGCCCTTATATTGCCTAATTGTTCAGTTAAAATGTCATGAACGCTTGAGTAGCATGCCTGCATTGCTGATGGCATTTTGTATTAGGGTCGATGATTCTAATTTCATGAAATTTGAATCCTAAAACCCCATTTAGCAACTTCTCCTTCAAACTACATCTTCACACTGAATGTTTGATGTTTGTTGTGCCTTACATCGGAGCCTCTTAACTTCCAGAGTAGCTCTCTTTGCCGTTTCAGAATTTTTCATTGCTACAGATCGATGGTGGAATTTAATCAATTGAACCACATGACTGAAGTTTATCAATAGCTAAGACCTCGTCATCTTTGCACCTTTCAACCCTATCTGCTCCTTCCATTTCTTCTAGCCACACTCCCAATACACAGATAAGCATCCCATATTCTTGCATTATTATCAAATCCCAAATGCTTTCCTCAAGACTTGAACACCGAATACATTTAACGGTTTGGCCACCTTTGATGCATGTAAAGCTTAGGAGATTTCCTAGATAGCCAACGCGGGCATGAAGGTTAACCATGCACACTTAATGATCAGATATATATGTAATGCAATAAGGGTTACTGTCGTGTGAAGTATGTGCAGCCTCATCCTCTAAACCTGCCTAACTGCGCGCACCTAGAACACAAGAAAAGCTTACCACGTTAGGATGTGTATCAGAGTGCTTCATTAATTCAAAAAAATTGAGATCTTCTTTGCAAATCCATTTTCTACATACCTTGCTTTCATGGCGTCAGGGGACTGCATTGCTTTGAGACATGTTTCTGAATGGTTCATGTGTCTTGTCTTTGCTTCCATAGTTTGTACGCATGCCCCTGCGGCCTAATTCAAAGCTTCCATGATGGCGCAACAGGGAGGATGTTGGCTATGGTTGAGGGTTTGGCGTTTCCCCCACAAGTAACATTCGCTTGAAAGTTCCTTAAGCCTTTTTAACAAATCCATTTAGTGCATATCCTGCAATCATAGCATTTCATGAGATCACATTTCTTAGAGGCTTTACGTTCCCTCATTCTACATACATGTCTCCTGGTGCATTTGCTACATTTATCAACTTTAACCTCTAGCAAGTTTGTCACCCCTCTAATCTCCTCCTCATTGGTAAAAATTCTTCACTTGTCCAATTTGGTGTAACTACAGCCTGGAAATAAGGTTTTTGAATTGTTTTTTTAAGGTATGTTTATTAAAGTGAAAATTATAGCCAAAATTTTATTAATGAACACATTTAGGTTTTAATATTACTGCATCCTTTTAAACTAAGATTTGCATAAATCCTTTTATTGTTTAAACAACTAGACTGTGGGATAAATGCAATGTTAAAACTCTGTATTTAGAAGTAAAAACATATGCATAAGCATGTTTACCGTGAGCTTGAAAAATTCATGTAAGCATATATATAGATAGGGGTATAAAATTGTCTTTTTCTTTAATTAAATAAATTAACATTAGGAAAATTCCATTAAATATATTCATGTGTCTATTTAAAGAAATTTTAAAAAGAAAAATTAATCCAAGCTCCCTAGTAATTTTACTAATAAAGATAGAAAATATTAGTAAGTTAAATGAAGTTAATAAGAATGTTAATGCATCCTAATTATTAATAATTTTATATAATCAAGTTAATAAAATATTTATTAAGTTAGTATTATATGAATAGTAATCATTTACTAATATTTTAAGGAATTGTGTATGATGACTTAATTGTTTGATATAACTTATTTAGTCATTTACATATTAATTTTATTAACAAGTAAAAGGGATAGTTTGTATCCAAGTTATATGACCTAAATATTAGTGTAATTAATTATTTATTACACTAGCATAAGTTAACTTAGGTCATATATCATTTAGTCCTAGGTTGCATTTTAATAAATCATTTAATAATGGGGTAATATCCCCTTCATTGTTTGTAGGAGATAAGATTCATTTTAGAACATGAGTTGTCATTCTAGAACTTATCTCTATCCTTATCCTTATCTAGTTAGTTAGGGTTATGTTGCCACATGTTGTTAGATCATAACACTTGGCAACATCTCGTGCATTTTAGGTTTTCACTCATGCCTATATATTCAAGGCATTTTGTACACTTGTAATCATCTCATATTAAATTTTTCATTCTTGCATCTTAATGATAGCATGATATTTCTGTCATTTCTCTCTTGTGGAAGTTATTTTGTCTTGCAGGTGATTCTGGGGTGTTTGAAGAGTTCACCTAAACTCCTACACTAATTAGTGTTAAATTGAAGTTCCAATAATCATATATATGATTGAATTGTTTGCATCACCTTGTTTATATGTACTCTTGATAGGGATGTATTACATGTATGAATTGAATTCATATGGGGTGCCTAGTGTGCTTGTAAGCATTAGGATATAGAGGCCCTTAGCCGATTGATTTGTATATCATATTAATGGGTTGATTCAAAATTAAATTAGATTGTGTGTACAAAATGCAGCTAGCATGCTTGTGCACATTTCAATTATTCTATATTTATGTAATGAATTCAAATGAAATATAAATGGGTATCATTTGTATGAGAACTAGAAGAAGCTTGGTGATGAGCTTAAGAACTTCGAGTATCCTATATTTTATCAGTTGTCTTGTTACTACAAGTTTCCCTTAGAGAGGCCATTTATTGAAATTATACATGATAGATTTATGAGTTGTTATTGCATCTCCTTCTTTAGGTTTAATATTGTCTTGGTTCATTTATGTGAATTTAGTATGTTTATTTGATCAAAAGTCGAAGGAATGTATTATTAGATTATTTCTTATATGTTTTTTTTCACATTTTAACCTTCGTAGTTAAAGTCTTAATATGCTTTGATGGCTTGTAGATCCATTATGTAGTTGGTTATTTAGAATGAATATTATTATAATTACTTATGTTGATTATACTTACTTATGTATCAATGTGTTAAGGACCCGATTTAATAAATTATGTGGGTAAGTTGTGGAGTTATGTGAAATGTGATAATAATGCCTTTGTCGAATTGCTTGATTTTAGAATTGATTGTTATATGTGAGTGAAGTTGTGAGTTAGTCGAGAGTTCTTCATGGATGTAGTTAGAGTGAAAATTTGTGTTGAATTAAAAGCTTGGATTTGTTTTTGTGCTTGGTCTATATTAAGTGGTTATTAGCCAAAGTGTAACTGATTGGATATCATGTAGAGAAGATATTATTTTTGAATGATGATTTAATATTCTTGGAACTTATTGCTCTTGATGTTTTAGTGAAACTAGAAAGATTATTTAAATGTTGTGATGTTCATTTCTTTTGATTTGTTAGTGAAAGTAAATTGCGTGTGTTAAAACAATTATTGGGATATTTAGAAGTTATTCTTCTTTAGTTATTTTAAAGTATGAATGGATACAATGTACTTGATTGTTTATTACCCTTTAGGGTTTATTCATTGAGTGTATTCGTACATCTAAAGGTTGATTTTATGATTTGATTTTGATGTGTCTACCCTTTTGGGCTGCCTGGTTGTGGGAAGTGATTTGATTCATTGGCGTGTTGGATTAACGGATGATTTTGATGATTCTATCTTGACATGACTTCCTCTTGAGTTGATTTTGTTTGAGGAGATTTTATATCTTGAAGTCTTGTGTTGCAATTGTGTTGCTTCACTTTACCCTCATTGTGGGTTTTTGGGTAGTTTGTCTTTGCGGGCTTCCAAAGGAGGGGAAAGAATATGCTACTTCATAATTGCTTTCCATTTTGGTTTTGTTCAAATGGTTGCTCTTATTCTCATTTTGATTTTGGTGGGTTTATCCTTACACTTGGAAGTTGCTTATTTATGGAATTCTAGTGTGAGATGGTGCATGCCTCAGGGGTTTTATTTATTTACTTGGCCTTGATATTTTGTGCAAGTTGGCTTACCTCATTTATCTTTATGAGATTTTTTTGTTGTAAGGGAGAGTGGCTTCCCACGGGGGCCAGAACCCTAAGTGGTGACCTGGGTAACTCATGTGGAAGTTCATGTAATCAAGTGATAACCTAATAAATATTTAGGGGGTGGGTAGTTATTCACACCAAGAAAATATAATGGATGCCCCTCTCATGGCCCAAGTGCTTGTTTAGGCTTGGGATGAGACGAGAAGGCTTGGAATGTAAAATCAACCACCTTGTCTTCACGAAAGGTGAGTTGATTGCACATGTGTAAGAATGGAGGCTGGGGATCGGTTGAGGTTGCCAGGGTAACCCAAGATGAGGGCCAGTAACCTATGAAGATTTGCATTGGGTAACCCATGTCGAGCCATGTGATGACACTCTACCCCTTAAGCAACTATGTTTACTTATTTTTTCCTCTTGTTTCCTTTGTTCCTCTAGAAGTGGATGTTGTCTTATGTTTATTCTTTCTATTGTCATGGAGTCTTGTTTGTTATCATTCACCTAACTATTTTGGTTGAGGGTCTTTCTTGTCAACTCCTAGCACAGGGGTGGGTCTTCGATCCTATGTGGTCGAATGGAATGTGCTATGCACCCCATTGGGTTCCCAAGTTGTGTTCATGATGTGGAATGGATGTAAAGTTTCAGAGCTTCACTTGGTTGAAGACGATTTCATGCTTTGCACCTTATTCATCCTTGATGTATTATTCTTGTATTTGATGTACTCTTCCCATTGATATAATGGAATCATTAAGTGATGTACTATTGTATCCATGATGTGTTGTATCTATGGAAATATGCTCCATAATTATAATATCGAACTATGAATTGAAATGTAATAAATGATGTATATCATTTCATCTCTTTTGATCATGGATGGTTGTATGTTATTTTCATCTAATCTCGGTTTTCATTTGCTATCGTTTTGGTAAGAGTCTAGGTGTTGTAATGTCATCTCATGTACCCCAGAGGACATAGATGATTTTGTAAATGTATAATTTTTTTTCATGTAATGTATGTACATACTTATCTTATGCAATGTTTGTCTTTCAAAAAAAAAATTGTGCAATAATTTTTTATTTGTTGTTGTCCTTTGGGGTTCACACAGTAGGGTGTTACATGACACCAAAATATTTTTCTCACAATATAAAAATAATAGAAACTCGAGAAACTAAGCTATGCACTCCAAACCGAATCAATCTCCTACAACAAACTATAGATAAAGCATCAGAATTTGAAAGATTTCAACTCAATAGCACTCTCTAGATGAAATTACTCTTGGAGACCCTTAGAACCACTCTCTTTGACCTCAATCCCCTTAGTTTACCAGAATTGAAGATTCTTTCTTGATTGGTTTACTAGTCTCTGAAGAAAATTCACAAAACTTGTTAGAGAAAACAATATCTAGAATGATGAAGTTTGTGAGGGAAATTGCAATATATTCAATTCCTTTTTACACCACCAATTTGGATGCCCAAATTGAGGAATATTGCATGTTTCAAATGTATCTCTTTTCATAAAGATTTCCTATGCAACTTTCCAAGCGCTAACAGGAACCTTGAATAAAATAAAACCAAAAATGCTCCAAAATAACTCCTCCCAAAATCCAACTCCCCATTTGGAACCATAAAAAATAAATATAAAATATTTATAAATTTATCCCCCAAAAAGGATTTAATAATTTTATTTTGAAAACCAATTTACTCGATTCATATGTAGGCCCTGACTTGCTATTTCAAAAATTGAGTTTACTAAAAATAGTAAATGTTATTTTTTGAAAATGGGACATTACAACTGAAGACTATCCTGTAACTTTATATAGACATGGAAAATTAGAAGGTTGAGAAACCATGCACTTTTCTTATGAGTATCATGAAGTAAAATGTGTTGAGGTACTTCTTTAAGTTAGTGTTGACACATTTTGTTGCCATGTTGAAGATCCACCAAATGAGTTGCCAAGAGAGCTTGGAAATATTACTATGCCAAGATGAATAATGAATTACGTGTATTTTAAGTAGCTAACACTTTGAAGACATGAAGGAATCCAATATAGATAAAACTCAAAATGGATGGTTTCCTAGTTATCTTGGGAGTCTATATATCATAAGGGTTATGAGACAACTTGAATTATCTCTACAAGTGTAACTCAATATGGATTGTTGTCCAATGGTTTGAGAGATCAACAATTCAAGAGTTCGAGGGACATGGTAATCTTAGAACTTGGGAATCTAGCTTAAAGGAGCTACACCTTTATGAGAATTCAAGATAGCTTGATAGAGTTTTACTTTGTTTATGGTCTATTTTCAAAGTAAAGCTTATAAGTGAAGAATGGTGAATTCATGCTTCAGGTTGTTTTTAGTTTTATACACTTTACATTAGTTTTTTTTTTTTTTTTTAGTTTAGTAAGTCTTAAGAGGCAGTATTAAAATAATATTAAATGATTATTAGAAGATAAGGATTATTTTTGTAATAAGGTCACCTTAGTGTCTTAGGAGAGTTTGTTATTTTTAGCATTTAGTGTGAGTTTTGTCATGTTTAACTAGTTCCATGTTTATTTGGTTTCATGCTCCAAACTCTATATAAGGAGTTGTCCATCAATGTAATAATTTATCTTGATATCTAATAGAATAATTTTATTTTGTGTTCTATTAGTTAGTACAACTACTTTATGATTGTGAGATTATTGAGAAGTTGGACCAATGGAGGTCCCAAATAGAGGTATATTTTAATCTTGGTTAAATATCCCCACACCAACAGATTTATTTTGTAAGGTTAAACCTGTGTGAGCATGTTCTTACTTAGTATGAGAGCTATGCATGCTCATTCAAAACAAGGAAAGCACCACTATTTTTGAAGTGGAAAAACCTTCAAGAGTATGCTTTGTAAGAATTTTATTCTATATTCCATGAAGAGGAGTGAGTAATGTAATGACATGACTTGAGACAAAGGTAGGGACAAAATGTACAAGCCTATGTGAGTAAATTTAGAAAGAGGGTAGCCTAAATGAGCTTCACATACACTTTGTATTGAATTATATATGATGCAAAAAACATAGACTTTTTAAAACATATTTTTGGCTACTAGCCAAACATTGTAGTCTTGCATCCTCATATTTTATGCTATAACATAGTGAATAATAGGATTTAACCACACCATAAGGTGATTGAATTTTTAAGGGAAACAAATCCATTCAAACTTCCCACAAATCTAGCTTGTGTGTATGAAATATGTGAACAATATTTTTCTCACAAGTTTCTAATGGTAAGTCCTTAGGTAGCAAAGTTGTTTGAAAATTACAAGGGTAATTTTTATGATCTGACAACTAATTGAAGGATATTCATTGAGTTGGTATCAAGTAAAGAATGGGTTTCAATTAATCTAGGCCTTTACATGAGGTTGGATGGGACTAAAATGATTTTTTAATCAATCTAGAGTTTTCCTTCAAGTTGATTCAAACAAAAGAGTGATTAGATCAATAAAATCCTTATCTAGAGGTTGGATCAAACAAAAGGGAAGTGTTGATCAATATAGAACTTTTCTTGAAGTTGGATGGGACCAAAAGGGGTTTCTAATCAATCAAGACCTATTCTTCATAGTTGATGCTGCAACTAGAAAGGATATTTAATCAATGCAAGCCTCAATAGGTTATACGTATGTGCTTTAGTAAATTTTCATTATGTAATCAATGTCAACTCTTAAAGAATAGCGTTCAATAATTGAATTGTATGGAAGTTCCTTGATAAAAGAAAACTTTCCAAAGATAAGGAAACTCTCTATTTTATGAGGATTTTCTTGCTATTAGTTTTGAATCTTGTCATGCATCTTTTTCAAAATAAATTGAATTTTTTCACTTTATCATAGTAAATTTTAGAATTTTTAGTTATAATATTTAAATGATAGTATAATAGTGTGTCCCACTTGTGGGACGTCCTAATTTTTACTTGAAATCGCATATTTTTTAAATTAATGATTTAAGATAGGTTCTATCTAAAGGAGTTTGATTGAAGAGGATTAGATCAAACTACCTTGAATAGAGACCCCCTAGGCTTAAACCAAGCCTTTGATAGAGTTTCCTTCACACTTATCAAAATTTTATTAAAAAAATTGCTTCACCTTTTGGAGGATCAAATCAAGTCATTTGGAAGTGTCATTTTGTATCTATCCCTTAGTTTTAATTTTATAAAAAATATATAATATGTATTTTATTTTCTTTAATACTATATATTTTTAATTTTTAATTGAATGTAGGTTCATTACAAAAAAACAATGACTTTTATTCAAGACACTAGGAAAAATAACAAAAATTAAAAAAAAAATCATAAAAAATACATTGCACTCAACATAGATGTCACTATTTCAATGAAAAAAGAGAAAAATAAGTTTTGAATATGTTAAGAAAAATATGATGCATAATCATATAGGTTTGAATTTTTTGTTAGTATGAATTAAAAAAATAATAATAATAAATATTTTCTTAAAAATAACAAAAAAATACGTGCACTAGACATTGATAATTTATTTCCAATAAATCATGAAAAAAATTATTTGTAGTGAAAGTTATATGTTTTGGAATAATGCCACTCAATAGAAAATAATAAAAAAAAACCAAAAATAATAAACAAATAAAGATTATCTTTTTAGAAATTCTCTTTTGAATCTACATAAGATTTTGCAACTTATTAATTTATATTATCCTTAAATTCTTGACCATTTCTTTCTATAATTGACATAAATTAAAAAATGTTGTTTTTTTTATTTTGCTTAAACTAAAATGTGAGACACTATTGTGCTATTACCTCTATAAATAAAACAAAGAATTGATTCCCTTTTATCTATGTAGGGAATATTCACAATTCATGTGCCCTTAACATTATTATTGATGACCAATTTTCTTAATCATCACTTTCTTTTACTATAACTTTAGATTTCATGTTAGAAATGCAAATTATAGTTAGTTTTACCACACCATAATAAGGGGTACCATGGAGTATTTCAAGACAATATCTTTTACTAGAAATTTTAGATGTTATTCCAGAAAATGTGAATTATAGTTTTTTTTTACCACACCATAATGAGAGGTATTATGGAGTATTTCAAGACAATATGCATATAACAAAATTTGATTTGAGGGAATATTTTTACATTTGTGGTAGGAGTTATTGAACATTTTAAATATCTACTTTTTATTATGACATTTTTATTGTTGGAACACAATGATCTACTAAGAGGGGGGTGAATCAATAGATACTAAAAATTCTTGCCCTTAGAAACCTTTATGTAGATTATTCCTTTACCACTTAATGTGCAGATACTAATATGCAAAGACATAAATATGCATACACACAAAAGCATCACATAACGCAATGTATATGTGGAAAACCCAAGATGGGAAAAACCACTATGACAAAGGCTACTTGAGGCTACTGCTCAAATCAAGTGTCACAAATGAAATCAATGTTATAATGTTTAGGGCTACAACCCAAGGATGCTTTAACACCCTGATTTAGGAGCTACCACTCCAAGGAAGCAATGATTCCCTATTTTAGAAGCTACAACTTCAAGGATGCTACAACACCCTAGTTGAGGAGCTACAACTCCAAGGAGACTACAATCCCCTAACCTGAGCTACAACCTAGTAGAATGAGGCTACAACCTCTATGATAACAATTTAAAATATGCATAAGACTTCGTTCTACAAAACCTAATCATGCATCATTACATTTTGTACATTGTTGCACTTACTACAACTCACACTCTGCTACTAAAGTTTCACTCTCAACAACACACCCCTACTCTACACTCTCCTTTGCACATAGAACACTCACTGTTCTATCTTGTTGCACTGCACACCTTTCCCTTTCTGTAGTATCTCATTCATCTACACTATGTTGAATGCAAACCTAGATGATATTTTTTGTTATAGTCTATGACTTCCTTGCATGTGCATTCTTTTTCTACTTTGTTGCTCTCACTTCTTACTTACCGGTACAGCCGCATATTCATAACCCCGTTTTTGCACTATCTGTGACTGCAAACTCATTTATGTACAGGCAGATGCAACCAGCATACACTCCTAAATAGATTCAATCTTTTGACAATTATCCAATTGTATTTTGTATCCACCAACCTACAATCTCTTCCTTGAGATTCTCACCACCATTCAAATCTTCTCAAATCTTCCGCTAGGGTTTCACTTACTTGCTGAATTCACTAGCAAGCTGCCAAATCACCTCAAGCCTTACACCATAGTCGAGCTCATCTAATAGAGTCTATTATATATCTTCATTGTCACCCTAGCTCTGCATCGAGCCACTTCCACATTAAATTTTGTTACAGAGAATTTTCCCAAATTAGCTCTTTGTCAAACCTTAGAATCTTATAATGCATTCTGCAATCTTGATCTAATTTGATCTTGATCACATCTACAATCTCTTTTGTCACCTTGAAGATCAAATCTTTATTTACATTGGTCGTTGGGTATAGTTGGACCAATTAATTCCTTCCTCTGTGTCAGTTACTAGTCAAAACCCTATTCACAAAAATATAATTGTTTGAGATCTTCATCTTCAAATTTGGGTCGTTGATCTTCTCTTTCATTCCATGATCCATTGGCTCGCATTCATCATCATATCTTTCAAACGTTTCCATTAGATCAATTACCTTTAATCATGCATCGTCGATCTCCATCAACTAATGATCATTATTAGATAAATCGCCTTATGATCTCTATCATTGATCATAAGATTTAGTTTCAAAGCACATCACATGTCACTCTATCAAGGAGACATATACCACAGTCCCATCGATGTCCATCATTCTCTCTAATATGAACTACAACTGAGTACATGGTCCCACATGTCATTTTTCTTCCATGTCATCACCACCTAATTCGTAACAACCATACAAATTAGCATATTGAGTAATTGCTCTTCACCACCTATCAGCCTTCATCACAATTAGGTCCCACTAGCTTCTTGCCTCATCGTACCATCGAGTGAACATCTTTCAAACTCCTATTGATAAACCAAAGCCACATCGATGAGATAGCCATTGGGTTATCGAGGGGACATCCATTCTAATCTCATCGATATGGATTTGTCACATTGATACCATTATTGATGCAAACAAGTGGTCCCCATGCCATTGTGTCACTACATGTCATTGTCCACTATCGTTTCCTTCCATGTGTCATCCTATCATTTTCTCTCTAACTGTTCATTACCATGCCTCATACCATCTCACTTGTCACCATGCTACATTGGGTCCCACTAATCAACATTACACTCTCTCATTGCCATATCATAGAAACTAGCTTCATAGTCTTAGCGATATCACATTGTCTTCCCAATAGAGGATTATCATTGATGCATCATAGAGACTACCTTAAAAATCCCACCGATGATAGTATGTCACTCTGATGAAAAAAACAACAACCAATACACCATTCCAATGTGGGGTCCACATGTTTTCATCACATGTCCACATCATCACCACATAAGCATCCATTATCGCTTTCTGCCACATGTCATCCTTTTATTCATTTTCTGATTACAACACCAACATACATCATCCTTATCTTATTGGGTCTCATTGCCATGTCCACCTTACTGATTCCCACAGTCGGCATCATAATCCCATCACCTTGTCGAAGATACCTTCTTCAAGGTCCTGGTGATACCATATTGTCTCACCGATGGGTAGGTCATCAGGTTATTGAGACATCCTTCAAGCTCCTACCGACACTACTTTATCTCACTGATGGGAAGGTCATCACTATATCAAAGAGACAATCATGAAACTCCCTCTAATCTTCATCTCTCTCTTTGATCAATCACATATTGAATTATCGAGGAGACATTTGAATTTGTCTCACCGACAAATATCAAGACCACGCTGATGAAAACCCTTGATGACATCACCTATCCACCTCATTGCCATGTCACTACTCCATACTCTACAACAAGGATGTGAATTACCATTCATCCAATCTCACCATGCCACATGTTTTCTTTGTCATCTTCTGTCGTCTCATACCCTAGTTAGGTCCCACCAAGACTCTACAACAAGCACCATCCGATCTCCAAGGATCAATCTTCACCATTGCTCGCTAACCCCATGGGTCTTGATTGGGCCCCAGTGAATTCTTAGTGGTGGTATGTAGGCCACTTCCATGTATACACCTCTGGCATCACCTTCCACTAACTTTGTATGTCTCCTTTGCAGGTCCCACTAGACATCAATGGTCATCATTTATCCATCATGGGTTAATCTCCACTACTGATCAAGCAACATCGCAATGTTGGAGGCTATGAAAATTTGAAAACCTGTGACTCGCTAAAAACACTTACATACTCCTTATCAATCCATTGAACAAAAATTCATAGAATTCCCTTCAATGACCCAATTGCTCGCCAATGACATAGCTATCGGGCTATCAAAGAGACTCTAGGGAGAGTCTCACTAATATACTCATGTCATGCCGATATTCCTCCTTATCACTCCATCGAAGAGATGTCTCTCATTCTCTTCCTAATCACACACTGTCACACCGACATGAACCTCAAAATTCGTCAACCAATTGCAAAGATGTGAAGGAATGTTCATGGGATGGACATAAATGACATTAGTTGTAACTTATGTGACCTACAACCTGCAACAACCAATCAACATCAAAATAGAACATTTTGAGGATGCCATGACTGTGAACATATTAATGTTTATCTATACACCCTATAATCCCCAAGAGCATACTTAAATCCATTATAAGTGAATCCTTCAATTTCTAGTCCTACAAAGCACATCACTAGAATGCTCTCAAAAAACCCACATCGAATCTTCAGCCTTATTCCTCTTTTGTTGTATGGAAATCACTCTACAACTTCATGCCAACATTTGCAACAAATTGATAAAATCTATACCAATTGCAATATATGCACTTTTTCATCATCAACCTACCACAAACTTCTAGAACCAGATCCACTAATCTCACATTCATCCTCTGAGCTTAATAGCATTTAGGCACACCACTAATCTATCATCATGCCAACATCTCCATTGCATGATCAATTCCACACTCTTTTGACATCAATGACACTTTGAAATTAATACCATCATCCTTAGTTGCATGAGAAACTCCATTTCATCTATTATCCTCTTTCATTATGCTAGCAATCTACCCTGCATGATTTTCCATTTTGACATCAATGAAAACTATATACCAACAATCTCTCACTTTTACATTCATGGAAAAACCTAAATGCGCAACTTTCCAAAGGTTTGATACCAATTATGGATAACATCTAAGCTCTCAATTCTCCTCCTTTGACATTCCTTCTCCTTTTCTCATCATTATGAGAAAATGCACTTATTTCTCCCATGCTCAACTTTCTCGAATACTTGAGCATTTGCATACTTTCTCCCCCTTTAACATCAATGTAAAATGGATCACTCCTCCTAAAATCATTCTCCCCCTTTGAAAAGTAGTGCAAAGGGTCTAGCAGTTCTCTAATAACCTCCTTTGAACTGGAAAAGAGACTTACTCCCCCTAAGACCTTGCTCCATTCTCTTTTTAGTATACACAAGCATGAGCTTCATTTTGGGCTCTGTGCCAATTGAACTATTCTGAACCAATTTATGGTGGTCTGATACCAATTTAAAAATAAAATATACAAAAAAGCTCCCCCTAAGACATATATCTTCTCCTTGCATTCAAGGAGCATTTCTCTCAATAAAGCATTTAACTACTTTTTCTTGAGTATCTGATACCACATGTTGATATCAATTGTTGTAGCTGACTATCCACTACCTATTGATGCTCTCACACTCTAATGAGCACTTCAAAAAGCAATAATATGACCATGAATCTGCAACCATCAAGTCATTAAAAATTTATAAACCTATTTTACCTGACTTGATCTCCTTCTTCATTTCTAGGGATGAATGAAATATCAATTAAGGTCCCCTTGGACTCATGCCCTATCACTAAAAATTAGTGATGTAAGGAAAAATTATCCTCATGGAGTGTTGCCTACCAATCTTTCTCTTTCTAGACCTTCTTTTTCTTCCTTTTTGTCACACCTTCCTTCTTCACAAAATTATGTGAACCATTGTTCACTCTGGAAGATGTATCCTTCCTTATAGTCTTCCACTTGCTCTATACTATAGGTCTTACAAGATCTAATCTCCAATCTTTAGCTATGTGACCAAATTTTTCACACTTGTAGCATACTACATGCATATTCCTTATAGGATCAAATGAATATATATGCATATGTTTTGTGCTCCACTTAGGTGGAGCCCTACAATCTATAGCTCTATGACCATACTAATTACAAGCATAGTAGTAACCATTAAAACATGGGGAGTACCTAGTCATAGTGTTCCAATGAATAGGATGAGGAGGTCTTCTTTGATTTGGATTCTTCATGTATCTCATCCTAGTAAATCCTTTTGAATCAACTCTCTTAGTATGTTGCTTCTTTTTCAAGTTTCTAGGAACTAATTTATTCATTTTCATATCTATTTTGAGCATCTTCTTTTTATCTAGCTTCTTCATCTCAGCAACAACAAGCTTCTTTTCTCCTTTTGTCTTCTTCATCTTAGTAGTTCCTTTTCCTAATCTTCCATTTCCAAAGGTATTTTCTTTGGAACAACTCATGCAAGCTTTCTCATTCTTTGTACAACAACTTCCTTATGCTATAATTCTATCATAAAATTTCGTAGAAGCACTGGTAGAGGGACTCTTTCCCTTCTCAAAACCAAGGCCAAACTTTTCTTTTGGTTTTGATGGATTTTGTGATTTTACCAACTCATCTAATATTTCAGAGCCACCTTTCAAATTTAGGCCTTTATCAATCTGTTCCTTGGATTTCTAGAAATCTCTTCTCAGAGCAACTATCTCGGTTTCTAGCTTCATGCACTCATTTGATTTAGACTGTAGTTTAGATTTAACTACATCTTCTATCCTTTTAGCTTCCTCAACTTGTGTTTTCAAACTATCATTTGGTTAAACTATTCAAGGCTTTTATTTAGTATTTCTATCTCTTTTTGTGCATGCAACTTTTGTTCTTAGTTCTATTTCTTCAAAAAAATTATCTCATCAAGAACATTGATGAGTTTACCTTCAAGGTCCACTTGTTCTTCTTCTTTACTGGGGGTTTCAACTTCTTCATCTTTATCAAGCCTCTCAACCTCTTCATCAAAGGTCATTCCAAATGGGTCACACCCATAGAAAATTCCATGTTCATCATCTGATCTACCACTAACATCAGATGACCCTTTTTCTTCACTTGCATGCAGATCCTTCTCATTCTCCTTACTATCCTCTTCTTTCTTAGCATTATCCTTTTCACTATGAAATAATTTAGCAGCTATAGGACTTATTCTACCTGACTTAAAACTTTTAGTTGGTAGCTTACCTTTGTATTTTATAGAGCCTCTTATAAATCTCCTAATGTAATTAGCTTCCACTTCATTAGAATCCTTAGATATGGAAGTAGATCCTTCTTCCTCATCACATCTAGCTACACATTCTCTCCTAGATGTATCTACATTCTTCTTATCGTCATTCAGCTTCACATTTTTAGACTCTCTTCCATATGTCTGAATCTTGTCCTGCGCTAAACTCTCATCATCTCCATACATCATTTTCAACTTATTCCACACTTCATGTGCTATTTGACAATGAATGACTTTGACCAATACAAAACTTGACAATCCATGAAGAATTATATCTCTTGTTGTAGCATTATCCTCATATGCCTACTTTTTGGATTTAGTTATTGGAGGTGTAGCAGACACTATATATCCATTTACAATTGACCTCCAAACATCACATCCTATGGATCCCAAATATCCTTTCATCAATGAGCTCCTAAAAATATATCTTGATCAATCAAAGATAGGTCCATCATATACAAGTAAACTTTCTTGACTAACCATTGTGTTCACTCACCCAGATCTACCTAAGCAAATTAAGCTTCTCCTAGGGAACCTAGGGTTCTGATGCCAATTGTTGGAACACAATGATCTACTGAGAGGGGGGGTGAATTAGTAGATACTAAAAATATTTCCCTTAGAAAACTTTATGTAGATTACTTCCTTTACCACTTAATGTACAAATACTAATATGCAAAGACATAAATATGCATACAAACAAAAGCATCACATAACACTACGTATACGTAGAAAACCCAAGATGGGAAAAACCGTGGTGACAAAGGTTGCTTGAGTCTACTACTCAAATCTAGCATCACAAATGAAATATCTATTACAATTTTTTAGGCTACAACCCAAGGATGCTTCAACACCCTGATTTAGGAGCTACCACTCCAAGGAAGCAATGACTCCCTATTTTAGAAGCTACAACTTCAAGGATGCTACAACACCCTGGTTTAGGAGCTACAACTCCAAGGAGACTACAATACCCTAACCTGAGCTACAACCCAATACAATGAGGCTACAACCTCTATGATAACAATTTCAAATATGCATAAGACTTGGTTCTACAAAACTTGATCATGCATCATTACATTCTATACATTATTTCACTTACTGCAACTCACACTCTACTACTGAAGCTACACTCTCAACAACACACCCCTTATCCACACTCTCCTTTGCACATAGAGCACTCACTGTTCTATCTTGTTGCACTGCACACCTTTCCCTTTCTGTAGTGTCTCATTCATATACACTCTGTTGAATGCAAACCTAGATGATATTATGTGTTACAGTCTAGGACTTCCTTGCATGTGCATTCTTTGTCTTCTTTGCTACTCTTACTTCTTCCTTACCATCATATCATAACTCCATTTTTGCACTATATGTGACTGGAGACTCCTTTCTGTACAAGCAGATGTAACCAACATACACTCCTAAATAGATTCAATCTTTTGACAATTATCCAATTGTCTTCTATCTCCACCAATTTGAAATATCTTCCTCGATATTCTCACCACCGTTCAGATCTTCTCAAATCTTCTACAAGGGTTTCCCTTAGTCGTTGACTTCACCAGCAAGCTTCTAGATCACCTTGAGCCTTACACCATAGTCCAACTCATTTGACAAAGTCTATCAAATATCTTCATTGTCACTCTAGCTCTGCATCGAGCCACTTCCACATTAAATTTTGTTACAGATAATTTTCCCAAATTAGCTCTCTCTCAAAACATAGAATCTAATATGCATTCAATGCGTTCTTCTAATTATTCGATCTGATTTGATCTTGATCACATCTGCAATCTATTCCACCACCATGAAGATCAAATCTTCATTTACATTGGTTGCTAGGTGCAGTTGGACCAATTAATTCCTTCCTCTATGTTGGTTACTAGTCAAAACCTTTCTCACACAGATTTAGCCATTTGAGATCTTAGTCTTTGAATCTAGGTCATCGATCTTCTCTTTCACACCATGATCCATTGGCTCTCATTCATCATCATATCTTTAATTTTTTTATGTTAGATCAATTACCTTTAATTATGCACTGTCGATATCCATGAACTGATGATCGTTGGATCAATCACCTTATATTTCCATCATTAATTGTAGGATTCAGTTTCAAAGCACATCACATGTCACTCTATCGAGGAGACATATACCATAGTCCCACCAACATCCATTGTTCTCTTCGATATGAACTGACAACAAGTACATGGGCCCACATTCCATTTGTCTTCCATGTCATTGCCACCTAATTTGCAACAACAATGAAAATTAACATATTGAGTAATCGCTCTTCACCACCTATCATCCTTCGTCACAATCAGGTCCCAGTAGCTTCGTGCATTATCAATTCATCGAAGGGACATCTTTTAGACTCCTACCAATACACCAAATTCAAACCAATGAGATATCCATCGGGTTATCGAGGGGACATCCATTCCACTCTCATCGATATGGCATTGTCACGCTGATACCATTGATGTTGCAGACAAGTGGTCCCCACGCCATCGTTTCATTACATGTCACTGTCCACTATCGTTTCCTTCCATGTGTCATCATGTCATTTTCTCATTGACTATTCATTACCATGCCTCATACCATCTCACTTGTCACCATACTATGTTGGGTCCCACTCATTAGCATTACACTCTCCCATCGCCATATCATAGTGACTAGCTTCATAGTCTTGGTGATATCACATTGTCTACTCGATAGAGGATTATCATCATTGCATCATAAAGACTACCTTGAAACTTCTACTGATGATAGCATGTCACTCTGATGAAAACAACCCAATACATCATTCCAATGTGGGGTCCACACACTATCATCACATGTCCATTTCATCACCATGTCACCATCCATTGTTGCTTCCTACCACATGTCATCCTTTTATTCATTTTGTAATTGTAACACCGACACACATCATCCTTACCTTACCAAGTCTCATTACCACATCCACCTTACTGGGTCCCATAGTTAGCATCATACTCCCATTGCCCTATCAAAAAGACCTTCTTCAAGGTCCTAGCGATACCATATTGTCTCACCAATGGGTAGGTCATCGAATTATCAAGGAGACATCCTTAAAAGTCATGCTGACAACACTTCATCTCACCAATGGGAAGGTCATCGTTATATTGAAGAGACAATCATGAAACTCCTTATGATCTTCATCTCTTTCTCTAATCAATCACATAATGAAATATTGAGGAGACATCCAAATAGGTCTCACCGACGAACATCAGTCACGTTGATGAAAACCCTTGATGACATCACCTGTCCACCTCATCACCATGTCACTGATCAATAATCCACAACAAGGATGTGGATTACCAGTCATCCAATCTCATCATGCCACATGTCTTCTTTTTCATCTTTTTTCATCTCATACCCTAGTTGGGTCCCACCAAGACTCTGCAACAAGCACTGTCTGATCTCCAAGGATCAATCTTCACTATTCCCCCTATCCCTACGGGTCTTGATCGAGCCCCACTGAATTCTTTGTAGGGTATGTGAGCCACTACTGCATATACACCTCTAACATCACCTTCCACTAACTTCATATGTCACCTTTGCAGGTCCCATCGACATCAATGGTCATCATTTATCCATCGTGGGTTAATCTCCACCATTGATCAAGCAACATCACAATGTTGTAGGTTATGAAATTTTGAAAACTTGTGACTCGCCGACAATGCTTCCATACTCCTTATGACTCCATCAAAGAAACACTCATAGAACTCCCTTTGATGACCTAGTGTCTCATCAATGAGATAGCTATCAGACTGTTGAAGAGACTACAGGTTGAGTGCCACCAATATACTCTTGTCATGTTGATATTCCTCCTTATCGCTCCATCGAAGAGATGTCTCCCATTCTCTCATTGATCACACACTGTCACATCGACATGACCTTAGACTTCATCAACTGGTTTCCAAGATGTGATGGGCCAGTCATGGGATGGATATCAATGACATAAGTTGTAACTTATGTGAGCTACAACCTACAACAACTAGTCAACATCGAAATAGAACATTTTTAGGACACCATGACTATGAACATACTAGGATTTATCTGTAAACCCTAGAATCACCCGAGAGTATACTTAAATCCATTCTGAGTGAATCCTTCATTTTTTGGTCTTGCAGAGCACATCACTGGAATGCTCAAAAAACCCACATCGAATCTGCAGCCTAATTCCTCTTTTGTTGTGTGGAAAAATCTCTACAACTTCATGATAACATTTACAACAAATTGATCAACTTTATATCAGTTGCAAGATATGCACTTTCACATCATCAACCTACCACACACTTCCAAAACCAGATCCACTACTCTCACATTCATCCTTTGAGCTTAATAGCATTTAGGCACACTATTGATCTATCACCATCCCAACATCTCCCTTGCATGATCAATTCCACACTCTTTTGACATCAATGAAACTTTGACATTAATTCCATCATCCTCACTTGCATGAGCAACTCCATTTCATCTCTAATCCTCTTTCATCATGCTAGCAATATTCCTTGCATGATTTTCCATTTTGACATCAATGAAAACTATATGCCAACAATCTCCCCCTTTTTCATTGATTGTAAAACCTAAATGTTCAATTTTCCAAAGGTCTGATACTTGAGCATTTGTATACTTTCTCCCCCTTTGACATGAATGGAAAATGGATCACTCCTAAAAGCATTCTCCCCCTTTGAAAATTAGTGCAAAGGGTCTAGCAATTCTCTAATAATCTCCTTTGAACTGGCAAAGAGACTTACTCCCCCTAAGACCTTGCTCCATTCTCTTCTCAACATACACGAGCATGAGCTTCATTTTGGGCTCTATTCCAACTGAACTATTCTAAACCAATTTATGGTGGTATGATACTAATTTAAAAATAAAATATATAGAACAACTCCTCCTAAGACATATATCTTCTCCTTGCAGTCAAGGAGCATTTCTCTCAACATAGCATTCACACTACTTTTTCTTGAGTATCTGATACCACATGTTGATATCAATTGTTGCAGTTGACCATCCACGTCTATCTGCCGATGTTCTCACACTCTGACAAGCACTTAAAAGAGCAATAATATGACCATGAATACGCAACCATCAAGTCATTAGAAATTTATAAAACATATTTTACCTAACTTGATCTCCTTCTTCATTTCTAGGAATGAATGATATATCAATTTAGCTCCCACTGGACTCATGCCCTATCACTACAAATTAGTGATGTAAGGTAGAAGTAGCCTCATGGAGTGTTGCCTGCCAATATTTCTCTTTCCATACCTTCTTTTTCTTGCCTTTCTATCACACCTACCTTCTTCACAAAAGTATGTGAACCATTGTTCACTCTAGAAGATGTATCCTTCCTTCTATTCTTCCTCTTGATCTATACTATATGTCTTTACAAGATCTAATTTGCAATCTTTAGCTATGTGACTAAAGTTGTCACACTTGTAGCATACTATATGCATATTCCTTATAGGATCAAATGAATTTATATGCATATGTTTTGTGCTCCCATTAGGTACAACCCTATAATCTCTAGCTCTATGACCATACCGATTACAAGCATAGCAGTAACCATTAAAAAATGGGGAGTACCTAGTCATAGTGTTCCTTTGAAAAAGATGTGGAGGTCTTCTTTGATTTGGATTCTTCATGTATCTCATCCTAGTAAATCCTTTAAATCAATTCCCTTAGTATATTGCTTCTTTTTCAAGTTTCTAGGAACTTGTTTATTCATTTTCATATCTACTATGGGAATCTTCTTTATATCTAGATTCTTCATCTCAGTAGCGGTAGCTTCTTTTCTCCTTTTGTCTTCTTCATCTCAACAGTTCCTTTTCCTGATCTTCCATTTCCAAAGGTATTTTCCTTGGAACAACTCGTGCAGGATTTCTCATTCTTTGTACAACAACTTCCTTCTACTTTAAATCTATCATACAATTTTTCAGAAGCACTAGTAGAGGGACTCTTTCCCTTCTCAAAACCAAGGCCAACCTTTTCTTTTGGTTTTGATGGATTTTTTTATTTTACCAATGCATCTAATATTTCAAAGCCACCTTTCAACTTCAAGCCTTTATCAATTTGTTCTTGGGCTTTCTCCAAATATCTTCTTAGAGCAACTACCTCTGTGTCTAGCTTCATGCACTCATCTGATTTAGACTGTAGTTTAGATTTAACTACATCTTCTATCCTTTTAGCTTCCTCAACTTGTGTTTTCAATCTAATTATCATTTGGTTAGAATCTTCAAGGCTTTTAGTTAGTCTTTCTATCTCTTTTTGTGCATGCAACTTTTGTTCTTCATTCTCTTTCTTCAAAATTTTAATCTCATCAAGAGCATTGATGAGTTTACCTTCAAGGTCCACTTCTTCTTCTTTACCGGAGGTTTCAACTTCTTCATCTTTATCAGACCTCTCAACCTCTTCATTAGAGGTTGTTCCAAATGGGTCACACCCATAGAAACTTCCATGTTCATCATCTGATCTACCACTAACATCATATGACCCTTTTTCTTCACTTGCATGCAAATCCTTCTTCTCATTCTCCTTATTGTCATCTTCTTTGTTAAGATTATCCTTTTTAATATGAAGTCATTTAGCAACTACAGGACTTATTCTACCAGACTTAAAAAATTTAGTGGGTAACTTACCTCTTTATTTTCTAGAGCCTCTTCTCATTCTCCTAATTGAATCAACTTCCACTTCATCATACTCCTTAGATCTAGAAGTAGATGCTTCTTCCCCATAACCTCTAGCTACACATTCTCTCTTGGATGTATCCACGGGTACCAGACTTACATTTAGTGGGTTCTTACATTCTCCTGAATCAACTTCCACTTCATCAGACTCCTTAGATCTAGAAGTAGATGCTTCTTCCCCATAACCTCTAGCTACTTCTCTCCTGGATGTATCCACGGTCTTCTTATCCTCATTCAACTTCACATTTTCAAACTCTCTTCCATATGTTTGAATCTTGTACTATGCTAAACTCTCATCATCTCCGCACATCCTTTTCAACTTATTCCTCCCTTCATGTGTTGTTTGACAATGCATGACTTTAACCAACATAGAAATTTACAGTCCATGAAGAATTATATCTCTTGTTGTAGCACTATCCTCATATGCCTAATTTTTAGCTTTAGTTATTGGAGGTGTAGCAGAAATTGTATATCCATTTACAACTGGCCTCCAAACATCACATCCTATGGATCCCAAATATCCTTCCATCAATAAGCTCCAAAAAATATATCTTGATCCATCAAAGATAGGTCCATTATATCTAAGTAAACTTTCCTGACTAACCATTGTGCTCACTCACCCAGATCTACCCGAGCTGATTAAGCTTCTCCTAGGGAACCTAGGGCTCTGATACCAATTGTTGGAACATAATGATCTACTTTGAATCAGTAGATACAGATTAGCATTACTTCCTGTGTAGATACTAATATGTAGAGACATAAATATGAATACCATACATAACTGTATACACTGGAAAAACCATCTAGTCTACTTACCATGCTATAAGGAGCTAACTCCAAGAAGGTAACTTCATGCTAACTCTACAACTTTTAACCTGCTACAATATCTTTGACTACAGACATCCATTCATCTATACATATGAAGGACTGCAACCACACTACACTACACTCTCTACAAGAGATCTCTAACTACGTTTCTTTGTGAAATTATCCAATATGTACAGTCTATGTGCATCCTACCGACCTGCAATCTCTTCCTTGAGATTCTCGCCACCATTCAGATCTTCTCAAATCTTTTGTTAGGGTTTCCCTTACTCACTAAGTTCACTGGCAAGCTGTCAGATCACCACAAGCCTTACACCATAGTCTAGTTTATCTGATAGATTCTATGAGATATCTTCATTGTCACTCTAGTTATGCATCGATCTGCTTCCAGATTAAATTTCATTATAGAGAATTTTCCCAAATTAGCTCTCTATCAAACCCTAGAATCTGATATGCATTCAATGTGTTCTTTTGATTATTTGATCTTATTTGATCTTGATCACATCTACAATCTATTCCACTACATTGAAGATCAAATATTCATTTACATTTCTCCCTGGCTGGAATTGTACCAATTAATTCTTTCCTCTATGTCAGTTACCAATCAAAACCTTGTTCACACAAACTTAGCCATTTGAAATCTTCATCTTTGAATCTGGGTCATCAATCTTCTCTTTTGGGCCACGATCCCTTACGTCTCATTCATCATCATATCTTTAAAACTTTGTTGTCATATCAATTACCTTTAATCATGTGTCATCGATCTCCACTGACTGATGATAACCATTGGATCAATCGCCTTATGATCTCCATCGTTGATCATAGGATTCAGTTTCAAAGCACATCACATGTCACTTTGTTGAGGAGGCATATAGCACAGTCCCACCAACATCCATCATTCTCTTCAATATGAACTACCACTGAGTACATGGCCCCACATTCCATCTAGGTTCCATGTCATTGCCACCTAATTCACAATAATGATGGAATTAACATATTGAGCAATCGCTCTTTGCCACTTGTCAGCCTTCATCATAATCGAGTCCCACTAGCTTCTTGCCTTATTGCTTCATCGAGGGGACATCTTTCAGAATCCTACCAATACACCAAAGTCACACTGTTGAGATAGCCATTAGGTAGTCGAGGGGATGTCCATTCCACTCTCATTGATATGGCATTATCATACTGATAGCATTGCTGCTATAGACAAGTGGTCCCCATGCCATCATGTCACTACATGTCACCGTCTACTGTCATTTCCTTCCACATTTCATCCTATCATTCACTCTCTAATTGTTGATTACCATGGCTTGTACCATCTCACTTGTCACCATACTACGCTAGATCCCACTCATCATCATTACACTCTCCCATCACCATATCATAGAGACTAGCTTCATAGTCCTAGTGATATCACATTGTTTGCTCAATAGAGGATTATCATTGTCGCATCATAGAGAATACCTTGAAACTCTCACCATTGATAGTATGTCACTCTGTTGAAAACAATAATTCCCAATACATCATTCCAATGTGAGGTCCACATGCTATCATCATATGTCCACATCATCACCATGTCACCATCCATTGTCACTTCCCACCACATGTCCTTTTATTCATTTTTTGATTGCAACATTGACGCACATCATCCTTACATTATTAGGACTCATTTCCATGTCCACCTTACTGTGTCCTATAGTTAGCATCATACTCCCATCATCCTATCAAAGAGACCTTTAAGGTCCTGGTGATACGATATTGTCTCATCAATGGGCAGGTCATCAGGTTGTTGAGGAGACATCCTTCAAGGTCCTGCTGACACCACTTTGTCTCACTGATGGGAAGCCCATCATTGTATCATAGAGACAATCATGAAACTACCTTTGATTTGTATCTCTCTCTGATCAAGCACATATCAAAATATCGAGGAGACATCCGAACAAGTCTTGTCAATGAACATCAGTCATGTTGATGAAAACCATTGATTACATCACCTGTCCACCTCATCGCCATGTCACTGATCCATAATCCACAACAAGGAAGTGGATTACCATTCATCTAATCTCATCATGCCACATGTTTTCTTTGTCATCTTTTGTCATATCATACCCTAGTTGGGTCCAATAAAGACTCTACAGGAAGCACCGTTTGATCTCCAAGGATCAATCTTCACCATTCCTGCTAGCTTTGTGGATCTTGTTCAAGCCCCATTGAGAATTCAGTGGGATATGCATGCCACTTCTGTGTATACACGTCTGACATCAACTTCTACTAACTTTGTATGCCACCTTCACAGGTCCCACCAGATATCAAGAGTCATCATTTATCCATCATGGGTTAATCTCCACCACTAATCAAGCAACATCACAATGCCGGAGGTTATGAAAATTTGAAAGCCTATGACTCACAAACAATGCTTCCATACTCCTTATCGCTCCATTGAAGAGACACTCATAGAACTCCCTTCGATGACCCATTTTCTCACTGATGAGATAGCTATTGGACTGTCAAAGAGACTTCATGGTGAGTCTCGTCAATATACTCTCATCATGCCAATATTCCTCATTATTTCTCCATCAAAGAGACGTCTCCCATTCTTTGACTGATCACCTGTTGTCACATCGATGTGAAGCTCAGAATTCATCAACTAGTTGCCAAGATCTAATGGGTTGGTCATGGGACAAACATCAATGACATAAGTTATAACTTATGTGACCTGCAAGGTCTACAACAACCAGTCAATGTTGAAATATAACATTTTGAGCATGTCATGACTATGAACATATTAGGGTTTATTTGTAAACCCTATAATCACCTGAGAGGATACTTAAATCCATTCTAAGTGAATCCTTCATTTTATGGTCCTACAAAGTGTGCCACTAGAATTCTCTCATAAAACCCACATCGAATCTACAACCAAATTCCTCTTCTATTGTATGGAAAACTCTCTACAACATCATGACAACATTTGCACCAAATTAATCAACATTATACCAGTTGCAAGATATGCACTTTTGCATCATCAACCTACCACACACTTCTAGAATGAGATCCACTACTCTCACATTCATCCTCTGAGCTTAATAGCATTTAGACACACCACTAATCTATCATCATGTCAATATCTCCCTTACATGATCAATTCCACACTCTTTTGACATCAATGCCACTTTGACATTAATTCCATCATCCTCACTTGCATGAGCAACTCCATTTCATCTCTGATCCTCTTTCATCATGCTAGCAATCTGCCTTGCAATATTTTCCCTTTTAACATCAATGACAATGATATGCAAACATTTATGAAGTATGTTAGTTGAAGGATTTATCTTTATAGATATATATTTTTTCTCACTCTATATGTCCTATTAAATAATGACAAACTTAACTAGCAATTGGGTAAGTTGTATGATTATCAACTTCCCTCTAAATTTTGGAGGTAGAGCTCCCTCGTAAGATTGAGCTTATCTTTTTGAGAATAAAATCAATGGTATGCTTTTAACCAAAAAGTAGGAAAGGAATTCAAAAATATATCAAAACTAAAAGAATTAATAACCAACAAAATGTTAATACATGTAAATATAAATATATCATGATATTTAGAACACATGCCAAATTATCATCTCAAGAAGTCAATATTTCCTTTAACAAACTTGGCCAATTAAGAGAAAATAAAACATCCAAAACCAATTACCATGCTCACACAAAAAATATATATATGGAAATCTATTACAATGCATAGTCACCAAGGGATTTCTAATTCTAGATATTTTAAGATTTGTAAGCACACATACTCCCAAACTTCCTCAAAATTGGAAAAAAATCATTTCCCTTTTTTATATATTTTCTCCAAAAAATGTCTAAGAGAGTTTTGGTAACATCATGATTCAATATATACATGTGCAAGAGTAACTTGTTTTTGAAAAATAATTTAAAATAAGAGGTTAAAGAATCTCTTGAACTTATTGGGATTTTAACACTCTTTTATAAAGAGTCCAATAATGTAAAATAAATGTTGATATTTTTATTAGCATTAGTATAATTTTTTCCTCAAAAGTTATTTAGGAAATTTTATAAATTTGAATCTTTGTCAAATTTTAAGAGTCTTAGGCACCAATGTAAAGAAAAAAGGTTTCAATTTTATCTTTGCTCAATCCTACCTATGTTAGAAACTAGTGAGAAATGTTAGGGTTTGTTTGTTGGTGTTGAAAGAGTCCTCCCATGGTGGTGCTAAGAGAGAAAATATTTCCTAAGAAGATGGCACATTGCAAAGACTGGTTAAATATGAAACATTGCAATAGTTTTTAGGAAAACATTCATCATATCTAGTAAGAGAAAAACATCTTATCACCCAAAGGTTTGCACATTGCAGAGCTATTGACAGGTTGCATGGCACACTTCAAGAAGGAGAGGTTTCAGGAGGTTATACAAGTCATTTCTTGGTGTCCATATGCTCTACATGGAACATTCTATGTCCCATCTAACTCTAATGCCTCTATCAAAGGTATGGTGGTTGGAGAAAATAATTTTCCTTATTTAAAGTTATGTTGCATGAGAATTAGCTCAAATTGCAAGTAGATGAAATCTATAATAAAGAAAATAGAGTCACAAAATATTATCACATCTTCTATTGAAGCCCTTAAATCCTACAAATTACCATATTGTTTCAATCATGTTTGTTAATCTACCATGAGAATTTTACTATTTGAAGGAGTTTGCTTAGTCATAAGGGCCTAAATCATCATGAAAAGAGAACTAAGAGGTTTTAAGACCCTATGACAGACCTTAGATTAAGTTTGATGCAACATAGACAACTCTAAATAGAATATATCAAAATCTAGATAAAATTTGCATTAAAATTTATGCAAGGGGTAGATATTATAATGAAAAAAGATAAGTCTATGGAGCTAAATGAATGATAATTATCCCTCTATCGAAGGTGATTTCAACAAGTTGGGAGTTCAGTGTGAAGGTATTCAGAATATAGAAGCATTGTGAAACTTTGAGAAGGTGAGATGGTTGCTATGGTATCCATTAAACTATTTAAAAGATCATATGAAAGGGAAATCAATAGTCACCCTAAGTGGCAATCATCATAAGAAGATACCTTGGAAAATGACAAAGAGTTAGTCTCAAGCATGTTTTTTATGAGTGACAAGAGGATTAGAATGAAGGAGTTTCAAACATTAGAGAGTTTTAAGAGGGTAACAGGGGATTTTAAAGAAGAATCTACATGACAACAAAAAGTGCAAAAGAAATCTGGAATTAAAGAGGGGAATACAAAAATGGATGACAAATATGGAGCAATCTTCCACAAGATTATTACTATTATTTTTGGCTAAGTTGCCAACCCTTGCCATTAGAAAATTTAGAGTTGTTTGTAGAGGATAGAAGTTTATTCATTCACTATGTGCCAACAACTGAAGAAAAAATGAAGATATCAAGTTTCCACAATCCATATCGTAAATTTATATTGCTTCTAGTTTTTATTGTGTTGATTTTTTTTGCATCAACATTTTGGATCACACTTTGTGATCCATCATCAGGATGAAAGAGAGCAACAGGAGAAAAATAAATAATTGCATACTTAGACTAGATGAAAAGGAGAGAGGGAGAAGGGGAGGGTGCACATAGATCGAGGGTCAAATTAAAATAAAGAAAACAATAAAAAATAATCAAAAAGAAAGAAAGGAGAATAAAAACTAAAAGAACAAATTAAATTGAACCAATACTTAAAAAGGATCACAAAAATGAAAAAAGCTAAGAGAAACTCAATAAACAAGAGAAAAATATCTAAAATAGAAATGAAGAAAGAACTAAGAAAATTAGTCAAACTAAATTGAAAAGGCCCAAGTTGAAACAAGAATAAAAAAACTTATAAAGAAAACTAACTCAAGACTAAATACAAATACTCACAAAAGAAAGACAATAAAACTGAGCCAAGGGCTGCCATTTTGTATCAGCTTATAAAAAACTAAGTATTTATACTAAGTAACAATAAAGAGTTGATCATTTTGTTATCATGAAAACTACTTGTCCTTTTTGATACCTCCCCCTCTTGCCAACTCCCCTGGTGGAGTTGGCACGTTTGTTCTTGCACTTGGTTGTACGCCCCTTCCTTCTCATCATGGGTTTCCTCTTTCTCCACGTCTTTTTTGTCTTATTGTTTCCAATGTTGTCCATGACTAGGAAACTAAGCTAGTGGTCAACCTATCTAGTGCCACCTTAGACCCCCTTGCCATTAATTTCTTGAAATGAGGTTTGGGTTTCGCCATATCTCCCCATACAATTCCCCATGTTGTTTTTCTCATTGAAGTTGAGAATGTCGTTTGTGCTCTTCCCTTGGATATTGTTGAAGAAATTTGGCAAGATTTTGCTATCATCCTTCGTCATGCAAAGCCTCCCAAGTGCAATGTCCCTAAGTCTAAGCTTATTTATTTCAACATTTTTTTGTGCAATAAAGAGTTTGATCATTTGTAAAGCCGACAAAGGGAATGCCACAATCATCATGGTCAAGCATGATTACCTCTCCAAAATGCTTGACCTTCTTGTAGATAACAAAAGCTACAAAATTTTGTCCCACAACCAGTGTTCCAAAATTTTAAGTAAATTCAAGCATGTTATTTCCCTCTCTTCCTTTGATGATGCTACTAAAAAGTGTTTGCTTCCATCTAAAGAAGTGACACCTCACATCTATGGTGATCCTAAAATTCACAAAAAAAACATTCCTTTGAGACCTATTGTGGATACAATTGGCTCTCCCACCTATAAATTAGTGTCTTACCTTGCCAAATTAATCTCTCCGCTTATAGGTGGTTATGAATCCCACATCAAAGATTCCTCTCATTTTTAACTTCATCAAATATGTCAAGCTTGAAAGTAGCGACCTTTTAGTAAGTTTTGATGTTGTTTATCTCTTTATGAATGTTCCCATCCCTGATGCCATTGAGATTGTTAGACGCAAATCTAATGAGGAAATTGCGTCATTGGTTGAGCTTTGCCTAAAATGCACCTTCTTCTCTTTTCAATGTGTCATCTATGAGCAAGTTGATGGCATGGCCATGGGTTCTCCTCTCTCTCTAGTCATAGATAACCTCTACGTGGAATATTTTGAAGAATTTTCACTTTCCTCCTACCCCCTCAAACCAAAATGGTGGAAGTTTTACATGGATGACACTAATTTCTATTGGCCACATGGTCTCGATAGGTTAGAGGAATTCCACACTCACCTCAATGGCTTGGTCCATTGTATCTCCTTCACCAAGGAGATTGAATTAGATGGCCAACTCCCTTTCCTCGATATCTTTCTCATCAAAAAATTTGATGGCTCCTTAGGTCATCAGGTTTTTCGTAAGGCTACCCATACCAACCTCTACCTTCATTCATCCTCTCATCACCACCCATGTCAAAAGAGTGGCATCCTCAAAACCCTTGCCTTGAGAGCATTTCGGATCTGTGATGAAGATTACTTGAACCAAGAGTTGGACCATCTATGTAAAGTCTTCATCCTAAATGGATATAGAAACAAGTAGATCACGAAATCCCTTAGCCATGCCAATGAAAAGTTCTTCTCTAATTTCGTTACCTACAATTTGAAGTTACTCCCTGGTGCTTCACTTCCCTATATTGAAGGAATTTCCAAAAATATCTCCAAGATCCTTCTTTAGCAAGGTCTTCATTGTGCTTTCAAACCTTTCTCCACTATGAAGCATCAGCTCCCCTCCCTCAAGGACTCGAGGGATATTTTACTCGAGTTCAGAGTCTACAAGGTGTCTTGTTCTTGTGGCATCCCCTACATTGGGGAAATGAGTTGTTCCTTTGGCACAAGAATTAAAGAGCATAGTGCAAATATCAAGTATGATCAGGTGTTCAAATCCACACTTGTAGACCACTCTTCTTCAACTAAGCACCATATTTGTCTTGAAAACACTCAAGTCTTGTGAAAAGAAGACAACTTTTTTAAGAGGAAGCTAAAGGAAGCCATTCAAATTAGCAACCACCCTTCTAACCTCAACCGTGATGAGGGTTTGAGTCTTAGTACTGCTTGGCAACCCTTGTTATCCAACCTTCGTAACCATGTTCATTCCTAGCCTGGTCATTCTCCTATTCTCTTTGTTGGATCCTTTGTCCTTGTTCATTTTCTTTGTTTATTCCTATTCCACCCCCTCTATCTTTGTTCTCCTCGGTCACAGTCCCCTGGCTATGTGGTCCTTCATTTCTTTGGTTGGGTGGCCTCTTTGTCCCCTTTCTTCCTCATTGTTTTCTCTTGCCTCCTTTCATTTTCATTTACTTTTTATTCATTTTCTATCTTCTGTGTTTATTTCTCTTTCTTATTTTATTTTTATATTCTTTTCATTTTCTTTTTGTTTATTTATTTATTTATTTATATATTCTTTAATTTTCTTTTTTTTTCTTTGTGCTTTTTTGTTATTTCTTGTCTTTATCATTGTCTTTATATTTATTTATTATCTTTTTCATTTCTTTAGTTTTCTCTTTATTTATTTCTTCATATTTAGGTTTATACTTGTCCATTTTTCTTGTTTTCTTTATTTAGTGGTTTGCATTTGCTTTTTGTTTAATTTTTGTTTATATATAAAAATATATATATTCTTTGTGTGATTTTTTAATTTTTTTTTTTTCTTTGTGCTTTTTTGTTATTTCTTGTCTTTATCAGCGTTTTTATATTTATTTATTGTCTTTTTCATTTCTTTAGTTATCTCTTTATTTATTTCTTCATTTAGGTTTATACTTGTCCCTTTTTTCTTGTTTTTCTTTTTCTCTTTATAGATTATATATATATATATATATATATATCATTTATATATTTTTACGTTTCTTTATTTCTTTGTATAAATTTTATTTATCTTCTTTTTATCTTTGTTATTTTTTAATTCTTTTTTGTATTTTTTATTTATTCCTTAGTTATTTCTTGTGATTTTTCTTTGTAATGATAATTTTCATTTATTTTTTTTTCTTTTTCATTTGTTTTTCTCTAGTTTTCTATTTATATTCTTTTCTTTCGCTTGGTCTTATTGTCTTTCTTTTGTGGGTATTTGTATTTAGTCTTGAGTTAGTTTTCTTTTTAAGTTTTTTTATTCTTGTTTCAGCTTGGGCCTTTTCAATTTAGTTTGACTCATTTTCATGGTTCTTTCTTCATTTCTATTTTGATCTTTTTCTCTTGTTTATTGAGTTTCTCTTAGCTTTTTTCATTTTTGTGGTCCTTTTTAAGTATTGGTTCAATTTAATTTGTTCTTTTAGTTTTTATTCTCCTTTCTTTATTTTTTATTGTTTTTTATTGTTTTCTCTATTTTAATTTGACCCTCGATCTATGTGCACCCTCCCCTTCTCCCTCTCTCCTTTTTATCTAGTCTAAGTCTACAATTATTCATTTTTTTCCTCTTGCTCTCTTTCATCCTGATGATGGATCACAGAGTGTGATCTGAAACGTTGATGCAAAAAAAGTGACACAATCAAAACCAGAAGCAATATAAAATTAACTTAAGAAAAAATATTTTTTTGTTAGTCCTTGTAACTCTTCTCCTACATTTCTTATAGGAGGCCTAAGTTCCACACCCATATGAAGGACTCTATGTTGAATGATTTATATATGCTTCAATCAACACCCACTATAGGCTCTCAACATACTTTCTAGGAGCTCTTAATGGTAGTGTGGTGATGAATTACAAGAGTCTCCTTTGTTATTCTTGTTATGAAAATGGAGCCCTAGAAGCGTACTCTTTGTTTTACCTATGCAATCCTATTACCAAGACATGGAAAATGTTGCCCCTTCTTGTTGAGCTTAGATCAAGACAAGATTTCATTGGTTTAGATTTTGATTCCTTCACAAGGAAATCTATCTTCATCATGGGGGGAAATTGAAGACATGAAATCCAAAACACTATGGTTATGGATATGTATGACTCAAAAATTGATTCATGAATCGAATTGGAGATGAAGGCACCCATATCAATTTTCCCCAGAAGGGGCCTATTCTAGAGAAATTCTTTAATCGATCAATCAAACTCTAGTTGGGTCCATGCTTTTCATGGTGTTTCAATATTTCATGTAGAAGAGAAGAGGTGGGATGTTATCAATCAACTTGAACATTTTTGTTTGGGACTTTAACTAGGTATGATGGGAATGTGATTTTGGTGGATACTAAGGATATCTCCTTATGAAATTTGATAATAATGGTTGAGGATAGTCAAAATTTATAATGATAGGAGGGAAGATAGTTTGTAACAAACAAAGGTTTAGAGGGTAAGATGATAGTTCTTCAAATGAAAGTAAGATGGTGAGATGAAAATACCAAAAAAGTCAAGTTTTATGAAGAAAAATAAGCACAGACTTGAGAGCTCAAAGATATTAACAATAAGGAACTATGACAATCCTAAATGATAGTACAACCATTTGAACTATCACAGTATAGTCCTTTAAAAGAGAAGAAGATATGTGTGAAATCTATAAGGTAAAAAGATATGTGTGAAATCTATAAAATAAAAAGATTGCATGGCAAATAGTGAGCATGCATAGTTCAATACAAGGACAATCAATCTCAATAGGGTATGAACACTAAGATATAGGTGTAGATAATAATACATAAAGAGGGATTGATCAGCAAAAAATAGTCCTATGAACAAGGGACATTGACAATAAAAGCTTTGAAGCATTAATAAAAGGGAACAAAAGGTTCTCAAGTGCAGTCATAATGGCTAATGATAGTAGTAAGGACAAAAGGAAAAGAGGTTACATGAACCCTTGCAAGAGTAGTGCCCATGCTCACAGAGGACCATGCACGAAGGCCTTCTAAAGTTTTGTCTAGTGCATGAAGTCCTTCCCAAGGTTTATGTAGTGCATGAAGGCCTTCTTAAGGTCTATGTGGTTCATGAAGACTCAAGTGAATGAGAATAAACACAATGGAAGTTTCAAAGTCCTAGTTAGAATACAAAGATAACAGTAGATTGGAAAATGACAGCCTTAAGAATAGAAGGACAACCCTCATGCAAAACAATACAATGAAATTAAATTTGATAGAAGAAAATGTGAGTACAACCTTGGGTAGATCAAGGGTAGTCACAGTGAAGAAACTAAGACAAAGACATGGAAAACTTGTACATAGAAATAATGAGATGACTAGCTTGAAGGACTATGTGACTCAAATGAAGGATGGGAATAATGATATTTACTATATTAATAGTGAAAGAAAGAAAAGTTGTTGAGAATTCACCATTCCTAGAACATGAAAAGAAGGTAGAGATAAAGGCTAAGTTGGAGGGGTTGTTCAAGGTTTTCAAGGACACCCTTGGAAATAAGGTAGAGAAAGTGGTAGTTTTTTATTGTGTTGTTGATTCTTCATACTAATTAGCTACAAGATAATATGGGTGGATTGCTAACATGGAAAGAATTATGAAGGCTCGGGTCCTGAAGGACAGTAGCATGTCAAACTACATGTCTAACAAGAAGACTGTGCAAATTAATCTTGAAAATTCCATCATAAAAGAGATTAGACAGAGGACAATGCATATGAATATGGCAGCCCACATTACTATACATAACAATAGGAAGCATGCATAGTTTAGTGATTATATGAAAGGGATAGTCATTTCAAAATGAGGCAATGCAAGAAATCAGTGATGCATAGTGCAAGGATCTTTTACATATCATTCTAGATAAAGTACAATGATAGATTGGCATAAAAGACATGAAGCGTCACATGGAAAGTATCATATGATTGAATATTCTTCAAGTTTCCCAAGTCACAAAGATTCAAATAGCATAGTAAGCTCATCTTAGTGATGACAGTCAAATCCAAAAGGATATTTACAAACACCGTTAGAGCTAGGGAAGTATTCAAGGCAGTAATAGAGGTGTGAAAGTATATTACAAGGGTCAAAAAAAGGTAGATGAAGGTTTAAGGGCATGAGATAGAATATCAACCTACAATGGAAATTAAGTGGGATATGAGACATAATCTCAAAATACCCTCATACCTATTACTTGTAGAGGGTTGTGTATAAATAATTAAGATGAATCAAAGGACAGTGGTCTTGATCAATATAATGAAGGAAACATTAGGAAAGACTATATAAGATTAAGAAAACATCATACAGAGGATGAACACAAAAAAAATAATGGCAATCTATGAAGGGATGACAATGAATACCATCAAAATAGTAAGGATGCTTCTCCAAAGTGTGGATAATAGTGAAGTTTGGCATGGTCTCTTTTCCTTCAACCAAACAAATGGAATCTAAAGGGATGAAAATTATGAATTTATCTAGTTCCAAAGTCCTAATACATAGTCAAAATTTTATCCTAGCCCAAAAGAGTCCTTTGTTTCAAACTCATTCCAATAATGTCCTATTTGTATGCAAATGGTATTTTTTAGGCATTAAGGGGTAGTTGGAAAAGTAAAGGTTAGTTTGAGTTGTTAAAACACATGTAGTAGTAGTTTCAATATCTTGAAAACATATAGGAGGTGGTTTGATCAATTATCCACCTATCTAGGGGACTAGAGAAAGCGGTTTACAAGTATCTAGGAGTGCAAGAAAGAATATAGGAGTATTCTTAGCAACTTCCAAAGTAGATTGAAAAATTCAAAGGTTCTAGGCTTTCAACTCAAGCAAAGAAAAAAGCAGTTTTCAAGGTACCTAGGTGGAGATCAAGCTCAACCAAGTCAAGAAAAAAAAATTAATTACCTTTAATGTATGTCCAAACTTCTCATCCATGTGGGGAATAGGCTAAAAGGCATGCCCAAGATTATTTTTAGTTATTTTTGGCATTTTTTGGAAGAGCATTGTAAACTAAAAATTTTCTTTTCTAGAAAATGATAGCTTTGTAACTCATGTATAGTCATTTTGGACTATAATTCAATGCAATTTCATCCATTTTCAAGCAATTTCAAAGAAATTTTTTAGATTATGGATAGCTACAAAATACCTGGTATCAATTAAACTTAGCATTTTGGCAATCAAAAGTTCTATTCTATTGTATGTATGAAGTGGTTGATATTATTTTTTGTGATTTTTATATGCAAATCATTAAACGAATGTCTTACTTCTAATAACTTCAAATAAAAAAATAACATATTTTGTGTAGGTTATTGCTTGTGTTATTTTGCAAACAGGTGTTAATTGCGAAGAACACTACATTTTCTTCCTTCTAAATTGTCAAAACATAAAAATTTCAATGAAATATTGATACATGGATATGTCAAAAACTAGAGTTGTGTACACAAAAAACTAATTCATTGCATATTTGTGTGACAAAAAAAAGTCAAATTTTAAATAAAAATTTGGTGCATCGCCCTCATAATTTTAGATGCATTTCACAATGTCATTTTCTATCTCTTTTCCTTAGTAGCAACAATATTATAGGTCAAATTTAGGTGATTGTAACAAGGGAACCAATCCTCTCTAGAGATCTACTCCAAGCTATGTGCAACCAACATAGCCCTAGGGTGTTTCCATGTTGCATTAGATTGCTAAGCTAGATGCTTAACAAGGGTGCAAATCTACGTGACAACAATAATAAGAAATATCATTGAGGTGGTGCATTGTCAGCATCCTTCTTATGATGATTGGGAAGATTGTGTGGCACTTTTGGGTTTGTATGTTTGGAAAGCTTTGATGATCAAAGGCATCTCATTGTTTTGAGGAATAATTACATTTTTGGTTCTCAATTTCCACAAAGCTTTGTTTCCTCATACCAGATCTACTTTACTAGAGAAGGTTGTGGCATGTCAAATGAATTGAGATAAAATAGAGTCAATATTGCATAATCTCCTCATACTCTCAATATTAAAAGATATTCTATCAAAAATGTTCTTGACCAATTCCTTGAATATTTTTTTTTAGTGCTTATATATTTTCATCTTGAGAATCATCTTCTTTTTGGAGGAAAATACTAATGTTTGAAAGGTTATTCTAAATGTTAGTTCTCATTTAGATATATTATTTGAGCAATTTTTTTCTCTAATATGTTTTGTTTTAGAAATGATAATTTCCACTCAATGCTTTTCTTCCACATAAGGCATCTACCATCTTCATTGTTTGGAAATATCTACTCAACCACTAGTTTATTTGACCCCAAATCAATCATTTCCTTGAGATCATTGTCAATTTTCAGCCAAATAGATTCTTCATGTTTGGTTGTAGTGATCTCATTGTCAATTTCTTTCTTTAATGCCTTGATATCTTCATAAAACTTCTACATTTTTGTGATGAAATTAGTTCCCTTTACTAGGATATCTTTAGCCCAATCTTCTATGACCTTCCCATAAGATTTATAAACATGAATCTTATCAATCATTTCCTTCCCACTAATAGAACTAGGATCAAAACCCACTTTAATTTTGCTAGTGGGTTGAGCAGAAAGATCAACAAGGGATTTTAAATAATTGATTAAAGCATTAACCTATTGTTTTAGTTGATCTTTGGTTTTCTTGTCTTTTTTCATCCTTTCTATAAGCTTGTTAGCTGATACCAAGAAATCGTGGACATCTCCATTGTAGAGGGTCTCAAATTTATCCTAATAATGTTGAAATCACCTACAATCATTTGATTATCATCATTCTAGGCAGATAGGAAAGCAACCTCAACATACATATTCCCTAGAGAGGGGTCATTCAACAAATGAGAGATAGTTTTAGGATTTTTAACCTAGAGCATTCTTTGGAGAAACTAAGACACAATTTCTTTATCAACCACACTCAATTAAAAAATCTTTATTTTCTTGCTCATAGATTATTCCAACCATGAAATAGATGGGGGTATGGGAACATTTATAGTTTCTAGAGAAGAAAATTGAAGGGATCTTGTTAGTGGAGGTGTGTTAGAAACACCTACCTTAGGAGAGGATGATGGATTCTTCTCAACTTGTATAGATGGGTTTTCAAGGACATCAGGAGGAGGAGAATTATGAGAGGAAGGGGAGGAAGAAGAGTTACTTACTTGAGATGGTGAAGAAGATATGCAAACAACTTCCTCTTCTACCTCTTCTAATACATGACTCAATCTTTCCTTGTTTTTTTCCCTTTGAACATTCTCTTTAGAAGATGCCTCACAAGTATTTTCAAAAAATTTCCTTCCTGAAGGATCCTCACCATCATCTCCACTACCACTAGAAGTAGCTTGTTGTGTTGTAGATGTCATTTACTAAGGTGACAAAGACCTCCTTTGTCTATTCTCTGCCTATTTTGTAGTCTCTTTAGCTTGTTGAGGAGTAGGAATTTTATTTTTTCACTTTATTTTTCATCACCCATTCTTTTATTTGTCTAAGTACTATTTCAATCTTAGCCTCAATGGTTTCAACTTCTTTAACACTCTATTCTATGGGTAGGATGGGTTGAATTTGTATGTAGTTTGTGAAAATGGGATCTACTAAATCAAATATATCATCTTTGAGGTCTTGGATATCCAAATTCAATATAAACTTGTCACAATTTGTCTCAATGACAATCCCATTCATCGTCTTCTCCTTACCTCATATTTATCTGCACAATCTTCCCAATAGTCTTCCAATTCTGGAATGTGATTGAATCTTGGACCCAATTGCAAATAATTCATGACAAATCTCTAACTATCAATCGGGAATATCCTTTCATAAAATTAAATGATGTATTTGAATAAGTCATTTTTTATATTTTGAGCATCAGATATAGTTTTGCACTAATAATGTGATAGGCCAATGGGAAAAGGAATTCCCACCTTCTTCCTTTCATGACACCTTTTATTTACCTCAACTACTTGTCTACATATCTTAATGAGGATGATTTTTTCATTATCATATTTCAATAGCTTGTAGGGAAATCCATCAAATCCTCCAAATCTTATATAGGTAAATCTTTGAAATTGTATGAAATAACTACAATAGTTATTGATTAATTGGGTGACTTTAGGGTTTATTCTCAAACCCATATCTCGTTGAATCTCTCTTGCAACTCTCATGGTGAAAGAATCATTCACCCTTTTGAAACTTCTATAGATTATTTCTAACTGAACTGAATATACTAATCATAAATTTGGATGGAGTCATCAAGAATGCCTACTAGATAGATCCTTGACCAAGGCGATGTTCAAGTGATCACATAGAAAAGGTATGATGAAAAATAGAAAGCTTTGTGTAGTTGGAAGTGGATGATTTCCAAATAAATTTGGTTGTTAATTAGAGTGCCCTAGTCAATGACCTACTACCCATGAATTATCATGACAATAAATACATCCACTCTTCAAAATCATGTGCATTTTCATTAACTTTTAGTCTATGGAGGAGAGCTATGATCTTTGAAATTTCATCAACGAAATGAGATTAGTGTAACTCTTTTGGTAACCAGGACTTATCTTTCATAGGTGTTGCTAACCATGGGTAGGAAATTTTATTTTTACATTGACTCTTCTTCTCAATGAAATGTTGATGAGCTATTGTATAATCAATAGCAGTGAATTCATCCCTTTGAGGTAGTCAGAGGCATGTGTTGAAGTTTCACTATTCAATATAACGACCTATCTATTATTGTTGGTTCTCACTTCATGGGTATGAGGATTATAATGATTCACACATTCTAGAACTAGGTATGTGCATTGTATCACTATGGTAAATGTAATCGCTTGTAGCAAACCCCTCTCGATTAGCCTTTGTGTAATCTCTTCTTCCTATCTTTTCCCAAAAATCCTTTAAGTCAATATGTCCTAGCTTTGTATCACCAATTTCTAAGATGGTATTGGATAGGCTCAAAAAATGTTCATATCCCAAGTATTTGGATTTCATTTTTTCATGAGAAATATGAGATGCTAATAAGTAATTAGGTTTTTCCAAAAGATTCAAATTACTTGCCTAATTTCTCTATATCTTGTCAATGTCTACTAGATTATCTCAATTAGTCTTCTAGTGAATAGGGATAAACTGGTAAATACCTTCAATTTGAGTGATACTCATTGTGATGAATTTGATAGTGTGAGTTCTTAAATATCCTATATTCTCTACTCTTAGGTTAGTCATTTCCATTTACCTATCAAAATGGTATTTATTAGTGCCTTGGGTACATTTATAATTAATGAAATTTAATTTAGGGAGGGAGCATTAATGGTGCACCTTAATAATGACATGTGTAAACTTTCTATTCCACCTCCACTTCTAACACTTTTTAACTTTTTAAAAGTAACTACTCCAAATTTTTTCCGAAAAATTTGGTTTTGAAAACCTTGTCAAGTTTTGAAAAAGGTTAAATTTGAAACCTATTCTCTACTCTTAGGTTATTCATTTTCATTTACCTATGAAAATGGTATTTATTATGGGTACATTTATAATTAATGAAATTTAATTTAGGGAGGGAGCATTAATGGTGCACCTTAATAATGACGTGTAAACTTTCTATTCCACCTCCACTTCTAACACTTTTTAACTTTTTAAAAGTAACTACTCCAAAAAAAATTCAAAAATGTTGGTTTTGAAAACCTTGTCAAGTTTTGAAAAATGTTAAATTTGAAACCTTTTCTCTACTCTTAGGTTATTCATTTCCATTTACCTATGAAAATGGTATTTATTAGTGCCTTGGGTACATTTATAATTAATGAAATTTAATTTAGGGATGGAGCATTAATGGCGCACCTTAATAATGACATGTGTAAACTTTCTATTCCACCTCCACTTCTAACACTTTTAAACTTTTGAAAAGTAAACTTACTCGAAAGTTTTTTCGAAGAAGTTAGTTTTGAAAACCTTGTCAAGTTCTGAAAAAGATTAAATTTGAAACCTCTACAATCTTTCAAAAGGATTTATTGAAACTAATTTTGATTGTGAGCCTTGGATGAGAACTTAGAATTTTCCTCTGAAAGAAGTTTTGCCAGTTTTTCTTAAGGTTATGGAAACTTTTTCAAGTTTCAAAGGAGGTTTCCAAACCCACAAGAATTTTTGAATGCCACTTTATTGCCTTCAAATTTTCCAAATATTTTAATTATATGCATCTAATGAGAGCTAATAACAAAACCAAAGTATCAAAATTGTGTCAGCTTCGGACTTGGTTGTGAAAACCTTGTCGAATCCAGACAAGGTTTTGAGAACCTCTTTAGAACCTAATGACCAATGATAAACTTTTTCAAAATTAACAAGGCTTAAAAGGAGTTGACAAAAATTGAGGCAATTATTGGCTTTGATTGGGGACGAAGAATGTAAAGGGTGCCAAAGAAACCCATAACACAAAAATTTACGCCTTTCCATTGGGTAATAGAGTCACTATTTTCAATGTATAGGAGAAACACATGATGGACCAAGAACCTGAAATAACAAGTAAAACCAAAAGAGACCAAACCAAAAACACCCAACCTAATCTTTATAAAGGGTGAAACATACTCAATTTCACATTTGATAAGGCTTTAGGTCTTTCCCATTGTAAGGGAGAGGCAAGGTTTTTCCATCAGGATAGGACAACATGAAAGTATTTTTACCACATACTTGAATGATTCTAAAAGGACCTTTCCACAAAGAAATGAACTTTCCATGTCAACCTTTAGGTTCTCTTCTCTTATCCCACAATAGTACTAGGTCTCCAACCATGAAATTATTTGTACGAGCTCTTTTATAAAAAAATCCCCTCACTTTGGCTTGATGCAAGGTAATTTTGTCCACAATATCTTCTCTTTGTTCTTCAATTTCAAACTGAGATACATAATTCTCTTCTCTAAGGAGCTTCAGAACTCTTGATATTCTATACAAATTTGTAAACTAATGATTGATAATTCTAAAGGTAAAGGTAAATCATTACCTATCCCATATACCAGCTCAAAAGGAGACATTCCTATTGCTCTCTTCAGTGTAATTTTATCTAACCACAATGCTCCATACAATTTCTTATGTCATTCTTTATAATTTTCATCCACTAAATTTTTCATGATGACAACTAAATTTGTATTACTTGACTCAGCCTGCCCATTTCCCTATGGGTAATAGTCAGAGGAATAAGCTAAGATAACTCTATGTTAATAATAGAATAGATCTATCTCTGATAATAAAAAATTGGTTGCATTATCTATTATCAACTTTTGAGGAACAACAAATCGAACTAGGATATTTTCTTTTATGAAATTACAAATTACCTTTGAGGTTGTGTGTTTCACCAGTATAACTTCCACCCATTTAGTAAAGTAATTAGTTGTAGTGATTATGTGAGTGTGATGTGCACTTGAATGTGGGTTGATAGGTCCAATAAAATTCAACCCCCATTGTTGAAATTGTTCTTCAATTACAATAGGCCTTAAAGGAAGAGCTACTAACTAAGGTCTACCTACAAACTACTTGCATTTTTCATATTTGGCCACCTAAAGATATGCATCTTTAAACATTCCTAGCTAGTTTTAGCATTGTCTTAGTATGTTGAAAATATTTATTGATGAAGAAAAGTGTCTACCATAGGCTTCATTATGAAATAGTTTGAACAACTTCCTTTGTTGGTCTTTGTTAACACACCTTAGAAAGGTCCCATCCAATGCCCTCATATACAATGTGTCTACCTAGATTACACACTTTATTGCTTTAAGTTTAAGATTTATTCTTTCTTTTGGAGACAAATGGGCAGGGCATTCTCCATATGTAAGATAGTAGGTGACATTTGAAAACCATTCACCGTGAAGGCTGACCAATAATACTAGAGATATATCACTTTCTATCTTTGGCTCATTTTTTTTCTATTATTTTACATAGCCCTCGACCTCTGACCAATTTAGTGGGCTTTATCTCAAGATCATATTTTTGTACTTTCACCACCTAAGCTACTTTTTGTTACAACTGATTTCGTGCTTTGTAACTTTTCACTACAGGATCAAGCACATAAATAATAGAATGTGAATGTAAAATTTAGAATCTAAATTATTAAACTTCTTTCACCACAACAAAGACATGCTTTTCAATTTGAAAGTATTATAATTCATGTATCTTAAGAGGAGTACTCATAAAAGAAATGTGTGCTTGTATCATTTGCTCATTGGTTTGTAATAAAATGGAAGACATCGTATTCTCAAATGCATAACAATAAATAATAAAATCTTTCTCAAAATCAAGATAACTAGTACAATGGCATGTGCAATCACTTCTTTAATGTCTTTAAATGCTTGCTTTCTTGATTCATTATACTTGAAACCTTGTCTCTCTTTCATCATTTCCACAATATGCTTTACAATTTCAAAAAAATTAGGCACAAATTTCCTCAAGAAATTAACTTTCCCAAAGAAATACTTAACCATGGTCCTATTTGAGGGTAATATTAGCTATTGGATGGCCTTGAACCTCTCAGGTCAATCCTAATTCATTTTTTTGAGACAATATGATCGAGGAGTTTCCCTTTTGTGACTCCAAATATGGACTTCCTTAGGTTCAAAGATATACCATGTTCTTTGCACCTTTATAAAATCTTTTCTAAATCATTGAAATGGCTTTTCCGTTTCTTTGAAAACATAGTTACATCATCAAGATAAATAAAAATAATTTTATTATTGAGATCCTCGAAAGAAAGATTCATGGATTTATGAAAGGTGCATTGATCAAGCTAAATGACATGCTATTATAAGCAAAGGTATTTGATGGGGTGATAAACATCCTCTTATGTTGATCTTCATTTGCTACATTTATTTGATTCTATCCCTAGAATCCATCTAACATAGATATCATATTTGACCCTACGATAGTTTGTAGCACATGATTCATCATGAGTAATGGATAGCTATCATTCAAGGAAGATTGATTCAGGTTTCTAAAGTCAACACAAATCCTAATTTCATCATTTTTCTTTTGGATTGGGACTATGTTTGCTTTCCAAGTCAAATGACATATAGGATAAATAATTCTTGCCTTTAACATATTTTCTACTTCTTTGAAGATTATGTCAGCTATTTTTGGGCTATATGTTTGTTATTATTTTTAAAGGAGAATTCCTTGGTTTAAGAGGGATATGATGTTGAAGTCCCTCATTCATGATTTTTTTCAAATCATCATAGCATCAAGAAAAAAATTATTTATATTTCATTAGTAGGGTGATCAACTTATTCCTTTCTTTTGGTGTACAACACATACCAATATATATCAATTTTAGATCATCAAGATCCCCAATGTTAACTACCTCATATTCTACTAAATTGTTGATGGCTTCACTGAATTTCTTCTTAATAGCCCTATCATGTTTATCAGGTAAATATTTAAGAGAAACCATACCTTTTGGGATTTTTTTACCTTCAAATTAGATAACGCCATTGTCTTAGTCTTGTATATAATTAGGGAAAAAATCCTTACATTCAACTATACTCCCTTCAAAATAGGAGCTCGCAAACATCTCTACATTTTCAAAAAAGGCTTGGATTATCTATCATTTTCAAAAAAAATCTAGTAGTCTACATTATTCAACACACTAGGTTTATATATCATCTCAATCCAATATGAATCTTCTTTAAAATTAGGGTGAGGCAACAACAAAGGTGCAAAAATTTCCAATAAATCAACTCTAAAATTTTATTCCCTAGGAACAACCTCAATAAAGAAAGCACCAAAATACTCTATGTTATACCAAACTTTGTTTCTATAGTGTCTCAACCTTTAATTTTTAACAATAAAAAATTTACATACCCATTTAATGATTAAATTGCATCTCCAAGGGATCTCATTTTTTTAATTCCTTTCTCTTTAACTACTACTAATCCTAACAACAAGGCTTCATATTCTATTGTATTTTTTATATTTTAAACTCCAAATTATATGACAAAGGAAATTTATCTCAATTTGGAAAGATCAAAACCACTTTTGCACCAGATTTTGAATTTGAACTACTTCCATCAAATTCTAAAGTCCACAATTTTGAAGAGATATTTAGGCTAAAATAACTATTGCAAGTATGAGTAAGTATGGTGGTGTTTTCATTGATTTCAACACAGTACAGGTTGTTGTAGAGAAATGAATCAAGTGATTGTAGGTTGTGCATGTATAGTTGAGATAATGTAAAGATGTGAGTACATGGAGCTATCTTTATGATGTTGCAGGTGTATTGATATGATGTGTTGCCAAGTGCTTTTGAGGAATAGTGAAGTGAGATTTGAGTGTGTGTTCAAAATGTGCTCCAGTATGTGCTATGCATTTCTTCTGTGTTGATCCTATGCTTGTGTGGATCTGAAGTGTTGTTCATGGACATTATTGGGTGATACATCCTAGATTTTAGCTTCTGGTTTGATGAAGAGTGAAACTTATGTTCACCGGTGTGTGAACTGGTTTGGTAGAGTTGTTTGTCTTTGGATTGGGAGAAATTTTTTTGCTCCATAGTCCTCTGCTAGTTTGTTTTAGGTCTTGTGGACCTGGTCAAAGGCTTGTAATGATGTTATTTATGTTTCATCAAAGGCATTCATGGTTTGGTGCTCCAGAAGACAAGTTTCAAATTTATTGTGTGTGTGTCTGTACAGTCTGGATGGACTGGTGTAAAGTGTTTTGTGTATGAAGGTTGTTGCATTTATTGCAAATGAATTTGAAGGCATCTAAGATGTGTTCCAATGTATGGTGAATCGTGTTATGTGGTCTACATGTTATCTTCTTGTTGTGGAAGTGTGTACTTCAAAGTTCATTTGTGCTTTCATTAGGTTTGGCTGACCTAGTGTCTACATGTCATGCGAAGGATAAGTATCAATTGAGGAAGCATGTGATTGACCTGAGACATTGTTTTGGGTCTTGGTTAAGTGTTGGTTTGGTCCATTCTCATTCTCTTCCACCACGGGAATGTTTAGTTTCTGACCCAATTTGAATTTGTAAAACGAAGCGCGTGTAGCTGACCTTGGAGAAAGTTTCTAAGGTTGAAGATGGTATAAATACAATTCAGATGTTATGGATTGAAATATCAGATATACCACAAGTGTGAGAAATGAAAGTGTGCAAAAGTGAGTTGATATAATAGTACTTTGATGTGTTAGAATCCTTAAAGAAGTGAGCTGACGGTGTGTGCAATTCTTTGATTAAGGTTGAAGATGTGTGTAATTTACTCATAGGTGGATTTTCTATTATCTTTTGTATCTGTAGGTAGTGAGCCTCCTTGTTGGATAGTAAGTCCTATCTATAGGCAGTGAGCCTTGTATCCAGAGAGTGAGTCCTTTTGTGCAATGAGCCTCTTTGTAATCAGTTTTGGAATTACTTTATATTGTGAGTTAATCCTCATTGTGGTTTTTCCCTTATTGGGTTTTCCACATAAATCTAGTGTTTCTTGTGTTGATATTTCTTTTTGTTATTTGCATTTCATGTTCATACTTAATAATAGAATAAAATGGATTTGAAGTTGATAATTTTTTGAGATTTTTGATTGAGTTTGGTGACAATAATTCACCCCCCCTCTCAGTTGTCTTGCACCTTTCAACAATAACTTTTATTTTTCTCTAATTATGAAAGGAGCATATAATTACTGAATTTTGATTCTTCAAACAAAATCTAAGACCTAGGATATTTCAACTTTAGAATTGTAAATTTGGCTTTAGGTTTTGGATCTAGGCATACCATTTTATTGCCTAAAGGGATTAATGAATGAGACCAATCCAATTGTATTTCTTTGTCCAAATCTTTTCAAAAATCCTGGCTTAATAACATACCATATCTGGAAAGGATGTTTGCTACTAAGATAGTCAATTTGAGCCTTTTATATGGATGTATTGCTAGAGAGACTTGGGCATCTTTAATCTATCTAATGAATGAAACCTATTAGATTTCATGGATTACCATTTTTCAAAAGTTTTTGTTAAAGATAAACCAAGAGCTTGAGCCACCTTAACAGGGATAACATTATTTGAGCCTCCTGAGTCTATGATATAGTTACTTAACCTATACCCATTATTGTAGAGAGACACATAACAAGGATTAGGTTTATATTTTGGATCAATACCTAAGTGAGATTTTACTTCTAGAAGACAAACTAGAAGAGGACTCTTTGACATGAATCATTTGGTTATTAGCTACAAGGTTTCCCTCAAAAAAATTGGACTTGACTAGCCCATCTAATTCAATAGGATTTAGCCTTAGGTATTCTATTGGTGAAATTTGTATTTGAACTTTAAAAAAATTCTACTATGTCAAAGGTATTGGAAATTTTCTCTAAAGATGTTGTGTCAGATATTTTCTAAATAGCATCTAAGGACTTTTGAGCACCATGAAATGAAAAGTTGTTCTTAAATGTGGAGTTAGGTTTAGTCAACACAAATTTAGGAGTAATTTGGGTACCTTTCTGATTCACTTTTTTTTTTAGCACGAGTCAACACAACACAAGATGATTCATCCAATGTAGTGTAGACATCACCTCCTCTTTTAGAATCTGACTTGTATTTGAATAATCTGACAAAAGAGTCATCATAATGATCAAGGATGTCCTCTTCATTGGTAATTTCTTCTATAACTTTCTTCATAGTAGTTATTTGTGTAAATCTATTTATTTCCAAACAATTGGCTCCATCATGATTTGTGGTGAGATAGAAATTGTGCATATTACCTTTTCCTCCACCATGTGGTCCTTCTATAGTGAGTCTCTTTTGTGGATGAGGTAAGGGTATTTTTTTTTGTTGTTACTTGGTTGTACATACCCTTTTCTAGATATGTCTTGATAAGGTTGTTGTAACTATTGCAAATTAGTTAGCATTTGTCTTTTCGAAGAAATGATGTCATTTGCTAACCTATGTATCATGGGATCAAAGAATGTTGAGGCTTGAGGTTTACCAGCATGCAATTCCTTCTTCCATTTCTCTACAGTAATAAGATTTTCTTCTTATTCAATCATCATTCTTTGTGTCATGGCCAAATCAACAACTCTTTCCCTCCTTAGATAGAAACTAATATCTGGTGGTTAGGAATTGATGAAGAAGCACTTTTAGTTTTTAGGAGTGAGTCTTTTGTAGTATTAATTTTTTTTCACCAACTTATTAAAATTTTCCATAAAATCTTGCATATTTTCATGGGCTTCTTTCTTTGATTGAGTAAATTGTGTTAGTAAGGAATGTTCATCTTCAATGCTTTTAAATATTTCTTCATATTTACTCCTAAATAAGTCTCATGAATTAATAGAACCAATTGGTAGATGATAAAACTGGACTTTGTAACATCCTCTATAAGTGATTCCAAAAACAAGCTAACTACCACATCCTCATGTTGAACCCCCAATACTCTACATGCAACAAAGAAGGCATTAATGTGTTCATCTATAGAAATCTTGGCATCACCTCTAAAATTAGGTAGATTCTTTCTAGATCCTTTTGTTACATTATCTAATTGATTCCCAAGAGCTAGTGATCTTATAACTACTCCCCATGGTAATGGTTGTTGATGTGCCATGATGTTAGTAACATTTTGTTAAAGGGATGATAGTACCATGTAATACAAGTGCTTGGAAAATCAAAGAATGATTTATGCTCTTTGATGGAGAAGAAGGTCCACTCTAAGACTTATCTTTTCTAATTGGCAGTGATGAATTTGAATTTTTTTCTTCCTATAACACCTCAAAGATAAAATCTAGGCCTATAGAAACAATGGGCAGTTGGTGGGAGGAATAGACAATGCTTCAGGGACCTTTTGTGATCTAGTGTGTTTATTGACAAAATGCAGAAATAAAATCACATGTTAATTACCATGGTATTGATGGCCTTGATTGGACTTATAATATTAACCCTAGGAATTGCAATTATTCTCTCAATAACACATAACTATTATCTGGGACCTAATCTACTAATTATCTCTCCTAACTTCTCTTCTTCCTCCAATGCTTGGTTTAATTGATGATATTCTTCACCACTCCTTTGAAACCTTCAAAGCTAAAGTGTTCAATTGAGATATAATGTCCTCAGGAATACCATTTTTATGTGGTAAGATCATGATTTCTCATGGGGAGAGAATTGAATATAAGACAATCAATACTTTAATTTCAATTGTTTGTCTATTGAGTTCCCTAGTAGAGTCACCAAAAATCTACTAGTTAGAAAATTCACCTTTACAAATATATTTTAGTTGACTCTATATGCCCTATTACATAAATACAAACTTAACCAATAGTTGAGTAAATCATATGATTATCAACTTCCTTATGATTTTGAGAATAAAATTGATGGTATGATTTTAATCAAAAAGTAGGAAAATAATTCAAAAAATATATACAAACTGAAAGAATTAATAAATAGCAAAAAAACTATATTTGTAAATATAAATCTCTCAAGATGATATTCAAAACACAAGAAAAATTATCATCTCAAGAAGTCAATATTTCCTTTAACAAAGTTGTCCAATTAAGAGAAAATAAAACATCCAAAATCAACCACGCTCACACAAAAGAATGACAATATGGAAATCTATTACAACACATAGGAAACAATGGATTTCTAATTCCAGATGTTTTAAGATTTACAAGCACACATACTCCCAAAATTTCTCAAAATGGAAAAAAATTATTTCCCTTTTTTATATACTTTCTCCAAAAAATTATAAGAGAGTTTTGGTAACATTGCGATTCAATATATGCATGTGCAAGAGTAACTGCTTCTTGAAAAATAACCGAAAATAAGAGGTTAATGAATCCCTTGAACTTCTCAAGATTTTAATGCTCTTTTGCAAAAAGAGTCCGATAATATAAATAACAAGAAATATCATTGAGGTGGCACATTATCAACATCCTTTTTGTTAGACCCCATTTGTAAATTGCCAAATTAATTTTACCTTTATAAGTAAATATGATTCTAAATGCAAGATTATGTGTTTGATGACATTTAATGGATAAATGAAATATATGAATGTGTATTATGATGAATTAATTTTTAAACGATTTAATGATGCTTATGATATATGATGAATGTGATTTATATGTTATCAGCTAACTATGTACATGTTGCTCTAAGTTGGATGCAAGAAAGGTTCAAACCCTCTAGAGGGGGAGGGAGAGCATCACCTAGGAGAGGAGGTTGGTATGGAAACCCTTGGTATGTCTATTTGAGTTGACACACACACTCACTATACAGGATAGGGGAGACTTGTCGAGTCAATTTGAGTTTTGTGTCGATAGGTGCTAAACCTAAAAGTTGATAGGATTTTGGTCAATAGGTACAAACTATATTTTGGTCATCTCTGATCCACCTTGATCATGTAATCAAATAAAACTAAAAAGATAAAACTTTCGTAAATGACATACATTAGTATATATATTATAATAATATATACTAATATGTATATTATTAAAAATAATAATGTGACAACCATTTTAGTAAGAAATTTCCCATGTGATATGGTTGTATATATGCCACGCAAAGGAAAGAGTGGAAACTATTTGTAATGGTTGTTTAAAATAATAAAGGTCATCAACATTGGCATCATATCTTACAAGAGAATAGATGGAAAAATTTCCATGATAGAGGCAAAGTTTAAATAGAGTTTCAAACACTATTATGTGACATGTAAAAGGAGTGCTTTGACCAAGTAAAAGGCATGTGATATAAGTGTTTGGAGCCCACAACTTGGGGCGGCTAAGTAAGAGGTAAAAGTTGCATTTGATTGGGACTTATATGTACCATTTGCAAGACTTTTATGCTATGTTAAAAATTACCAACAAGTAAGAAGGTTACGCCCAACAAGCCAAGTCGATTTGGAAGGTTTTAGAGTTGTTTTTTGATTCATGCTTGCAACTAAAAATTGCACAGCTAACTGCTACGACTGGAAAATAAGTTTTAGATGTGGAAGCAAATAATAAAGGCTTAACTATCTTAAAGGGATCAACCACTTCTCCATTGCATTGTAAAAGGATGTGGTTGCTCATAGTTTTGCTATTCATTTTTGGTGAATTCATATTGTATTTTATGAGCATTGGATAGACATGAGATCGTGAGGAGATAGTGTAGTGTGAGCAAGTATATTTGGAAATTTGCATTTTGAATTATCAAGAGAGATTAGAAAGGTTGTTCATTCGTAGTTCATTTAGTTCATTTTGTGCATTCACTTTGTCATTAAAGAAAGAAATAGTATATTTGAGAGTTGAGAATAGAGAAGGTGATAGTTTGAGCCATTGAGTATTGAAACAAGGAGTTGCAGGAGCTATTTTAATGTAGGAATTTTTAAGATATATCTTTTTCTTATTTTAATTTTGAAACCAAGCTTTACTATTGTCTAAAATAGATTATGCTTTCATTGTGTGCATATTAATGTTTTTAGATAGTATGTGAGCACATGTACAAATAGCTAGATTGTCTATGTATAGAGCTAAATTGGAAATATAAGAGACAAACTGGATTAGGGAACCATAAGAGCATGATAAGTAGTTATTTGAAATTACATTATTAGATTATGAAGCATTACCTAATTATAAGCATTGTCTATGAATATATTTGAGAGAAAGAAAAACCATTGGAAGGTTAATTCTCTCTAAATCTTTGTGAAACCCAAACCACCAGCTCATTAGGATTACATAACAAGGGAAGCTAAGTATGCATATGATATTATTTATATTAATACAATATTTTAGTTATAATGTTTGACTGAGTTTATATTGATATTCAACAATAGGGTTTGAACACGTATTAGAAGTCAATACATCCTCATTATCTTTTGAATGATATTATCTTATATTTTTTACCAAGAGTATATACCTATTCACAGTACTCTAATATTAAAGAAGAGGACTTTGTATCAGTAAACCAAAGCCATAATGCGAGGAGATTTCAAGGTGTAGAAGCACAAACTCCTCTCAAGTAGAAAATGTTCTCCAAATTGGATAATTTATCATACATTTAAACGTGTGAATATATGTGTCATATTGAAGGAAAAGATATATGAATGTCTATGTACATACAAATGTAGGAACATTATATAAATTATGCAAAGGATAACTTGGAAGGAACCTATGAGGAATCTAGAGATTAGTCAAATGGTTCTTAGTTGAGTTATCAGAAGTTAAATATCTTATTATGGGACATTACTATGAACATAATATCATATACAAAATCAAATTAAATGGTATTTAATGTGATGAATAGCCATATTGGTTATGGTTTCTTGAGTGCACGAAGCCATACTAGGTATGAAAATAAAGAGTTTGAAACTTAATATGAAGAAGTAATCTTCAAATCAATTTTAATAATAGATTATTATTCATGATCAACATATTCTCAATACTTTATATTGAGACAAGGTGTATCTAGACAATGATATTATATCATCAATATTAACTAATTATGCATAAACTAGGAGAGTCATTATTCCCATGGTTAGAAAGAAAGAACTTGAATAAGAGGCAGTTTCTAGTTCTAGATTGTTACAAGTATGTAACAACATATTCAAGAGAATGTGTCAAACCTAATTGGTCTATTAAATCAATATTAGTGTGTCATCAATTTTGAATGAAATTTTGTCTATGATTGTTAGCCTTGGGGGAAAACCAAGAGAAGAGTTAACTATAGGCTTGTAGGGTTTCCAAGTCAAGTAAGGGTGAGTGAACATATGACATCGCTTCATAGAAAGTGGATTTATTATATATATATATATATATATATATAACTTTGGCTATAGTAGGTGTAAAATTTGTTTCTTACACTATCAGTTCACTATGCTTTGAGATTGCATAGCTAGTTAGTAGTGGCATGCATGGTTGGAGGGTATCCATAGTAGTATGACCATTCTAGTTATGTAGGACATAACACCAGATACTCAGATGTGCATTATTAGAGGTTTCCATACCAAACTCTTCATTGAAGGGTAGGGTTACTTCCGGTTAGGAAGATATGCGAGGGACTACTTAATTTTTTGGTTGGAGGAAAATCGCTTGGGTGATGCTCTCCCTCTTGCAAACTACAACCAAGGCTTGTGAAACAAAAGAAGTGTGATCTAGTTGAGGACACCTTGACCTTGAACTCTTGTAAGTTATGAATTTGTATATGAACATGATATAGATCAATTATAATTTGTATTTGAAAAGATGAGTTTCATTTATTTGGAATTATGTAATGTTATTTCATTTATGCAATGACATGTGAAAATTATTATGAAATGTGCATTATGTTATTGAAAAGGAAAAAAAAAATTTCCTGTCTTTCGGAAACTTATGTTATTCACTTTTTGAGTGAAAACTATTGAGTAAACTTTGGGTATGTTACACTTTTCTTGTGATGAATGGGTAGATTGCATGGCACTTTTAGCTTTGTATGTTTGGAAAGATCTGATGATCGAAGGAATCTTGCTATGTTGAGGAATAATTACATTTTTTCTTCTCAATTTCCACAAAGTTGTGTTTCCTTGTACCAAATCTACTTTACTAGAGAAGGTTGTGGCATGCCCAATGAATTGAGATAAAGTAGAGTTGATATTGCTTAATCTCCTCATAATCTCAATGTTAAGATTGTTTGTCAAAAAGGCTCTTGAACAATTCCTTGAATTTTTTCTTTAGTGGTTCTACATTTTCATCTTGAGAATCATCTTCTTTTCAAAGGTGAATACCAATGTTTAAAAGGTCATTCTAAATGTCATCTCTCATTTGATTATATTTTTTGAGAAATTTTTTCTCTAATATGTTTTGTTTTAGAAATGAGAATTTCCACTCAATGCTTTTCTTCCACATAAGGCATTTTCCATTTTTAGTGTTTGGAAAGATCTACTCAACCACTAGTTAATCTGATCACAAATCAATTATTTCCTTGAGATCACTATCAGTCTTCAGCCAAATAGATTCTTCATATTTGGTTGTAGTGATATCATTGTCAATTTATTTCTTCATTGCATCAATATCTTCACAAATCATCTTCATTTTTGTGACAAAATTAGCTCCCCTTACTAGGATATATTTAACCCAATCCTCTATGACCTTCCCATAAGATTTATAAACATGAATCTTATGAATCATTTCCTTCCCACTAGCAGAACTAGGATCAACAAACATTTTAATTTGGCTATGGGTTGAGCAGAAAGATCAACGAGGGATTTTAAATAATTGGTGAAATCATTAACCTATTATATTTTAGTTGATCTTTGGTTTTCTTATCTGTTTTATCCTTTTTATAAGCCTAGAAATTGACACCTAAAAATTGTGGACATCTCCATCTCTTGTAGAGGGTACCAAATTAATTTGAGTAATGTTGAAGTCACCTGTATTCATTTAATTATCATCCTTTTGGGAAGAGGAGTGAGCAATCTCAACATACATATTCCCTAAAGAGGGTCCATTCAACAAATGGGAGCTAATTTTAGGATTTTTAACTTGGGGCATTCTTTGGAGCAACTGAGACACAATGTCTTTATCAACCACTCTCAATTCAACAATATTTATTTTTTTGGCCGGAGATTGTTCCAACCATGAAACAAATAGAACTATGGGAACATTCATAGTTCTTGGAGAAGAAGATTGAAGGGATATTTTGAGAGAAGGTGTGTTAGAAACACCTACCTTAGGAGAGGACGATGGATTCATCTTTGCTTGTATAAATGGGTTTTCAGGGGCATCAAGAGGAGGAGAATTATGAGAGGAAGGGATGAAAGAAGAGTTACTTGAGATGGTGAAGAAGATATGTGAATAGCTTCCTCTTCTACCTCTTGTAACATAGGACTCAATCTTTCCTTGTCTTTTTCTCTTTGAGTAGCCTCTTCAGAAGATGCATCACAAGTCTTTTAAAAAAAATTCCTTCCTGAAGGATCCTCAACATCATCTCATTTCCACTAGAAGTAGCTTGTTGTGTTGTAGATTTCATTTGCTAAGGTGATGAATACCTCCTCTAACTACTCTCTACCTATTCTATAGTCTCTTTAGCTTGTTGAGGAATAAGATTTTTCTTTTCTACCTACTTTTTCATCACCTATTCTTCTATTTGGCTAAGTACTATTGCAGTCTTAGCCTTAATGGTTTTGACTTCTTTAATGCTCCAGTCTATGGGTAGGATGGGATGAATTTGTATGCGGTCTATAAAAAGGGAATCTACTAAATTAGATCCATCATCTTTGAGGTCTTGGATATCCCAATTCAATCTAAAAGTCACAATTTTTCTTGAAATAAAAATATCATCCATCCTCTTCTCCTTACCTCATATTCATCTACACAATCTACCTAATAGTCTTCCAATTCTAGAATGTGATTGAAACCTAAACCCAACTACAAAATATTCTTGACAAAGCTATGACTATCAAATGGGAATCCCCTTTCATAAAAAATGCATTGTTTATTTGACTACTTGTCCTTTTCAATATTTAGAACATCAAACATATAGTTGAACTGATAATGTGATAGGACAATGAAAAAATGAATTCCCACCTTCTTTCTTTTATGGAACATTTTGTTCACCTCAATTACTTGTCTACATATCTCAATGAGAAAAAACTTGTCATTAACATATTTTGGAAGCTTGTAGGGAAATCCATCAAATCCTCCAACTCTTATATAGGTAAACCTTTGAAAATGCATGAAATAACTACCATAATTATTGATTAATTGGGTGAATTAAAGGGTTATTCTCAAGCCCATATCTCCTTGAATCTCTCTTACCACTCTCATGTTGAAAGCATCATTCAACCTTTTGAAAGTTCTATAGCTTTTTTCTAACTGCAACTAAGTATAATAATCATAAATCTTGATGGAGTCATCAAGAGCACCTACCAAATGAAGTCCTGGCCAAGGCCTTGTGCAAGAAATGACATAGAAAAGGTAGGAGGACATGTAGATAGCTTTGTGTAGTTGGAAGTGGGTGATTTCCAAGTGAATTTGGTTGCTAATTAGAGTGCCTTAGTCAATGAACTACCACCCATGAATTATCATGACAATAAACAAAAACATCCACTCTTTAAAATCATGTTCATTTTCATTACCTTTTAGTCTATGGAGGAGAATTATGATGTTTGAAATTGTAAGGAAAGTTGAGTGTGGAAACGCCTTCCTAATGCCAATTCTTAGAAGAGAAATGCAGATATGTCATTCAATTTCAAGTTATAGTTCATTAAGATGCACATTAACATAATAACAAAGTAGAAAAATTTAACATAATCACATAATTGAACACTAGATTTACGTGGGAAAACCCTTACAATAGAAAAACCCAGACACCAAACAAAGTTACTTTGTATTATAGTAAATTATGTTTACATACAGAGTTATAGACTTGTGCTTTCAAGTGTTAATTCACAATGTCAATTACAACAACAATTTCCCTAATCAACCTCATTCATCGATAGAATCATTCAATGTTATATAACATTAAAATTCCACACAAAATCCATTCAATTGCTTGACACATTCGTGCTACATTCCAAGAAATATAAGGAACCATTTGATTCAGTTCCCATATGGTCTCAACACCGTTCAACTATCAACAACATGTTGAATTGTCGATAGGACTTCATTCAAGCTTTCTCCAAACTCTTAATGTCACACCAATATCCACATTGATTTCCAAATCACCTAGTCAAACATCCTCTGTTGACACCATCCAATCCCCTCTCTCCCGCTTAGCATTAGTCAAGTCCCACCAAGGCACCCACAAGCTGGCAGGTTACACAATTCAATATATCACCATATCAATGAGATAATATATTATCTCCCACCAATATAAGGATGCCACTTCCACTTACACCAATTACCATTTCCCCACAAGGAACTGCTTGGGTCCTACCACAAACACCATGGGTTAGTAGGGGCTCACACAACAGTCATCAACTCATTGAAGGGACAAAATTTAGAGTCCCACTAAACACACAAACTCCCATCAACATCACTCTACCGCACGAATATTCCATGACTACTGTGGGTAGGTGGTACCGTCATACCGTAGGTAGCCAAATGCCTCACTGTGGGGTGGTGGTTACACCACACCATTTCAGTAAGCCAAGAGGCTTAGCATGAGGTAGCAGTAGAACCGCATTATCACCCAAGTCATTGACCAAGGCATGTGAACATCTACAGGATGGCGGTAAAGAAAAATACACTCAACTTAGTGTGATCTAAACTTGATGATAACCAAGTTGGGGTCTAACCAATTAATTTGAGGCATATGATTCCAACATGCTTCCACTTGACAAACAACTCACTAGAACCTTTCAAAAAACTTGAAGTTACTAAATATCATAGGCCCCAAGGCCCATTGAACTAGCACACCACTTGAGCTTATTTGTGCTAACAAGATTTGTTAATGCATCAACAGCATTTTCTAGAGTATTCACCTTTTCCATATTAACCTTTCCATCCTCCACCATATCATGAATGAAATGATACTGAACATCGATATGCTTCGTCCTAACATGGAAAGTGGTGTTTTTCACCAAAAAAATAGCACTCTAACTGTCATAGAAAATAGTAATTTCCTTGCATTAAACCCAATATCAAAACATAAACTTTTGAGCCAAATAGCCTCCTTGCAGGCATGAGTTGCTACCATGTACTCTGCCTTAGTAGTAGATAAAGCAACTACATCCTACCGCTTGCTCATCCAACTAACTACACCACCAAATAACGTGAAGATATATCCATTGGTGGATCTCCTACTATCAATGTCCCCAACCCAATCAAAATCCACATATCCATGAATTCTAGCATATCTTTTCTATCCAACTAAGTTACCATGATAACATAAAGCATACTCAGGGGTACCCTTCAAATATCTAAAAACTCTTTTCACAACATCCCAATGCAGTCTTCTTGGATTAGCCATAAATCGACTAAGTACTCCCACTGCTTGGGCAATGTCTAGCTTGGTAAAGACCATCATATACATCAAACTACCAACTACACTCACATAAAGCACTCTAGTCATGTCCTCCGTCTTAGTAGGATATTTTGGACAATCTTCAACATATAGCTTCATTCCCTGCAACACTAGAACAACTAATTGTTTGCAATCTTTCATGCTAAACCTCTCAAGGATAGCATTGATATACTTACTTTGATTGAGCCAAAATTTTATACCATCTCTATCCCTTCTTATTTCCATCCTTAGAATATACCTTGTTTCCCCTAAATATTTCATGTCAAACTGTGCTAACAAATGAGATTTTAAGTCAAAAATCATACCCTTAATGTTCCCATAGAATAACATATCATCCATATACAGGGAAATAATAAGCAACCAGCCATTTTTAGATTTAAATTACACATAATGATCTAATTATGATCTTGTAAATCCCAATGACAACACAAATGTGTCAAACTTCTAGTACCACATTCTAGGAAATTGTTTTAAGCCATACAAAGATTTCTTCAACTTGCAAACCAAATTTTCTTTACCTCTTTCAATGAACTGCTCAAGTTGGGACATATAAATTTCTTCTTCAAAATCTCCATGAAGAAATGTTTTCTTCACATACATCTACTCAATCTCTAAGTCATATGTAGCTGCAAGTGACAATAAAAATCTAATAGATGTCAGCTTAGCTACAGGAGAAAATATTTCTCCATAATCAATTCCCTCTACCTAGGAATAACCTTCCACAATCAACCTAGCTTTATACTTCTCCACACTACCATCCAAACCGATTTTCCTTTTAAATACCCATTTACAACCAACATGATTTCAACCTTTAGGAAAAGGTACCAAATCCCAGGTTTCATTATTTTTCAATGATGTAATTTCTTCATTCATGGCCTCCAACCATGAATCTAAATCAAACATATTAATAGCATCTTTCACAGTCCTAGGCTCATTAGTGCTAGTAATCAAAGCATAGGCACAAATCAAATCCAACATGGAATATCCATACCTTTCAGGTTGTTGCTAAGGTTGTGGTTCTTCTTCTTGTTCAGAACTACTTGAGCTCTCCTCAGTATCAGGTACACTTGGAGCTTGTAGTTCCTCTTTTTATGGAGCTAGAGGAATTTCAATTACATGCTTCTTCTTATCTTCTTTCACCTCTAGTTCCATATCCATTGTAGAAGGTTTCAACTCATGAAAGATTACACATTTGTTGTACAATACCTTCTCAATAATTGAATCCCAAAGCATGCATCCTTTCACACCAATGCCATAGCCAATGAAGATACACTTTACAACCTTGTTTTCCAATTCAAATATTTTCTCATTAGGCACATATGCATACAGCTCATAGCCAAATACTTGAATATGCATTAGAGAGGGCTTCTTACCACACCATGCTTCCATAGGCATTTTTTCCATGACTGTCAAAGAGAGATTGATTTACCAAGTAACATGTTATAGCCACTGCCTCAGCCTATAAATTCTACTCCAAACAAGCACTACTCATCATACTTCTTGCCCTAAGATGAGACTGTAATGGCTGAAGGTGCAAATGGAAGCCCTAATGCACGAGTGGAAGAGTTGAAATCTATTGGCACAGGTGTTAATGGAAATGGAAGTGGTAAGGGATGCAAAGGTTTTAATGTTGATGGACAAGGCAGTGGTCGTCCTTTGTTCACTACAAAGGGTTCTGGAAAAGGCACTGGTGTTGATGCCCTTACGGGGTCAGGAGGGGAGAGGATTAGGGGTAGAGGACCCACGATGAAGGCCAAGGGGATAAAAGCGGATTTCAGACATGGAAGATTATCGTTTGGCGGGTTTATCTTAGTTACCAACGCCATATTTGTAAAGCTTAAGGAGGAGACAAAAGAAGAAATAAATGATAATGCTACTGAGCTTTCCAATCGTGGGGTTATTTGTTGATTTAGGGGTTTCTAGCCTGGCTGCCTCAGCTACACTCTTGGATCACCTCTGAATGGGAGCCTCTAATTTCTGGTAAAGTTCATATTTTCCCCATGGTTAAGGGGATTTTTGTAGCTAAGTTTGATAATGCTTAGGATAGAAATATAATATTACGTGATAACTTTTTTACCTAGGAGGATAAATATTTGTTGATGACTAAGCCTTGGCATTCAGATTTCAACCCTACTTCTGAAACTTTTTACAAGATCCTGATTTTGGTTTGGTTACCTAATCTTCCTTTCCACCTTTGGAGTGACTCTCTTCTGGAGGATGTGGGTGAAGCCCTTGGTGAGTTTTTGTTCATGGATGAAGAATCTTCTAACATTTTTCATTCCACCTTTTCCCATATACTAGTTGAAATTGATGTTTCAAAAGGACTACCTGCTGAGGTTTTACTTAAATATTCTAATGGTTCGTGGATCCAATCTTTGGATTATGAAGGGATTCCCTTCCAATGTAGAAGGTGTTTTAAAACAAGACATGCTTCAGCACGATGCGGATTTGAGAAAAAAGCTAAGAAGGCTACTTGGTGGAATGGTGCTTCACAACAACATTATATGGTTGAGAAGAAATCTGATCAACATAAGAGTTTCTCTAAGGTGGTTGCTTCTGAATCACAGGGTCTTAGGGCATCCCCTTTGAATGTCTCAAATGGCGGGGCTACTATGGCTACCCCTATTGAGCAAATGACTAGATCTCAGGTAGCCAGTCCTGGTGATAGTGCTATGGCTTCCATGTCTAGCGACTATTCAGATATGTCTTTGCCTACACAAAGGAATAACTATGAAATCTCTAAGACTATAGCAGCAGGCATTCATCTTCAGGATAATAGAGAGTTGACCTAGCTTGATAAGGCAACACAAGTGGAAGAAGGTTGGATTACTGTAAAGGGCAAGAAAGCAAAAATATCTAGGCCTTCTTTGAACATGACTCCCCGCTCCCACAAGAATAGTGCTAAATGTAAATCTTGAAGGGTCTTGTTTGGGCGCTGGATTTTGGCTGGCTGCAAGCTGTCTTTTCTGTAGCCTTGTTCTTGTTTGTAAAGGGTTTTGGGTCGCTTCAAAACCTATTTTCACCTATATCAAAAACATATTTCTCGCCCTTTCCATCAACGTTTTATTTAACCTTCCAGCAACTCCATTATGTTGTATAGTATAGGGTGTAGTTTTATGCCTTTTAATCCCAAGATCTTTGCAATACCTTTTGGAATCTGTAGAACAAAATTCACCACCATTATCTGTCCTCAAGAATTTAATTTTTTTTCCAATCTAATTTTCTACCAAGGATTTTAATTCCTCAAACCAACTGAACACTTTTGATTTACTTTTTAAAAAATGCAAAAATTCCCTTCTTGAATAATCATCTATAAAGGAAACATAATATTTAGACATCAATAATGAAGGAACATTCACTAGACCAAATACACTAGAGTGAACATAATCTAGAATACCATAAGATTTATGAGAACTAGAGTAAAAAGAAACACGGTGTTCCTTTCCATAAATGCAATGTTCACAAAAATCATACTCAAGGTTACAATCATTGAGCCCTTCAACCAGGATTTTATTCTTCAAGGCTTTTAAACATTTTTCACCTATGTGATCAAGTCTATAATGCCACATCATGGTTTTCTCTGCTGGGAATTTCACCTCTAAAGAGTTTGCACCTAGAGGAACAATGTTCTCCTTCCCTACACAAGAAGTTTTGCTTGACTTTGCAGAGACATTGTTACATTGAACAACATGTGCATCCAACTTGTATAGAGTGCCAATGCATGCACCCTTAGCCAACACCATTGAGCCTCTAGTCATTTGACAACCACCATTTGAGAATGAAACTTGCAAACCAACATCATTCAGCTTACTAATAGAAAGAAAATTACGAGCCGGACTTGGTATGTGCATTATGCCATCAATTCCTTTAATTATTCTGTCAGGAAATTGAATTCTAACTCTTCCATGACCAACAATTTCAAGTGATGAGTCAATTGCCAATTATTAAACCTTTCCACTAGCATACTTTTCATACATTTGGAACCAAGTTCTGTGAGATTTCATGTGAAAAGATGCACCTAATTCAATCAACCAAACATCATCTGATGCCTGGGTTGCCAAGGCAGCAATGAAGGCATTTGCATCACTCTAAGAAGAATCATTATCTGAAGAGTTGTTCTTCTTCTTTTTCTCCTCTTTGCAATCCTTTTGGATATGTCTAATCTGTCCACAATTCCAACATTTCCCCTTGGAATTCTTTCCTAGAGACTTTGATCTCCCTTCAAATTTGGATTTAGAATTTTTGTCTTTCTTCTTGCTTTTCTCCTTTGATCTGCCTCAAACAACGAGAGCCTCCTTGGCCATATTAGAAGATTTCCATTGCATTTATTTTAACATTAATGAAGCAACCATGTCTTCCATATTGAAAGTGGTTGTTGTACTTCTAATATCCATCACTAGATGGTCCCATGTGTCAAACAAAGAACATAAAAAAAGCATACAATGATCCTTGTCATCAATCTTTACACCTACAAATGCCAAATAAGCAACAATCATATTATTAAACAAATTCAAATGATTTGCTACAGATACACCTTCCTCCACCTTCAAGGAGTATAACTTATTTCTTAGGAACAACTTATTTACAAGAGACTTTCCCTAATAAATATCACCAAGTTTCTTCCATAATGAATATGTAGTCTTCTCCTCATGGATGTTTAGGATAATAGAGTATGCCAGGCAGAGTCTAATCAGCCCTTTAGCTTTTCTATCAGCTAGGTCCCAATCTTCTTGTTTCATGCCTGGTGATTTAGTTCTAGACACAACAATCCAAAGATCTCTATCCACCAATAGGTCTTCCATTTTGAATTTCCACAACTCAAAATTGCCACCATTGAACTTTTCAATTTCTACTCTTCCTAATGTGCTTGCCATCTCAATTTGCAATCAAGAAAACTAGTTTCCTTTGCAAACTCCCACTACAGATTTAACACAAAAAAATTGTCCTACCCACAAAGATAACAAAATTGGCTAGGATTTGATACCACTTGTAAGGAAAGATGAGTAGAAATTCCTTCCTAATGCCAATTCTTAGAAGAGAAATGCATATATGTCATTCAATTTCAAGTTGCAGTTCATTAAGATGCACATTAATAGAATAAAAAAGTAGAAAAATTTAATATAATCACATAATTGAACACTAGTATTACATGGGAAAACCCTTACGGGAGAAAAACCCACACACCAAGCAAAGTCACTTTGTATTATAGTAAATGATGTTTACATATAGAGTTACAGACTTGTGCTTTCAAGTGTTAATTCACACTATCAATTATAACAATAATTTCCTTGATCAACCTCGTTCACTAATCAAATCATTCAATGCTATAGAATGTTACAATGCCATACAACATATGTTCAATTGATCAACACATTTGTTCTGCATTCCAATCAATACAAGGAACCAATTGATTCAGTTCCCAAACGGTCTCAACACCATTCAACTATCAACAACGTGTTGAACTATCAATAAGACTTCATTCAAGCTTTCTCTGAACTCTCAACATCACACCAATATCCACAATGTTTCCAAATCACCCAGTCAAACATCCTCCATTGACACCATCCAATCCTCACTCTCTCACTTAGCATCAATCGGGTCCTACCAAGGCACCCGCGAGCTAGCAGGTTACACAGTTTGATATATCGCCATATTGATGAGGCAATATATCATCTCCCACTGATATAAGGATTTCACTTCCACTTACACCAATTATCGCTTCCCCGCAAGGAACTGCCTGGGTCCTACCACAGACACCGCTAGTTAGTAGGGGCTCACACAACAATCATCGGCTCATCAAAGGGACAAACTTTAGAGTCCCGCCGAACACACAAGCTCCCATCAACATCGCTTTACCGTATGAACATTCCAAGAATATTGCAGGCAGGCAGTATCGTCATACCATAGGTAGCCAAATGCCTCACTGTGGGGTGGCAATTACACCGCACCACCTCTAGTTAGCTAAGAGGCTTGGAGCGGGGTAGCAATAGAACCGCACTACCACCCAAGTCATTGACCAATGCATGCGAACATCCATGGGATGGTGGTAAAGAAAAATACACTCAACTTAGTGTGATATGAACTTGATGACAACCAAGTTGTGGTCTAACCAATGAGTTTGAGGCACATGATTCCAACAAAAAATTCATCTACGAAATGAGATCGATCTAACTTTTTGGGTAGTTGGGACTTACATTTTTTAGGCATTACTAGCCATTGAGGGGCAGCTATATTTTTACATTGACTCTTCTTCTTAGTGAAATGTTTGTAAGCTACTATATAATTAATAGCGAAAAATTCATTCCTTTGAGGCAATTGGAGGCACGTGTTGAAACTGTCACTATTCAATCTAACTCCTAGTCTATTATCGTTGGTTCTCACTTCATGAGTTTGAGGGTTATAATGGTTCATGCATCTTAGAACTAGGTCTATGCATTGCACCGCTACAAGAAATGTGACTGCTTGTAGCAAGTTGCTCTCAATTAGCCTCTGTGTAATGGGGGACCTACCTCCTCTTCCTATCCTTTCCCAAAAATCCTTTAAGTTAACATGTCCCAACTTTGTATTGCCAATTTCTAAGATGGTACTGGATGGCCTAAGAAATGTTCATATCCCAAGTATTTGAATTTCATTTTTCCACAAGAAATATGAGATGTTGAGAAGTAATAAGGTTTTTTCCAAAAGCTTCAAATTACTTGCTTAATCTCTACATCTAGTAATTGCCTACTAGATTATCTCAATTAGCCATTTAATGAATACGGATAAATTGGTAAATACCTTCAATTCAATAATGATACTTGCTATGATGAATTTGATAATGAGAGCTTTGAAATCTCCCCTTCTTCGCTCTCAAGCTATTCGTTGTCATTTACTTGTATAAATTATCTTTATTAGTACCTTGGATGCATTTATAATTAATGGCCTTTAATTCAAGGATGGAGCATTAATGGTGTACCTTAATAATGACGAGTGTGAACTTACTAACATTTTTCAAATTTTGAAAAGTAATGGCTCCAAAGGTTTGTTAGAGAAGTTGGTTTTGAAAAACTTGTCTATTGAATATTTGACAAAGGTTTCAAAAACTTCCTAATCTTCTGAAAGGCTTTATTGAAGCTAATTTTTCATTACGAGCCTTGAATGAGAACTTAGAATTTTCCTCTGAAAGAAGCTTCGTCAAATTTTATTAAGGTTATGGAAATCTTGTCGAGTTTTGACGAAGGTTTCCAAACCCACAAGAAGTTTCAAGATGCCTCTTTATGGCCTTTGACTTTTCTAATTGATTATATGCATCTGATGAGAGCTCATGACAAAACCAAAGTATCAAAATTGTGTTGGCTTTAGACTTGGTTGTGAAAACCTTGTCGGAGCCTGACAATGTTCTAAGAATCTCTTTGGAACCCAATGACCAATGATAAACTTTTTCAAAATTTAACAAGGCTTAAAAGGAGTTGACGAAAATTGAGACAACAAAGTATATTGGTAGTTTTCACAAGTTATTTAGAAGTATCATGAAGGGTTGCCATTCTGTTACAATAATAAATTTTATCTTACATCAATTGTTGGAAAATGTACAAAGATTGAAGATAGTGAAAAATGCTAAATTGATTATTACAGTAATAATATATTTAATTCTAATAAGAGCCACACTAATAGTGTTGTCACATACAATTGTTTATTGTGATTCACCTTTTAACTTTTATTAGGATTGGTGGTCACTCTCATGTAAATTTTGAGTTAAGTGCAAAGGATAATGTGGAATCTTCCCCTAAAAAGAAAAGAGGCTATCAAAATATGCCACATTAGTGCACACTTTTTGTTCTCTCCTCTTATATTTCTCTCTAAATTTTACCTTCAAATTTTTTATTAATAATACAAATAAATATATGCATTTATCATTCATTTAACAATACTTAGAATATCTTTTAAATAATTTAAAAAACATAAAATCATTAATGACAAAATGTTCAAAGTATTGGAGCAAGTTGAATTAAAGATCAGATGTGATATTACATATTTAAAAAATATTACTTGTATATATGTGCGTGTAATTAACTAGTAATATATATAAAAGTAATGTACATAATAATATTTCGTACTGGGTTTGGTTATATCGTCTAGGCTCTTCAATTCCCAAACATATTTCTCTTTTACAGGGTATTTACTGCCTAGGGTTTGGTCTGGTGAATGTCCATACAATGCTATTTCTCAAATGTATTCTCTCACCAGTCAGGCACTCTGTAATATGGAGTATTTTCTCAAAACATTCATTAATCTTGACCTCAAATTTTTCAAATGCTACACAACCAAAACCACGATCAGAAGCAAAAGAAGATGACAGGCAGCAGCGACAAATTGCTATGACCCGATTTTTGCTCAATGAATGTGGGTTTTCTGAGTCCCAAGTATTAGATCTTGGTAGCAGGTATCCAAAAATGTTTACGCCCACATCCATCCATAAAGCTCGGCAGGCAGTCCAGCTCTTCAGAGATTCTGGTTTCACTGAAGATCAGGTAAGGAAAATCCTTTTTCTGCAACCCAGTCTTGTGGGTTTCAAAGTGGATACCCAGTTAAAGCCCAAGATTGACTTCATGAAGGAATTAGGTTTTACTGGCAGTAACCTGGGACGTATCTTATGTCGTGCACCCAGTTTGCTCTCCCAGAATTTGGAACAGAACTTAAGCCCTAAAATTTCCATACTTGTAAACTTATTTGGTTCAAAGCTTAATCTCTGCAAAGCTCTCATGTTGCGTCCTAGGATGTTGTATTCTAATGTTGAAAATTTGAAACCTAAAATAGATATTCTAAAGCAATGTGGGATTCAAGATGAGCTGTTTTTCTATGCAATAAAGTTAGGGCCTAATTTAATTTTGGGCAACAGCGAAGAGGCGCTGAAGTCGAAGATTAAATATCTACAAAACCTGGGTATTTTGGAAGGATCGAAAGCATTTGCAATTGCCCTGACGTCTGTGGATAGTAGTGGACTGGAAAATTTTGAAAATAAATTAAAACATTTGGCGATGCTCGGTCTTTTGGAGAATGAGATTAAACAGTTTGTAATGAAGGCTCCTCGTACGTTCACTATTGGCATTGATAAGATTAAAAAAAACATGGATTTCTTGACACACACTGCGGGCTTTCAGCCAAACATTGTGGTCGTGTATCCTCGTCTTTTACATTATAGTATAGAGAATAGGATGCGACCACGCCATAAGGTGATTGAATTTTTAAGGGAAACAGAACCATCCAGACTTCCCACAAATCTAGTTCGTGTGTATGAGCTAGGCCAACAAAGTTTTTCTGACAGGTTTCTAGTGGGCAGTCCTGAGGCAACAAAATTATTTGAAAAGTACAAGGGGAAGTCTGCTGATCTTGCCATTAGCTGAAAGGGCTTTTGTTGAGGTTGGAGTGGGCAAAGAAGGGATTTTAATAAATCCAAGCCCTTCCCAAGGTTTGATGGGATCAAAAGGAGTTTTTAATCAATCTAGGCCTTTTCTTCAGGTTGAATCAGACTAAAGAGGGTTTAAATAAATTAACGCCTTTACTTGATATTGGATCAAATAAAAGGGGAGGTTTGATCAATCCAGGTCTTTTCTTGAAATTTGATGGATTTGTAATCAATCAAGGCCTTGGGATGAACAGGGGTCCTTAATGTTTTCAGGCCTCAACAGGCTGCAGGTAGGTATGTGCTTTAGTGTCATAATGTAATGAATACCAACTCTTAAAGAATAGTGTTCTGTAACTGGATTATATGGCAGTTGCTGATAGGGCAAAACTTGCCAAAGATGAGGAAAAATGTCTATTTTGTGAGGATTTGTTTGCAAGAATTTTTGTACCCTGTTGTTATCATTGTAAATTTTGGAATTTTCAGTTTTTATCGGTTTGTAAATTAAACGAAGAATCGGTTCTACTCTGTATCTGTGGGTACTATTTTTTGTTGATGACTAATTTTCTTGATCATCACTTTCGTTACTGGAACCTTTCAATGTCCTGCTGCACTAGGCGAATTACAGTCATTTCTATCACACTGCTGTGAGGTTTACTATGGAGTATTTCAAAGAACATGTAAGGATTAAAATTGGACTACGGCTTATGGGAGAAGCTATTGAACATGGTAAATATCCACTTTTTTACTACGGCTTATTATGTATATTGGTTGCTATAAAAATAATTTTTTTCCTTACAATGAATTGATGCGCCCTCTGCGCAAGTCAGTATAATTTGAAGGAAGCAATTGCACCTGAAATAAAATCTTTGCACATAAAATTAAAACAAATAATATACCCTTAATGTGCAACCCAGGTGAGCTCACATGCTTTGGCTAACTCTTTTATCACATTAACATACCACTGTCCATTCCAATATCAAATGTGAGGATAGCAGACCTACAAAACAAAAAAGAAAAAAGGCCTAAGATATTGAACATGCAGTTTAAACTTTAGGCACAAGTAAATTCTACAATTATAGCAACAATAAACTAAAACACCATATATGGCTGGCCCTTATGATGTATAGAAATGGTGGCAGTGGATTCGGTTTACAGGACCTATGCATTTTCCTCTAGCTTGGGGGTGACAGCTTGCTGTCCTAATGCTGGGAGGAACTCTCACTGGTTGTTAAAAAAAGGTTTTGTTGTTTTAATGTACAGGTCTTAAGGACATTTTGGAAAGAAACTTAGTAATACTAAAGACCAAGTTGCCATGTATAGTAAGAAAACAGTTCCAAATGGAGGAAATTGGTAGGCAGTGTGTGATTCCATTATGGAAGTGCTGAAGTGCAGTATCATGTCCTCTGCCATAAACAAATTGTGGTAGTATTGGCTCACTCTAGTATGCTGTTGTCCTTTCTCGAAGCCTCAGAAAAATTCACCACTATTATATTTATGATTTACTGGGGAGAGAAGCTTAGTGACTACAAGCAGACTTGGTAGTCAAGAAAGAATTTTGGTGTTATGAAATGTGTAGAGCTTATTCTGTATATGAAAATACAGGATAGATAGTGCTGCTACAACTAGTGTAACATTTTTCTTTTTACCATGAGATTTGTGTACATGAAATGTAATAATCTTGTTATGAAGATATAGAATTCAAATAGTACTGTAGAAAGAATATTTTATTCATTAACAATTTTATTAATGAAAAATAGTATCTGTTAGAAACTCTATCTAAAAATGTGCACAATGATGGGTAGTTGGAAGAGAATGGAAGAGAGGAGGACGACCTTGGCTTTGATAGATCTTCTGTTAGGAAAAAAAAAGGAAACAAAATACATGTATATGAATACATTCACCCTCACATTAGTTGTCAATTAAAAGAAGAGGAAAACACAGAAAACCTGTAAGCATATGAAAATGTATAATTATAGTCTAACAACCTAGTATGGTATTAGGAAAATAACATGGTCAGAAAACTATTTCTCTATTCTAAAGAGACTCACGCTTATTAAACTTAGGCATATACCACCTGTAGTAGGGGCTAGAGAACACGTGGCATGGGGTGTTTTCTTCTTTAAAATATATTCCTGCAAGTTTTGGGTTGCAAGTTCTCTAGCACTTAAGGTAGAGTGCAGAAAAGAAGAGGAGGATAATAATAGAGACATTCTTATCGCCATTATAAATCTTCAATATTAAAAAAAAAGGTTATTAGGTTCGTCCAATTGGGCTTTAAGCATTATTAGATGTGGTGACATTTCTTTGGCTGTCATAAATCTCATATGAAGTTCAATAAATTATTAAATCTTCTTGTATCTAGTGCAATAGTGCAGCTGTGCAGGGGTAAGAATATATATATGTGATTTTTTAATTTTTTAAAGTTAATTTTTTCTAATGATTCAAATAAATCAAGTTGATGTTTTGTTATTCATGATTACTAGAGGAATATAATAAAAAAAAAAACTATTCGTAAAGATTTAGATAAATCAAGTTAGTGTTTTGTTGTTCATAATTACTAGAACAATACAAATTTAGAGAATAGTCATTGACATGTTTGAATTACAAAAAGTTATTTACCTTATGTTATCTCATTAACTATTCCTCTTGGAATATATGCCTAAGGAGAGCGTTTGTTTAGTCATGGTTTGAGAACATATTAAATAACTAGTACTTCGATTAAAATCTTGTTGGCCTTATTTCATGAGTTAATTAAGAGTGTGATTAAATGTGTTAGAGTGCAACAAATGCAATTCGCCTTTAAGGAAGTTCAATCCCTCAAAATTGGTCCTCTAATGGTCACTAAGGATTTAAATGGTCCTTGCCTAGTTTGGAAGTCAAATGCGAAGAAAGAGAGGAAATAATTAAATAGTTTCCATCGAGCTAAGGTGTTCAAGGGTTAGAAATGATCAATTAAAATTTAGTTCCACCTTAAGATAGAATTTAAAATGATATGAAGTAAATCTCTTAACCTCATGCTGTGGAAAAAACCAATAAGGAGGCCAAGTTTGAACCTTAGGAGATAAAATCGTTGTAAGTCCTCCCCATCAACAATTGATGCAAGCAGGTACTCCCTCTTGCCCAAACACGTCCACTTCCACAAACAAATCACACAAGTAACTCTTTGCCCACAAAATTAAACATCATCCAAACAAAGATTGCAAGAAGATTCTTGTTTTCTTCAATTAAATTTATTACATCAACAAGCTGAAAACAAATCACCATCACAATTCAAGTTGTATCGACAACCTTCCTCTGTTCTATCACTAACTGCACATTATTCCTTATTTCAAAGGGACCAACAAGTCCTTTCTTTCAAACTTTCAATAATTAAATAAAAATCAAACACAAAGCTTAAATTGCAAGAATTTCAAGAAAATTAGTTTTCAAATTTCATTACAAAATTCTCTCGCTATTGACAAATTACAAAGAAATTCGGAACAACGAAGCTATGCAACCTTATGGCTAATGCAAACCTCAACAAATCTGATTTATATCAGATTTAACACAGCAAGCTATAACAAGTAAAACCAATCACAACATCATTGGTCTTCTCCACAACAATCTTGCCTCCAAAACTCCACTCTGCCGAAGACCGAGGTCTCCAATTCTTCATTCCGCATATATAAACACTTTCAGCTGCAACAATATCTTTGGAATTAACCATGGATGGGAAACCACTCTCAAAATTCCATGCCTAACCTTCCAACTTCCACATTCGCCAAGAACAATTACCAACGACTCCTCAATTCCCCACGCCCAGGCTTGGAAGAAAAGAATTGAACAAGGAAATAAATTATTTAATTTCTTTTATGTCCAACTTCCAATTCTAACGCCCAAGAAAGGATTTGTTGGAATGTGCTTTGAAAAGACAAAAAAATAATAATAATAATTGCATAACCAACTTGCCAACAAGTTGTAACCAAATTATTTATTAAATGTTGGCTTGCATTTTTAATTTATTCACCAACAACATGAAAAAGCAAACAAAATGCAAAATTAAATAAAATCTTTTTTTGGTGGATGTTGGATAACTTGTTAGCCTTACTCCTGCATCAACAATGGTCTATTATTAAGATTAAAACTAAATTAATTGCAATCATTGTTGAAATGTTGTAAGTTAGCATTAGAAAATGGTCTATTATTAAGATTAAAACTAAATTAATTGCAATCATTGTTGAAATGTTGTAAGTTAGCATTGCCTTTCTAAATTTAACAAGATAATCATTAGAGGGATGTGAATTATACCTAGATAACTCTGGAATTTAAAATTTAAGTATCAAGTGATAAATTAATTCATTTAAAAGGAGACTTAGTGAAAACTAAGAAATGAAGTCTTGTCTGCGTGACTTCTTCGCATTCATTTCACATAGAAAATATGAGGTAAGTCAAATTTAATTTGTCAAAAGAAAAAATTGAATTTGTGTCTGTGTTCTCTCCTAAAAATTTTTAGGACATGACATTGTGTTAAATGGTTACATAATCTGCAGTGTCAAATTCTGCCATTGACATGTTTGTAAATGATGTGCAAAGAACGTTGAAGATAACCTGCACCACCATTGTGTTCTCTCCTCTATTGGCTCAAAAAATATGGTCAGGGTTTGATTTGGTGAATGTTCATACAACACTATTTCTCAAATGTATTCTCTTATCAGTCAAGTACTTTTTACCGTATAATATTTTCTCAAAACATTCATTGTTTTGCACCTCATATTTGTCTAATGCCACGCCAACAAATGAACCCCGAACAGAACCAAAAGAAGATTATAGGAAGCAGTGGCTAATCTCTATGACCCAATTTTTGCTCAATGAATGTGGGTTTTCTGAATCCAAAGTATCAAATCTTGCTAGCAGACACACAAAAATGTTTAAGTCCAAATCCACCTACAGAGCCCAGCAGGTAGTCCAACTCTTCAAAGACTCGGGTTTCACTGAAGATTGGGTAAGGAAAATCCTTGTCATCCAACCCATTGTTTTGAATCTCAAAATGGATACCCATTTAAAGCCCAAGATTGACTTCATGAAGAAATTAGGTTTTACTAGCAATAACCTGGGACATATCCTATCTATACGACCTGGATTGCTTGGCTTCCAACCTACTTTCAAATGAAAAACAATGTTAAACAAAGGTATCATATCCAGATTGCACGTTTGTTTTCCCTACATGTACTGGTATAATATTTTTCTGGGATCTGCAGTATCAGAGAAGAGTATCTTTGCACACAGACATAATGATCTACAATATGAGAGAGCGAGCGAGCTAGATGTTTGTATGGCAGACATGACAGCTGTTTATATTGCAAGCACTCAGTTATTTGTTGATTTCACAAAGATCCAACTATGGTAAAATTGTATAGAAGGTTGTGTTGCCTCTGCTTTCTAGGTTTTTAACTAAACTAACAAAACACAACTCATCTCAGCTTTAAAGGTTGTGTTGCTTCTAGTTTCTAGGTTTTTTATTTTATGTGAAAAGGACAGCTCATGTCAGCTGTCTAGTATTCTACTCTTTACTCTATCATTATTCTTCATTTGAAAGCAGGTTGGATACCTCCTTGGAACTTTGACAAAAGTTCTAAAATCATCATTCCTGATATCTATTTGAGTGGTTTGAATGTTGATTGTCGGGATTTGTATGATTTGTGAATGTAATAGGCCTTAAAGTCCAAAATCATGAGCATTAGGGGCCTATAAATACAGTTTAAAGCCCAAAATTATGAGCATTAGGGACCTATAAATACAGTTTTTAAGGGTTGATTAATGCAAGGTGTCTAAAATAGGACAAAATTAATCGCATAATTGTCTCTTTATTCAAGAGTATACAATTTTTGGCGACACACTTTCGAACTAAGACTATGTTTTTTGTCCAAGTCTAATGATGTATAGGATAATTAATTCTTGCCTTTAACATCTTGTCTACTTTTGTGAAGATTGTGTCAGCTATTTTTAGGTTATATGTTTGTTATTTTTGTTTAAAAGGAGAATTTCCTAGTTTAAGAGGGATATGATGCTTAAGACTCCCATTCATGAAAATATTCAAATCATCATGGCACCGAGCAAAAAAATATTTATATTTGATAAGTATGGTGACCAACTTATTCCTTTCTTCTAGTGTACAACACATACCAATATATACTAGTTTCAGATCATCAAGATCCCCAATGTTAACTACCTAATATTCTCCTAAATTGTTGATGGCTTCACCGACTTTCTTCTTTATGGCCCTGTCATGTTTACAAATAAATATTTAAGAGAAACCATACCTTTTAGGATTTTGTTACCTTTCAATTAGATAACCCCATCTTCTCAGTCGTGTATATCATTAGGGAAAAACTCCTTACATTCAATTGTACTCCAAAATAGGATCTTGCAAACATCTCTACATTTTCCAAAAAGGATTGGATTATCTATCATTTTCAAAAAAAATCTAGTAGTCTACATTATTTGGCACACTAGGTTTATATATCATCTTGGTCCGATATTAATCTTCTTTAAAATTAGGGTGGGGCAACAACAAAGGTGCAAAAACTGCCAATCAATCAACTCTAGAATATTCTTCCCTAAGCACTGCATCAATAAAGAAAGCACCAAAATACTCTATGATATGCTAGACTTTGTTTCTATAGTGTCTCAACCTTTAATTTTTAACAGTAAAAATTTTACATACCTATTTAATGATCAACTTTGTATCTCCAAGAGATTTCATTTTTTTAATTCCTTTCCCTTTAGTTGCTACTAATCCTAATAGTAAGGCTTCATATTCTATTGTATTTTTTATATTTTAAACTCCAACTTATATGAGAAAGGAAATTTATCTCCATTTGGAAAAATCAAAACCACTTCTACATCAAATTTTGAATTTGAACTACTTCCATCAAATTCTAAAGTCCACAATTTGGAAGAGATATCTAGGCTAAAATAATTTGTACTTTTCTCTAATTATGAAAACGAGCATATAATTACTGAATTTTGATTCTTTAAACAAAATCTAAGACCTAGGATATTTCAACTTCAAAATTGTAAATTTGACTTTAGGTTTTGGATCTAGGCATACCTTTTTATTGCCTAAAGGGATTAATGCATGAGACCAATATAGTTGTATCTCTTTGTTCAATTCTTTGCAAAATTTTTGGCTTAATAACATACCATACCTGGAAAGGATGTTTGTTGTACTAATATAGTCAATTTGAGCCTTTTATTTGGATGTGTTGCTAGAGATACTTGGGCATCTTTAATCTATCTGGAAAATGACACCTATTCAGATTCCATGGATTAATATTTTTCAAAAGTTTTTGTTAAAGATAAACCAAGGGTCTGAGCCACCTTAGCAAAGATAACATTATTTGAGCCTCCCAAGTCTCTGATACAATTACTTAACCTATACCCATTAATGTAGAGAGACACATAAAAAGGATTAGGTTTATCTTTTGGACCAATAGGAGTGCAATTTTAGTTCTAGAAGAAAAACTAGAAGAGGACTCTTTGACATGAATCAGTTGGTTATTATGTATAAGGTTACCCTCAAAAATTTTGGACTTGACATATTTTACTAGCCAATCTAATTCAACAAGATTTAGCCTCAAGTATTATGTTAGTGAAATTTGTATTTTTGAACTTTAACACAATTCTACTATGTCAAAGGGATTGACATGTTTCTCTCAAGATGATGCATCAGAGATTTTTCAAATAGCATCTAAGGACTTTTGAGCACCATGAAATAAAAATTTGTTCTTAAATGTGGAGTTAGGTTAAGTCAACACAAATTTAGGAGTAATTTGGGTACCTTTTTTATTCAAATTTTGTTGACTACAAGTCAACACAACACAAGATGATTCATCCAGTGTAGTGTAGACATCACCTCATCTTTCATAACCAAACTTGTACTTGAAGAAGCTAATAGAAGAGCCATCATAATGATCAGGGATGTCCTCTTCATTGGTAATTTCTTCAATAACTTCCTTCATAGCAGGGAAAACTTTAGTGGCGAATCTTCGCCAATTGGCGAATAATTAAGAGACCTCCAGAAATGATGAATAGTGCAAGCTAAAAACAATGTTGAATAGCCAGGTTTTTACAAAAAAAAAAATTGTCTCGATTAATTCGCCTATGTAAATGATGTGTCATTGGAATCAATTCGCAAGTAGTTTATACTATAATTACAAATATTAATTAAATTCGCCAATAATATTATATTACTACCATTAATTTCGGGGCAATATTGCCACAATAATCAATTACCATTTAATTTTAGGGATAATTTAGCCTTGAATAGGGCTTTAATTTATTGCCATCAAATCATCGATTATCGTTTTAATCAAATGGTTGCAGGTTGATTATGTGCCCTAATACACACATGCCTTTTAAAAGGCTTGTTGAGGCCCAGAATTTGTTTTGGTCCACACGATTAAACCTAATTGTGTGGACCAAAAAAAATTTTGGGCCTCAACAAGCCTTTTAAAAGGCACATGCGTATTAGAGCACGAAATCAACCTGTAGTTTAATCATGTGGACGAAAACAAATTCTGGGCCTCAATAAGCCTTTTAAAAGGCACGTGTGTATTAGGGCGCGAAATAAAAAAATATGGGGGAACTACGCCGACCAACTATGCAAATTTTTAAAGGGGAGATTCACCATTGTAATTAATCTTTTTAGTGATTATTCGCTAGGATTTGCCACTATGATTATTATTTTTACCAATTATTCATTAAGATTTGCCAAGATTTTATATTTTTTTTTAATAATGTGCATAGATACACCAGGAAAATTAATATTTTTTTTCAAATAAAAGGAAAGATTCACTAGGATTTTACAACTTTGCCAAGGGGGGGTTTTCTTAAAGTTATCCCTGCTTCATAGTAGTTATTTGTGTAAATCTATTCATTTCCAAACAATTGGCTCCATCATGATTTGTGGTGAGATAGAAATTATGCATATTACCTTTGCCTCCACCACATGGTCCTACAGTTAGTCTCTTTTGTGGAGGAGGTAAGGGTTGTTGTTGTTACTTGGTTGTACCATACCCTTTTCTAGATATGTCTTGATACGATTGTTACAACTACTATGAATTCTTTAGCATGTCTTTTTGAAGCAATGATGTCATTTTCTAATCTATGTATCATGGAATCAAAGAATGTTGAGGCTTGAGGTTTACTAGCATGCAATTCCTTCTTCCATTTCTTTGTAGTAATAAGACTGTCTTCTAATTCAATAGCCATTCTTTGTGTCGTGGCCAAATCATCAACTCTTTCCCTCCTTAGATAGAAACTAACATCTGGTGGTTGGGCATTGATGAAGAAGCACTTTTAGTTTTGAGGAGTGAGTCTTTTTGCGGTATCAATTTTTTTCACCAACTTATTAAACTTTTCCATAAATTCCTGCATAGTTTCATGGGCTTCTTTCTTTAATTGAGTCAGTTGTGTTAGTAAGGAATTTTCATCTTCAATGCTTTTAAATATGTATTCATATTTACTCCTAAATAAGTCTCATGAATTAATAGAACCATTGGGTAGATGATAAAACTAGACTCTGTAACATCCTCTATAAGCAATTCCACAAACAACCTAATGACCACATCCTCATGTTGAACTCCCAATACTCTACATGCAACAAAGAAGGCATTAATGTGTTCATCTATAGAAATCTTTGCATCACCTATAAAATTAGGGAGATTCTTTCTAGATCCTTTTGTTAAATTATGTAATTGATTCCCAAGAGCTAGTGATCCTATAACTGCTTCCCATGGTAATGGTTATTGATGTGCCATGATATTAGTAACATTTATTGTTAATAGGATGACAATACCATGTAATCAAGTGCTTGGAAAATAAAAGAATGATTTATGCTCTTTGATGGAGAAGAAGGTCTATTATGAGGCTTAACCTTTTTGATTGGGAATGGTGAATTTGAAAAAAAATCTTCCTTTAACACCTCAAAGATATAATCTATGCCTATAAAAACAATGGGTACTAGGTGGGAAGAATAAAAAATGCTTCAGGGACCTTTTGTGATCAAGTGTGTTTATTTAAAAAATGTAGAAACAATCTCACATGTTAATTACCTTGGTATTGTTGGCCTTGATTAGACTTATAATATTAACCCTGGGAATTGCATTGATTCTCTCAATAACACATAACTATTATCTGGGACCTAATCTTCTAATTACCTCTCCTAACTTTTCTTCTTCCTCCAAGGCTTAGTTTACTCGATGATATTCTTCACCACTCCTTTGAAACCTCCAAATCTAAAGTGTTCAATTGAGAGATAATATCCTCTTGTTCAATTTGTATCCAATTAAGATTAGGTTGCATGACAGGAATATCGTTGCTATGTAGTAATGATGCAGGAGCATCCAGTGGTGTAAGGCAATCTTGCATCACCCAAAAATAGTTAAATTTCAAGTTTCTCGGTTTTTATATGTTTTTACATTTTTGGATACCCTTTTTGTCATAATGAAATTCCCAATTTACGGTTTGTATTTTCTGTTCCTGGGTTGAAAGATATTGCAGTTTTAGTTTCCCAGATTTACACCTGAAAATCTTCCGAATTAGATTTGAGGCACTTAGAGTTCCCATAATGGCCCCAAAACTTATCGAAATCGGCGTAGCGGATTTCACGTGCATTATTGACTTTGAGACCTTTCCAACGGTTCAAACGGTTCGTGAATCAGAGTCCCGGATCAAAAGTTATGGCCCCGGGAAGTTGGCGCACTTTCTAGAAGATACAATTGCAAATGCTCTTTTGAAATTTGAACTTCATGTTGTAAATTTTCAGTACCAAACCGCCTAAACTGAAATTTGAATGTTGTTTTGGCTCCAAACTAATGAGGAGCTCTATTTATGGGCAGGTTTCTAATTTTTGGGGAGTTTTTTGGGGACAAGCTCGCATATTGTGAAAGGGTTATTCTGTAGCTTTCTATAACTTGCATGTGTTGTAGAACTTGGGGATTGAGATCCTCTACATATAAGAAGCTCCATTTTATGAATAATAAAATTATTCTCTTGTTTGTGGGTTATTTTTTGTGTCTCGGGTTGTGCCCTCATGAGGTAAGACCATGATTGCTCATGGGGAGTGAATTGAATACAAGGCAATCAATACAATAATTTTAAATTTTTTTCCATTTGATTCCCTAGTAGAGACACCAAAAATCTCTTAGCAAATCTACCTTTATAGACATATATTTTAGTTGACTCTATATGCCCTATTGAATAAAGACAAACTTAACCAACAATTGGGTAAATCAATATGATTATCAACTTCATTATGATTTTGGAGGTACATCTCCCATGTAAGATCGAGTTTATCTTTTTCAGAATAAAATCAACGATATGATTTTAATCAAAAAGTAGGAAAATCATTCAAACAAATATACAAACTAAAAGAATTAATAAATAGCAAAAAATATATAGTTGTAAATATAAATATCTCAAGATGATATTCAGATCACAAGACAAATTATCATATCAAGAAGTCAATATTTCCTTTAACAAAGTTTTCCAATTAAGAGAAAATCAAACATCCAAAATCAATTACCACACTCTCACAAAAGAATGACAATATGAGAAGATTTATTACATGTAGGCAACAGTGGATTTCTAATTTCAAATATTTTAAGATTTACAAGAACACAGACTCCCAAACTATCTCAAAAATGGAAAAAAAATTATTTCTCGTTTTTATAATTTTTCTCCAAAAATGTTTAAAAGAGTTTTGGTAACATTGTGATCCAATATATACATGTGCAAGAGTAACTGCTTCTTGAAAAATAACTTAAAATAAGAGGTTAATGAATCCCTTAAACTTCTCAAGATTTTAATGCTCTTTTGCAAAAAGAATTGTCCAATAATATAAAATAACAAGAAATATCATTGAGGTGGGGCATTGTCAACATCCTTTTTGTTACACCTCGTTTCTAATTACCAAATTATGTGTACCTTTATGAGAAAATATGATTTATATGCAATATTTTGTCTTGATGATGTTCAATGGATGAAGGAAATGTATGAATATGCATTATGATGAATTAATTTTTAAATTCTTTAATGATGCTTATGATATATGATGAATGTGATTTATATGTTATCAACTAACTACGCACATGCTTCTCTAATTTGGATGCAATAAAGGTTCAAACCCTCCAAAGGAGGAGAGAGAGTATCACCTAGGAGAGGAGGTTGGTATGGGAACCATTGGTATGTCTATCTGAGTTGACACACACACTCACCACATAGGATAGGGGAGCCTTGTTAATTCAATCTGAGTTTGGTATTGGTAGGTGCTAAACCTAAAAGTTGATAGGCTTTCGGTCGATAGGTAAAAACTATGTTCTGGTAATCTTTGATCCACCTTGAACATGTAATCAAATCAAACTAAAAAGATAAAAATCTCATAAATGGCATACATTGCATTAATGTATTTGAATATATATATATATATATATATATATACGCAGGCATAGATATGTATGTATAAATGTAATATTAATGTTAGATATTAAATAAGATTTATATATATTATATTTAAATGAATATTGTATATATATATATGTATTATATTTAAATGAATATTGTGTGTATATATATATATATATATATATATATATATCTATATGTATTATATTTAAATGAATATTGTATATATGCATATTAATATATATATTATATTTAACTGAATATTGTATATTTCTATATTAATATATATACTATTATATTTAATAAAATTATCATATATATATATATATATTAATATGTAAATATTATGGGTATATATTATAATAGATATATACTGATATATATTATTAAGACTAATAACGTGACAACCATTTTAGTGACAAATTTGCCACATGATATGGTGGTATATATGCCACACAAAGGAAAGAGTGGAAACTATTTGTAATGGTTGTTTGAAATAATAAAGGTTGTCAACTTTGGCATCATATCTTGTAAGAGAATAGATGGAAAAATTGCCACGATAGAGGAAAAGTTTAAACAGAGTTTCAAACACTATTGTGTGACATGTAAAAGGAGTGCTTTGACCAAGTAAAAATCATATGATATAACTATTTGGAGCCCACGACTTGGGGCAACTAAGTAAGAGGTAAAAGTTGCATTTGATTGGGACTTATACGTACCATTTGCAAGAATTTTTGTTGCTATGTTAAAAACTACCAGCAAGTAAGAAGGTTATGCCCAACAAGACAAGTTGATTTGGAAGGTTATAGAGTTGGTTTTTGATTCATGCTTGCAACTAAAAATTGCTCAGCTAGTTGTTGCGACTGGAAAAGAAGTTTTAGAGGTGGCAACAAATAAGCAAGGCTTAACTATCTTAAAGGGATCAACCACTTCTCCATTGCATTATAAAAAGGTGCAATTGCTCATAGTTTTTCTTTTCATTTTTGGTGAATTCATATTGTATTTTCTAAGCATAGGATAGACATGAGATTGTGAGGAGATAGTATAGTGTGAGAAAGTATATTTAGAAATTTACATTTCAGATTATCAAGAGAGATTATAAAGGTTGTTCATTCATAGCTCATTTTCAATTCATTTCGTGAATTCACTTTGTCATTAGAGAGCAATAATATATTTGAGGGTTGAGAATAAAGAAGGCAGTAGGTTAAGCCATTAAATATTAAAGCAAGGAGTTGCAAGAGCTATTTTAATCCAGGCAGGCTTAAGATATCTCTTTCTCTTTCTTATTTTAATTTTGAAACCAAGCTTTACTATTTTTTGAAATAGCTTATGCTTTCATTGTGTGTATATTAATGCTATTAGATAGTATGTGAGTGCATGTACAAATAGCTAGATTGTCTATGTATAAAGCTAAATTGGAAATACAAGAGAAAAACTAGATTAGGGAACTAGAAGAGCATGATAAGTGGTTATTTGAGATTACATTGTTAGATTATGAAGCATTATGTGATTATAAGCATTGTGTATGAGTATATTTGAGAGAAATAAAAACCATTGGAAGGTTAATTCTCTCTAATTTTTTGTGAAACCTAAACCAACAACTCATTAGGATAACATAGCAAGGGAAGCTAAGTAGGGTATATGATATTATTCATATTAATACATTTTTTTAATTTTTTTTATAACCCAGCGTGTCCCCGCGACCCCCTCGATGGAGTAGTGGGTGAGCTAGGGTGAGACTAGTCCTTGGGGATGCACACAGTTGTCCACAAGCCACACATCGGATACAATTTTGTATTTATAATGTTTGAATGAGTTTATATTAATATTCAACAATAGGGTTTGAACATGTATTAGAAGTCAATATGTCCTCATTGTCTTTTGAATGATATTATCTTATATTTTTTACCAAGAGTCTATACCTATTCATGGTAATCTAATATTAAAGAAGAGGACTTTATGTCTCAACAAACCAAAGCCATAATGCGAGGATATTTTAAGGTGTAGAAGCACAAACTCCTCTCAAGTAGAAAATATTCTCCAAATTGGATAACAACTTATAATACATTTAAACATGTGAATATATGTGTCATATTGATGGAAAAGATATATGAATGTCTATGTACATAAAAACATAGGAACCTTATATAAATAATGCAAAGGATAGCTTGGAAGGAACCCACAAGGAATCTAGAGATTATTTGAATGGTTCTTAGTTGAGTTATCAAAAGTTAAATAGATTATTATGCAATATTATTATGAACATAAGATATTATATAGAATCAAATTAAATGGTATTTAATGTCATGAATATCTAGATTGGTTATGGCATCTTGAGTGTATGGAGCCATACTAGGTATGACAATAAAGAGTCTAAAAATTAATATGAAGAAGTAATCTTCAAATCAAGTTTAATACTAGATTATTATTCATGATAAACATATTATCAATACTTTAGATTGAGACTAGGTGTGTCTAGCCAATGATATTGTATCATCAGTATTAACTAATTATGTATAAACTAGGAGAGTTGTTACTACCATGGTTAGAAAGAAAGAACTTGAATAAGAGGCAGTTGCCAGTCCCAGATTGTTACAAGTCTGTAACAACGTATTTAAGAGAATGTGTCAAACCTAATTGGTCTATTAAATCAATATTAGTGTGTCATCAATTTTGAATGAAATATTTTCTATACTTGTTAACCTTGGGGGAAAACCAAGAGAAGAGTTAACTACAAGTTAGTAGAGTTTCCAAGTCAAGTAAGGGTGGGTGAACATATGAAACTGCTTCATAGAAAGTGGATATATATAACTCTAACTATAGTAGGAGTAAAAGTTGTTTCTTATACTTTGTTGGTTCATTGTGCTTCGAGATTGCATAGCTAGTCAGTAGTGTCATGCATGGTTGGAGGGAATCCATATTTGTATGGCCATACTAGTTATGTAGGACACAACATCAGATATTCAGATGTGCATTATTAGAGGTTTCCATACCAAAATCTTCATTGAAGGGTAGGGCCACTTCCAATTAGGAAGATATGTGGGGGATCGCTTAAGTTTGTGGTTGGAGGAAAAACTCTTGGGTGAGGCTCTCCCTCTTGCTGATGACAATTGAGGCTTGTGAAACAAAAGAAGTGTAACCCAGATGAGGACATCTTGACCTTGAACTCTTGTAAGTTATGAATTTATATATGAACATGATCATGGATCAATTATAATTTGTATTTGAAAAAATGATTTTCTTTTATTTAGAATTATGTAATGGCATGTGGAAATTATTATGCAATGTGCAATTATGTTATTGAAAAGGAAAAAAAACCATTTCCTATCTTTTGGAAACTTATGTTATTCACTTTTTGAGTTAAAACTTAGGTGAAATTTGTTGAGTAAACTTTGGGTATGTTACACTTTTCTTGTGATGACTGGGTAGATTGCATGGCACTTTTGGCTTTGTATATTTGGAAAGCTTTGATGATCAAAGAAATATTTTATGTTGAGGAATAATTACATTTTTTTTTCTCAATTTCCATAAAGTTGTGTTTCCTTGTACTGGATCTACTTTACTAGAGAAGGTTGTGGCATGCCCAATGAATTGAGATAAAGCAGAGTCAATATTGCTCAATCTCCTCATACTCTCAATATTAAAATATTTTTTGTCAAAAAGGTTCTTGAACAATTCCTTGAATTTTTTCTTTATTGGTTCTACATTTTCATCTTGAGAATCATCTTATTTTCAAAGGTGAATACCAATGTTGAAAAGGTGGTTTTGAATGTCAACTCTCATTTGGTTACATTTTTTGAGCAATTTTTTTCTCTAATATTTTTGTTTTAGAAATGAGAATTTCCACTCAATGCTTTTCTTCCACATAAGGAAATTTTCATCTTTAGTGTTTGGCAAGATCTACTCAACCAGTTAATCTGACTGCAAATCAATCATTTCCTTGAGATCACTATCAGTCTTCAACCAAATAGGTTCTTGATGTTTGGTTGCATATCATTGTCGATTTATTTCTTCAATGCATCAATATCTTCACAAATCATCTCCACTTTTGTGACAAAATTAGTTCCCATTACTAGGATATACTTAACTCAATCCTCTATGACCTTCCCATAAGATTTATAAACATGAATCTTATCAATCATTTCTTTCCCACTACCAGAACTAGGATTAAAAGCCACTTCAATTTGACTAGTGGGCTGAGCAAAAAGACCAACAAGCGATTTTAAATAATTGGTGAAAGCATTAACCTATTGATTTAGTTTATCTTGGGTTTTCTTTTTTTGTCCTTTTTACAAGCCTAGAAACTGACACTTGAAAATTGTGGACATCTCCATCTCTTGTAGAGGGTACCAAATTAATCTTAGTAATGTTGAAGTCACTTGCAGTCATTTGATTATCATCCTTTTGGTAAGAGGGTGAGCAACCTCAACATACATATTCCCTAAAGAGGGTTCATTCAACAAATGGAAGCTAATTTTAGGCTTTTTAACCTCGGGCATTCTTTGGAGGAACTGAGACACAATGTCTTTATTAACCACACTCAATTCAACAATATTTATTTTTTTTTATAGAGATTGTTCCAACCATGAAACAAATGGAACTATAGGAACATTCATAGTTCCCGAAGAAGAAGATTGAAGTGATCTTTTGAGAGGAGGTGCGTTAGAAAAGACAATGGATTCATCTTCTCTTGTATAGATGGATTTTCAAGGGCATCAAGAGGAGGAGAATTATGAGAGGAAGGGGGATGCCACATCCCCTCTAACTTAACCTAGTTATGGCAATGAAATTATGGTCGTTATGTTAGTTGCAAGTAATTTCCTTTCATAAGAATGTGAAATTGTGGAAAGAATATTTTTTTTTATGTCGTAATTTCAAATGTGAATGATTTTCTTATATGTATGAGTGGTTTTCATAATCATGTGAAAACGAATGTGTTCATTAGATTATATTAAAAAATATATATAGATATATAAAAATGTTGAGAACGATCTAACCATAATTCTTGTTAGTGGATGCAGGATTTCCTACACCATGAGGGGAAAGGGAAATATCATCAAGGAGAGGTCGTGGTTGACAAGGATCAATTTTATCATCAAATTGTGAGTCAATGTATGACAGTGCATCGTAAATCATAACTTGGCCATATGTAATTTAAATTGGTAATAATAATTATTAAACAAGTCAATTCAGCTAATTATTAATAATCTCCTCTCAGAGAAGTGTAACTAATTCTCAAAATAGAAATTGGGAAAATTTACAAAGATTATAAATTATTAAATCAACAATAAAATTATAACTCTTATGCTATCAAATTAAAAATATATCTTATATTTAAAGCTTAAAGTTAAAAATTAATTTAATTTTGTAACAGGATTGTCGATGTTGATTGGAAGAAGCTTCTCTGCCACTATCTTAGAGCAAGGTACATGAGAATTGTAAAAATAAACTAGTATTGAACTACTCAAGATAAGGCATCTCACTTATGCTAATTTTGTTGTTCTTGTTCTGCATAATCACACCATCATACAAATTTTAGACACTTCATATTTTCATTCTTCTTAACTTGTACCACACATAAAGACTTACAAATTCACAAAAAAAATTTCCTTCTATAAATATCCTCTACAATTATACAAAACTTCTTGGTTAAGTTGGCTTCATGATGATCGTCAAATGAAAACACTTGATATTGCATAGATTGGCTCAAAATGAAAGAACCTTGTTTGCAGATCAAAAAACATTTTTTTAGGCTTAAGAGCATTGCCACCAATTGTCCAAAATAATGTTGATTGATCAGTATTAACCGTAATTGAAGAAAATAATTCATGTCATCCCAAATAGACAAGTACCATCAACACTATTACTGTTTGACTTCACACCATTGAGGAGCTACCAAAAACACCATTCAAATCAAGATATGAACAATGTAGATAATCTACAATACCCCTACAACCCCTTCCAAAAATATTTGATCATTAAATGTTGGAGTGGCTTAGGAGGCTTACTAAAAATGCAAAAATAGAGCATTCTAGATCAATTGTAACACATTGTTAATTGAAGATTAAGCTTGTGGATCTCAAAAAAAGTTGATATTGTTAGATAATACATATTGATTAGTACTGATCATATCCTCAAAGCTGCAATATCATCCCTTTATCTCCAAAGTAATGTAAAGCATTCCAACCAACCTTTCTCTTTGCAATGTACTATTAGGTCATAGACCAAAACATTGTCAACTATAGCTTTGACTATGGAAGGTGTGAAGACTTGAGTTTATAGATACAAGATCTTCAAAGCATGGTTATCATTTAATTTGTACTGCAAGACATAATCTTGCACAACAAATGGATGTGGACCAAAAAATAATGAAACTACCTTAAGATATACATAGTTAGTACCTTAGCCAATCTTTTGCAACTTATCTCATCATGCAATACATGAACCTTGAATGATATCAAGGTATACATATTTTCAACACATCTGGACATGATTATCATCCTCCACCATACTTAGATCACTATTCTTCCTTATGTTGCCTTACAGGTTGCCTCAACACATAACAACTAACTCCAGAGTGTGTACATACTTCAACAATACATTTGACATCAATGATAGAAAAAAAAAGAGTTGACATCAATGACAACACTTATTGCCAACAAGATAGTCAGCATTAGGAATTGGAATATGGAATTAGTCTTCCTTTGCAACCAATCCAACTTTCATGGTTGTTGGAGGGAGCTATGAATCTAGGTATCTATTTACAATTCTATGAAGAACAAGGAACTTTTTCATTCCTATATCCACTGACCACATTCACTATACTTGAAGTAGTATGTTACTATGTTAAATGTGGAGATTCAGATGGAAGCAATGCAAACTTCAACCAAGATACTAATTATTTTTCCAATGAAGGCAAAAAAAAATTGAATCGGATAATGGATTCCTAAACAAATTCAACCATCACCAAATTCCTCAAGCTAATTGTTCACATTGTCAATGAAAGATCCAAGAATGGTGGAGGTGGTGGAATTTGGTTGAGCCAATAGTCTTAGTTGCTAACAAAATATGACTACATGAGTCTCTTAATGTAGTAGGAGCAAAGAAAGAAAGAACTAGATGACATCAAAGCCCAAAAGAGACAATAGATTGAGGAGAGAAAGGCATTGTGTTTTGTGGAAAAGGAATTAAAGCAGCAAGCCAAAGTGGATAGGAAATTACAACATCAAGAAAAAGAGCAAGTGAAAATTTTACAAAGGAAGGAAAAAGAGAAAAAAAAGATGTAAAATCCACTCCTTGGACACTACATTTTTTTCAATTCAATGCATAATGATTACCAACTTAATCAACTAATCATTTTTTATCTCAATTTGAAGTGTTGATCTCAAAATTTATTCATTTACCATGGTGACAATAAATTTGTAAGGAAACTTGTAGCCATCTAATGACAATTTCCACATAACCCAAAAGAGATATTTATACAAACAAGTAATCATAATCCATATGCAAGAGAATAGAAAACATACCCATTAAAGATGACACAAGATATACCTTGGGAAAACCCTCAAGAGGGAAAAACCTAGCCTCTAAAAGCATCCATACTTCATCATATTAATCAAAATAAATCCATACAAGAGTTACAATGAACACCTCTAATGCATCTCCATATGTTCAAGCATGAATCCACACATCCCACGCCATGCTTCACATATGCACTCCTCAAAAAGACTCAATATTGACAACCAAACCACTCAGCCCAACCTAAACTACTACACATGTGTTTGCCTTTATAGACACAATCTCACACAAAATACAACTAGTGGTAAGGTAAAACCACATACCACAAAACCATGTGAATACAAAACTACTAACCCCTTATTTAATATTGGGTACTAAGACTTTACTTTATTTAATATTTCCCCAATATTAAATTATTATCACATGTCTCCCACACTTTAAATAATAACACAATGTTACAATACAACATCAAATGGTCCCCAAATAATTACCTATTGTGATAAACCACACCACCTAGATGCATCACAACTAAATAATTATTTAATTACAACATTATAATAAATCACTTTATGCAATGGTGTACAACACCATATCCCAACATTCTCCCACTTGTTGTATACATTACATAAGGGATCAATGCATGAAATACATCATCTTAGCCATACATGAAACCACATGAATCTCTAACATGATCTTGTGCTCCATCAAGATACCTGTAATAATAACAAAGTGACCACTATCTCAAGAAAGAACTCCTCTCATCCTCCAACGTGCCACCTATGGAAGAAAAGGAAAATACCAAGGTGAAGATGCATCAATCCAAGAACACACGCATAAAATCCAAGTGATAACAAAGGCTCCAACCAATATTTTTTCAATTGAAAAACCCACATGATCAGAAATAGCATCCACAACACCTGCTAATACATCTAACCATCCATACCTCCAAGGTATCAATACATCTTCAAAATCATGCTAAGAACATATGCAACCCATAAACTACAATAAATCTCCCTGCATCAAACCTATCACTGAAGAACATACATATACAAGAACTCCTACTATATAGGTAATGCCAAAGCATATCAAGTATACCAATCAACACTGTATCAAGGTGTGCTAAGTTAATCAAATCATTAATTACCAAGAACAATGACTATGATCCACACATGCAATCCAAATAGTTGCATAATCTCTCACAACATGTTGCCACCGTCCTCCCAAAAGCACATGAACATGAATATCCATGAGAAACCATGAAGAGAGAAAAAATATAAACCATAATGTCCTCCTACCAACACCTCAAAAGTGTAATTTTGTGTCAAGTATGATCTCCTAACAAGCCCAAATGAAAAGGCTCAACAACATCCATAACACTCAACCTCATAGACCAAGTACAATATATGAATCAATGTAACAATGCCAACATGGATGAAAGCCTCTCTAATCAATAAGAAGATCAAACTCAAAGTAACCATCCCCAATGCTAGAAATCAACCCATAAACCATCTCCTAACAATCGTCATCAAGAATGATATCATAAACTCAAACACACAAGGAGATAACCATGCTATAACATCCCTCAAATGAATCCTCTAGAACTAACTATCCATAGCTCCAAATCCATATCTATGAAAGATAAATCATATAAACTCATGCTAAACAATCCTCAAATGAGTATCCATAATCAATCACCATGAATCAACTCAATCCCATGAGAATCAAAGCACGAAACATAACACATCTGGAAGATATAATGGGAAAATACCTCTCAAATAATAAACTACTGAGTAGACCAAGATAACCAAGTCATCACAACTCACTCCAAGAACAATCTCCTCTATTGTTCCATCATGAACTCATGTCCATACTAGGTGAAATCTCCTCATTCTTCCTATTCAAACCTCCTAAGAGTAATCGTCTCCAAAAAATGTCTCTAGTCACAAGAGAACTCCAACCATCACCTAAGTCTCCAAGTATCCATAAGTACCTATAACCAATAAATGCATGCCAAACTCTAAATTCAACATAACACCATCATGAAGTAATCAAGTGAATCATCAATGCCCTAATACCAAGAAAACCACACATGATCAATGTCAAAGCTCCAATCATGAATCAAGAACATAAACATGACAACATGATCTAACCATCCACTCCTAGGAGGTCACATGTACCAAAACATACATCCTGGTCTCAAGAGAACAAGTACTATGTCAAACTCTAAATTAGTATCAAGAGTAAAATGACATAATAGAAAGCATTCTAAACCAAGAATACTTATCCCTAATCACATGAATATAATCATACCCAATGATGCATCCATGTCACTTCCAAAAACTCCCACTAAACCATGGTATGAGCTATGCATGGCATCATGACAACTATATTCTCCATGAAGATCATCCAAATATATACACACTCAACTGCAATATCAATAACATACAAGTGAAAACAAGATCTCCAAGCCAAGAAGATACATACAAAATCCAAACCATCATAAACATATCCATCACTATCAAAATCTTGCACTAAAATGTGTAACCAAGCTATCCATGACATCATGATAACAATCTCCTAATAAAGATCAAACAAAGGCCCTCACACAATCAAAGAACTCAAATGCAACATGAGCTCCCCAAAAAGAAGGAAAAGTAAAACCATGATCCTCATACCAAGAAGATACACTGCCACAACATGAATCAAGAACCAATCCAACATCACCAACAATTCGCCTACATAAACCATCATGACATGTCAAAGTCCCTAAAGCACAAGAAACATCCATGACACCATGATCACCACCAAATGTACCAACAACACAACCCAACTGTGTCCCACATATTTTCATAACATAGTCAACTACATAGGTGTCATATCATGACTATACTTGGTAATACCATCTCACCTCCTCAACATGAAAAAAAAACCAGAAAACCAAGTGACTAAACCAAGCCACCAAACTGAAAATACATCAACATTGAAATATCTATGGGCATAGACAACCCATGTCCAAGTCATAAGTGCAACAAGTAAGTATAGAATGCATACAATGTCACACAACTTGTAGATACAACAATGAAGCATACAAATCCAACCAAATACTGATAACCATGTCAAAATAGAATAATCTAAGATGTGTACAACTGAGTATACAATGAATCCAACATCAAATCTCCAAGATTCGACAATCCATAAACTCATAGTATTACCATAGTCAAAATAACCCATAAACAACTCAAGATAGAATATCAATAAATAAATCATGTCAAAACAACTCCAAACTTGATCCACTGTGTAGTGCTCTGAACAAGCTTTTCATCGACTATTTGAAGTCCAAATTACGAATTTGTATGCACAAGATATGGCCTCTCAAAGTTCAATAGGAAAACCTGACTTCCAACAAGAAAAACACTGTCAAAACTATAAAATCTGAGAAAATCACTAGCAACAAATTATATAGCACTGAGTCAACTAGGGTGTGCATGGTAGATCATTTGTATGTAGTTCAATATTCCTAGAGCACTACAAGAATTAATTAATGTCCTAGTCGATCTTGTTTACATCACACATCTTGGTTAGAATGGTTCCTATACTTTTATTCATGGCTTCACATGCCCCATTTTCTTGTGGATGGTGTGGTGTGTTGGGGTTGTGAGTGGTCATCAAATTAGCTAGTAAATCCATTATAATTTTGTTGCCAAATATTTTTTCCGAATTTTTGGTTATGCTCATGAACAAATGAATCTAGTAATTATATTATGGTAGAGGAATTTAGCTACAGCATATGTGGTGTAGTATTTGGTAGGTTCAACTTTGGCCCATTTAGTTAAGTAGTCTATATCGGTAATAATGAATCTCTCTTTGGATAGTTTTTCTAGGGGGTCTATAGGTCGTATGAAGTCAATAGCCCATTTCTCAAATGGAACTTGTGCTAACATTGGCTGGATGGGGATTTCATATTGAGTAATAGGTCATCCTATTCTTTGGAAAATATCAAAGTTCTTTGCATAGTTCTTAGCATCTGTATATATACTAGGCCACCATAACCTAGTTATTAGTATTTTACACGTAATAGAATCTCTACAATTGTCCCTCTGAAATGCCTTACGTGCTTCATTTAAAATTTGCTCATATTCATGTTCATATACTACTCTTCAAAGGATGTCATCTCTCCCCTTTTTGTATAATGCTCCCTTTATTAAGGTAAAAGGAAGGGATTTCTTTATTGACACCTATTTATCATGTGTTGTCATATCAATGGGATATTTATCAGTAGAAAATTGTAACTGGGATACATCATGAAATTCTTTTGGTACTGCAGTTATCCAAAATAAATGAGTACCAGGTAAGTACTCTTCCTTAGCCTTCTTGGGCTTTTCAATTGTATCAATTCTAGATAAGTAGTTTGGGCCTTGGTTATTTCTTCCTGGTTTTACCATTATATTAAAATTAAATTCTTTAAATAGCAATAACCATCTGCATATTCTTCCTTGTATCATTGGTTTGTTTAATAGAAATTTGAAGGGCTTGTGGTTGGTGTAAAATGTGAATGATTCAAATAGGATATAGTGGAAAAATTTTTGTAATGCATATACCATGGCTAAGGCCTCTCATTTAGTGGTAGTGTAGTTTCTCTCATATTGAGAAAATTCACAACTAGAAAAAGTAACTAGGTGATCTTTATTTTTGCATGGTTGGGCAAGGATTGCTCCTATCACTATTCTAGAAGCATCTACATGGACGTGAAAGGGTACAAACTAGTCTAGAAATATACGAATAGGAGCTTCTACTATCGTATGTTTTAATGTATTGAATTATTTTTGACATTGGTCGGTCCACACAATAGCTTTATTAGTTCTCTTTTTGAGGAGTTCTTCTAAAGGAGCTATGAGGGTAGCATATCCTTTGATGATTTTTTTGTGGTACTCAGTATAGCCTAGAAATTTCTTAACCTCTAGTATGGATTTGGGAAAAGATAATGCTTAAATAAAGGCAATCTTCATTGGGTCTACCATTAATCCTTCCTTGAATATTGTATGCCCTAGTAGTGTGCCACAAGGTACTACAAAAATGCATTTCTTGATATTTAGGGATATTTGAATACTTTTGTATCTTTCTAGCAATTTAGAGTGATTAAATATAGTTCTTAACTAGGTCATAGACCACCCAATAATCTAGATATACTTCTTAAAATTCATGGATAAACTCCTTAAATGTACTTACCATGTAATTTTGGTAAATATTACTAGAGTATTTTTCAATCCAAAGGGAATTACTATATACATGAAAGTTCCCCACTATGTGGTGGATATTGTTTTAGGCTAGTCTTCTTCTTTAATCTGAACTTGGTGGTATCTAGAGAACCCATTGATGAATGAATATATTTCTCTTTATGATGGATTCAAGTATTTACTTGATAAAGGGAGTAGGGAAGGGATCATAAATACATGCTTTGTTAAGTTCTTGAAAGTCTACACATATCTGGATTTCTCCTGACTTTTTATTTTGTACTACCATAGGGCTAATCCATTATGAATCTTCCACCGATTTGATAATCCCTGCTACCAAAATTTAATCTAATTTTATTTTGACTCTTTTCTTTATGTTAGGGTTGAGGAAGTAAGTACTAAGGCCTTTTCCATTGTGGTTTTGTTCCCTCTTTTAGCTATATTTTCATGAATCTTCTTTTTTTATGCCTTTCATTTTTGTGAATGTTCATGGGAATAGATCCTCATATTCTGATAGCAATTCAATGACTAAGTCTACAACTAGTTCTTCCCAATAAGCACTATTTTTTTTCCATTTTAGGTTTATCCTAATGGTCTATATTCTCTTCTCTTAGCTTGAGGGGCTAGTTATAATAATGGTCTTTAGAATCCTTGTTCAATTGTATTTACCTTTTTCCTTCTTCCATAGTGATTTCAATCTTTGGGTCAGGTTCTTTTTCTTCCTTGTGTATTTATAATAGTTGTGGTTGACTAGTTGTGTTTTTTCTCCATCCATTCAATTGGTTTCTAAATTCCTAGGTTTTTAGGTGGTATATTTTATAGTTGTGGAGGATTAGTGATCTTCAGAGCTAGTTTGAAGATGATCACCTCGACTTCCTTTAGAATAATACATATTTATTCATTCTCATACCAGAAGAAAAATATTTAGATGAAGACTTGTTGAAGTTCTCTACAATCCTTAGTTTTTTTGCTTCTTTCTTGATCCCACAATAATGGGTTACACTTTTTGGCCAAACTTGACATTGAAATCAACATTTTTCACCAAATCTTCACTTGCTTACACCTATAGTAGCTAAACCATTAAGAATTTGAAGATAATTCAAACTAGTGATTTGTGAGATTTTGTGTGTAGATTCAAATTATATTTTTTTTAAAAAATTGTGAATCCTTTGATTGAATTTTTAATAACTAATTTTTTCTACTAAATAACATTTTTAAAAAGTGATGTTTACTTCAGACTGCATAACTTTTTTTTATAGAAATGATACAATTCTAATTTTTAAAATGCTGATTTTTCACACCAATATCTAGTGCATGGATATTTTTTCATAATTTTTGTTACATATTTTTTTTTAATTAATTTTCCAAGTCAGAGTAATTATAATTTGGACAGAGGTGTACTTTGGACCACATAACTTTTTTGTATCCATTTGAATTAACTTATTCTTTTTTGTTGGAATAAGGACATCAATAACTAGTGCACATATATTTTTTAGAATTTTTTTTCTCTATTTTCCTATTTTTTTCGTATGTGTGAAACAAAGAACTTGATGTTCATTGAAAAACCTACATTCATAAGAAATAAAAATTAAATATAATAATAAAAAATTAAATATATTTAAAATTATACTTTTTGGGAAGCTTATAATAAGGGCTACATATTTACAATACATAAATTTTAAATGAATTCATTCAATCACCCAAAAGGTAAATCAAAAGTGGATTTTTATTAGCATTTTGATAGGTGCAGAGGATACTCCATTATAGGTATGGTTTAAAACTAAGGAGGTTCTATCCAAGGGGGTTTGATCAAACCCTCTTTAATTAAAACATTTAGATGGAACCTTTAAAGGCTTAAATCATTATATTTTCCAAAAATATGCGATTTTAGCCAAAAAGTGTAACCCATTATTGTGGTAGCACTACAATTAATGTCAGTGTTAGGGTCCAATAAAATAGTTGAATATAGAGGTGGTGATCATATTCCCTATCTCTTTTCTATGTGGTGGTGTAAATTTGAATGTGATCCTTTGGGGTATTTAATCCTTCATATTTAGGGATTACAACGTATTCTCCTTCTTACATGTATCATGCTTTGATTAAAATTTGAAAGGCATGCCATGTGGGAATAGTATTCTTATGTGTATGCCACCAATTAGCAACATTACATACCAAGGGTATCTTGAAGGGAAATGATCCTCATGATTTATCTTGGAATATTTTTTCCATGTCCAATATATACTCCTTTACATTTCCTACTCTAGAAAACCTTGGTAGTTTTATATATGATATACGTCTTTGAATGTGATTGTTGTATTTTATATTTTCTATCCATATTGATTGTTATTTTCTTAATGTAATGGTTAAGTGACTTCAGATCATAAATACCCTTCTAAATCTATAATTTTTGTGTTTTTGTAATTGTGTAGTAGCAAAATTTTTGGGGGTTGAGGGGACCAACCATGATCTCCTTTCTTCTATATAATTTATATCTTCCTTTTCTCCTAGTGGAATATGTATTGTCTTATTGTCAGTTGCCAATGATATATCTTCTTTTCTTGAGTCTAATATCTCATTAGAATTTACAAACCATTTCAATCCTAGAAATGCTCTGAAGGAATTAAAAGGTTTAGGTTCATCTTAATGACCTCAAAATCTACAATTTGATTAAGTCCTTTGACATCTACTTCCATATTTTTCCATGTTGCCAAGGTTTCCATACCAGAACCATTTTCCAAATCGATATTCATTTCCGACTAGCTTGGGTTTCCCAATCTCTCCCAAGTAGTTACAAGAATAATGTTTAGATCAACACCTATATCTACCATCACATGTTTGAATTTACTATTATTAAGGTGTGTGGTAATTAAGAGAAGTCCACTTTTCCTATTTTGGTCATCTGTAATTTGATGAACTTGATGTTTTCTATGTTTGTTTCAGCCCCAATTATTTTAATTTAACTAGGAGATCTTTTTGTTGGGCCAAAGAAGCAAATTTTTTTAGCATTATTAATTCTTCAAAAAAAATAGGCTGTGTCCTCATTTTGATATTGTATAATTTGTTGATGTTACTTTTCTACTACCTTATCATGTTGTCATTTTCTTGGTCGGAAGTAGTCATATTCCCCTTCTTTTGAACCTAACTTTCACTAACTGCTTCACTTTCTCTTTGTTTATTTTTCCTAGTATCAGTTCATTATCAAGTAAATACTATAATATTATTCTTCTTTGTTCCAAAATTCTTCTTTTTCATTTGTATTTTTTTCGCTTGAATATTCCTCATTTGATGTATCAGAGGACCATTGACCAATCTTTGAAAATATTTAACTCCTTGTGGTGGTATTCTTTTGATTACCCTAGCTTCCCTATGGTCTTGTAATTCATCACTTCTGGAGTGTGTTATGTTTTGATGCGCTTTATCAAATTTGAATGTCATGAGAATCATCACCACAAAATATACATTTCCTTTCTTTTCTACCCAACATTTTGTAGCATAATGGCTTGTCATTCCATAATTATAGCATGTAGCATCACTTCTTTGGTGGTTGTTTCTATCATATCCTCTTCCTCCTCTATTGTTTGATTGACTATTATCTCCCATGTAATCTTGTGATGGGTTTCTCTGCAATGCATAAGTGTTTCTATTATCCCTCCAAGGTGTTTGTCTATAACCTATGTCATATAAGGGGCCTTCTATAAGTCCTTTGATATATGCCATTTTTCTATCCATTTGTATGTCATAGTTGTATTCCATGGGGCATATTGGATTAGTATTACTTATGGTACTTCATAGTTGTATTTATTTTTTTGTAACTTTGTTAGAGGTTCCTCTAATTTGCAATAGAATTCTTTGAATTGACTATCATAGGCTTTCACATATTCATTTTCTTCTTGTACTAGGTCCCTCATTTTTCTAACACTCTCTATAGGGATTCTGCAGTGTCAAAGTTTTCCAAGAAGTCTTGTTTTACTTAATTCCAACTTTTCCCATGCTTTGAGTAAGACTTTTTGTACAAATCCATTACTTCTTTCATAATGAAGATAAAAATTCTAATAACTTTGGTTTGTCCTTATCAATGTCTAATATTTCCGATAGAGATTCTAATAGGGATATATGTTCTACAACTTCTATTGTATCTCATCCAAATATCAAGATTTTTATTGATGATTCCATTATGTTCTAGTTTATTTTTGCTTTAAATTTTTGGAATTATACTATTCTTTTCTTCTTTTTTCTTTCTTTACTTTCCTAATGGTATGGGGTTTCTACTCTCTTCCCTTATGGAGTACCCTTTCCTAAGCATCTCTCCCCAATCTACTTCTTGTCCTTATTTATCTCTTGCCTCTTTACTTTGTGGTATCTCTTATTTCAAAATTATTCTACTCTTGTATGGCTTAGGGTATGGGTCCTAGTTCGGGGGTTGTGATTCCTCAAGATATCATTTCACTTTCTTATTTTCAATGATATTTTGTTTGTTAGTGAATGGAGTTCCTTACCCAAATTAATTTTGATCTCCTAATTTTTCCCTATTTCTTCTTCCTTTAATTTACTTAAATGTTTCTATTAACTAACTTTTCCAAGTATTATTATTGAATAGATAGAACCTTTTCTAGAGTTTTTGTAAATTCAATAAATCTAGATTGATTGTTAGGTTCATAGATTTGGTATGATTGTAGGAATTTTGGAGGGTTGTGGTGGGAGTGGATTTTTCATGCTATTATAGGGTCCCAACAACAACCTTCTATATTTTTCATAACCATTAATGTTCTTCTTTAAATTGGTTATGAGTTGTCCTACTTTTAGCAATATAGATCTAATTTTTTTGGGGTCTTTTGTTCTTCTTCTCTATCTTATTAAATCTTTTTCCTTTGGCAACACCCTTATTGGTGCACTCAATTCTCATCTTCATAATTTATGTTCTTCTACATGGTGTCTTTCTTATCTCTCATCAATATGGTTTTTTCTTAGAGTCTCTTCTCCATTTGGGCTTGTGATGTTCACTTTTCTTCCTAATTCAATTTTTTCTCTAACCTCTCTCGTGCTTTTCTTTTCTCTTTTTTCCATGGGTGTGGTTGCATTAGTTCTTTTATTATTTTTTCATGGTATTTATTTGGTGTATTTCTTATTAGTCACATATCTTTGAGGATCCCTTCCAAAATCCCTCTTACTTACCTCCCTTTCCATTCTCCACCCCCTTGTTGCCTAGCTCCCTCTAACATGGTAGACACAAAGAGAACAGTTCCATAGATTTTAATATCTTCCTTGTTTCTCTTTTTCTTCTTCTATGTTTGATTTAAAATTTAAACTTATCCTTTATACAACCTAATTAGGGTCTCAACATTGGAACCAATGTTAGCAAGAAAATTGGGGAACACAAACCAACGTTTTGAGCCCCAAGTAATATTTGAGTGTTGTATTTTATAACCCAGACTCAATCATATAAAGGGAGCAATGGGTTGATTCAGACAAAATATTAAATAGTTAACAATATTAAAAAGAATATTAGATGAAACAATGAAGATAGAATTTTAGCATCATTAAATTACCAATATCAATAGTGTACATTCGTGTCTCCTTATCTCTCCTCTTTACATCATATAAACTTATCATATATCTTCCCCTATACTAATTACATATTATATTTCTTCTTTCTTTATTTCTTACATATATTCTCTTTTACATATATCTTCTTACTCTATTATTTATATATTTCCCTATACATATATAGATCTATGGGATGGGATGTGGCTCACCTATCCTACCCCTATCCTAAATGGTATCTCTTGAGTCTTATGCTCCACAAGTTCTTTGTGAAAATATGTGGTATGATTTACTTGGCAGTGTTTGAACATGTTCTCATTTCCTACCAACACCAACCATAATTATCAACCAACAATAAAAAATAGCACATTGAAAATAATTTATTTTTAAAAAATAAAGTAGATTATAAAGAATTAGAATAAACAAAATTGAAAATTAAGAGAAAAATAAAAAAAGTGATAATCATATAACTACACTCAAGAATTCAACAAAATATTCATCATAAACCACCCTTTCTAAAATTAGTTTCTTCATTAATCATTCAGTGAACTTTCTATTGAATATGAACACCACATACACTAAAAATGGTGAAAATTGAAAACCTTTGAAACATGACAAAACATAAAACTAATGATATTCCACACAAACCAACAATATTGATATGATTGAAATGATGAATCAATCAGCCATCCAAACAGGCAACTATTGAACATGATGGACCAATTAGATTTTGAAAATCTAGAATATTGGGAGGGGGGTGAATCAATATTCTCTAAAACCACTTAAACATCTAATATTCATTCCACACATCATCTTCAAAATTCAATAAGGAAAGAAACCATTAAAGCAATCATCAAAGAACATAACACATGAACACCAGATTTTTATGTGGAAAACTCAATGAGGGAAAAACCAAAGTGAGGATTAGCTCACAATATATTATAATAGATCATAACATATTACTGAATGGATCACTGCCTTTTGGATGAGCACTGTCCAGAGGACTCACTATCTAGAGAACAAGAGAAATAGAAAAGAGGGGTGGCTCATAGCCAAGATTTGAACTACTAAAAATGCATCTAAAATATGCAAGAGATTAGTTCCACTGAAGCTCAAAACATTGAATCAACACACTTCATACTACTCTGCTACCACACTCTGCTATGCTTTACATTCACATTACATTGTACAATTGTATTCAAAATTCACATTCACAACATGAATCTCTACTACAAAACCAAAATGTTCTTGCATTTCTACCCATTACATTCACAAAAAAACCTACAACATCAATTAGGTCAGCCTAAATAGATGTATTGTACTTAACAACTTGTCAGATCAAGATCCAACTATACACACTTTTCAGACAACAAAAAACTTTTAGCACATCTAAATAGGTTGGTATGGACCTATAATAGCTCCCACATAATTGATCAACACTTCTTTTAATTTCACACGATCCCAAATGTATTAGGTCAACACCACAATACACTAAGTGATTATCCATAATCTGACAAGTGAACCTCCAAAACACACACCATTTGGAATACACATCCTTCTAACACCTTTAAACACTCCCACAAATCTGCATAACCATATTTTTTTTGCGATAGAATACAGACCATTCCAAACATACACTATGTTTTGATTATACTGTCACTAGCAAACTCGATATTTTGTTAATAATAACTTTTGCACTGGAGCACATCAAGACATGAAAATTTGGATTTAAGTTCCTAAAACATTTACTCAAATTAACTTAGAACCATAGACCAAAATACTTCAAGGTGAACCAATGCGGACCAAAAAATTGATGCTTTGTACATTGAAAACTGTGTTATGGACTTAGTCAAATATTCAATATATCTGTTTTGAATCGGAGTAAAATAACTACATCTCTATATTGAATTATCATCTCCATTCTCATTCATGCTTCACCAACCAATTGTACCACAATGTAGACATCAAACCACAATGTTGACATCAATTAAAACATTGTATATTCTCATGCTCATGTTTCCAACAAACATATCAAGGACAATCTCCTCAAGCTTCCAAAAATCTTCCCCTTTGTCATTGATGGAAACATGCATCAAATCTTTTCCAAGTCTTCTCTAAACTACTCTCCCCCTTTGACATCAAGGGAAAAGGGTGCACACATATTTCCTATTTTTTTGCTCCCCTTTTATACATGATTTTTTTAACTTACTCACATGCTCCCTTAAATGATATATACATATATGCATGAGAGTAAAACTTCAAACCAACTCCCCCTAATAGTGCTATCCATCTAAAATAATCAAAATTTGCACTGGTTCCACATATATTTAACATTAAATTTGAAATTCATAAAAAGAAAAAAGATATACACAAATCAACTTGAAGAGGACAAAACACTTGTGTATGAAACCTACAATTTGCAAGGTGTTCATAACAATCCTTTTTACCTTCTTCTCATCATCTCTTGGTTAAGCCAAGCATGCGACTCTGTCTCAAACTCCATAAAATTTCTTCTCCTTCATCTAGAGTACTAGGTGTCAAATTCAACTTCATTTCCTTCTTTGCATTATTCAGAGCATTGGATATGGGTGTGAACTTGTTGTTCACCAAGTCTCTGGGATGCCCAAACTATAATATGATCTCCTTTTTTTTCATGTAGGTGGAGGAACTATTCATGCAAATTTTCAATTGTTAGACTTGTTGTTCCATCTGCATCTTTTAGTAGGTCATAGACACTAGATGCCTTGTCAATATGTGCCTCAATGGAATTCATTTCAATATTTATATTTTTGGTGGAACTAGGCCACTTCAAGTAAAACTAAAATTAATCCTTGGCCTCTTCAACAAAATTATGTACATCCTTAAGGTTTATTTGCATTTTTTCATATGTAGTGCGGTGTTGTCATAATAGTGGTTTACAATTCCTGAGAGAAACAAATTTTAGCTGAAATCACATATTTTTAGAAAATATAATGATTTAAGCCTTAAAAAGTTCCATTTTAAGGATTCCAATTGAAGAGGGTTTGATCAAATCACCTTAGATCAAACCCCCTTGGATAGAACCTCGCTAGTTTTAAACCATACCTATAAATGCGTCTCCTTTACACCTATCAAAATGCTGATAAAAAATCACTTTTGATTTAGCTTTTGGGGGATCAAATGAATTCATTTAAAATTTATTTCAAATGATTATGGTATTCCTCAGAACAAGCTATCCAATTAATATAATTTTAATATGTTTTGGTTTTGTTATGTATTTGTTTTTTAAGTTTTATTAAACATAGGTTTTTCATTGAAAATGAATTTCTTTGTTCCTCACATGTGGAAAAATAGAAGATTATCAAAAAAAAAATTGAAAAATATGAGTGCACTATATATTGAAGTCCTTGATCCAACAAAAAAATAAAAAATTTTGACATACACAAAAAGTTCACAGCGTTATCACGGTGCATATGCGAATTGTAATTCGTTTGACTTTGAAACTTGATTAAAGAAAAATATTCAATAAAAAACTATCTAACCAAGTGGAAGCACTAGATATCAGAGTTACAAATCTAAATTTGAAAGAATTAGAATTTTATCCTTCATGGAAAAAAGTTATCGTTATATGTGAATCTCTTTTTAAAAATGTTGTTTTGAAAAAATTCAATTTTAGTGGAGATGGAAAAAGAAGTGCAATTTGATTCCAAAATTTTTAAAAAATATTTTTAGAATCTACAAACAAAATTTGATGAGACTCTAGTTTGCACCATCTTCAAATTCCTCATAGTTTAGCCACTATAGGTGCAGAATGTGAAGATTGAGTTAAAAATAATAATTTAGGTGTCCAGTTTGGCCAAAAATTGTAAACCACTATTATGGGATCACCCAGGTAGATTTATCTATTATATCTGTCAACCTTTTATCATTCAATTTCTTGCTCACTTCCTTCTCCAATTTCTCTTCAAGACCACTAAAATACTCTTTGAAAGAATCAAGTAATAGTTTCAAGTTATGTATACCAGATAAAGAATTATCAATACTGGAATTGGGAAAAATTTCTTGTAGTATCTTCACTACTTCATCTATCAAATTTTCACTTTTTTGATGTGTTTGTAAGATCTCCTTTTTGGCATAGGCATGCAATGAATCACCTAGCTATAATTTGTGCAAGGGAGACATCTTGTTTGTATCTACTTGACCTTGATACATTGGAATTTTTAACAACTATATAGACATAACTGGTTGGAACTGGAGTTGCATGCTCAATAAGCTCTTCAAGGAATCTCTAAAGGTTGTGGAAGATTCTCCAACTATCTTCACATTCTCTTCAACTCTCTTTTCCTCAGAATTTTCCTTGTCATCAATGTTATCTTTTTCTTTTTCATCCTTCTCCTTATCAATAGTACTAGACACATTCTTAGTCTTCTTTTCATCTTCAACTGATTTATCATTGTTATCTGAAGGAGGTATATTTTATGTATTTTATGCCTTAGATATCTTTGTTATCTTGTATGACTTCTTCTGCATTTTTCTTTATTTTCGAAGGGGGTGTTATGTGCTTTATTTGCGTATCCTCCTTATGCATTTCTCTAACATCTTCTATGTACAACAACATTTTCTTCTACAATCGGAGGGATATCATCTTGCATATTTACCTTTTCTACTTCATCCTCATGTTCTAGAGCATCTTCATGTTGTCCAACTTTTACATCCGAGATAGGGACATCATCATTCAATTTTTCTTCACTATCCAAGGTCATACCTAACCTCTTTTCAAAATTGGAAACCTTCTTAACCGTTTCATTCCTTAACCTTTCAAAATCATCTTTGTTTCTTCTCATTAGTGTGGTGAACCTTTGGTCCTAAACTCTTTATTATACAATTGAGCTATTTTAGCTCTATCCTCATAAAAAAAGGTAGAAAAAACTTTCTTCAATGCAAATGATCTCAACTTTGCATCTTCATTTATTGCCTCTTCTCTTCTTGCAAGCAATGCGCTTTTCAAATCTTCAAGCAATTGGCCTTCAATATCCTTCATGTTGACATCAAATGTAACTATATATCTAGCTATTACTTCTTCTATTGTAGACTTGTCAATTTCATCTACAGTGGTATATAAGGTAGCAGTTTGTTCCAACATTTCATGTTCAACTATAACATTAAATAGTGCTTCTAGTTTTAGAGGGTTATTGTCTCTTACCAAGGAATACTTATCCTTCTTCTTTTCAAGTCTGAAGCTTTATATCCTTTTCCAAACTTTGATTTCTTCTCCCTCATTTAAATTTTGTAGCCTTTCTTTTATTTCTCCATCTTTGCTTCACTGTCTGTGTCTACAATGTCAACTCTTGTTTTCTTTACACTAGTTTTTCCTTGTGATACTCTAGATTTTCTTTTCCAGATCAATGGTTTTGCTTTTTCTTCCTTTTCATCTTCCTCATCATCAAACACAACAAAATTTTCTCTCTTTTCCTTTTCATTTACTCTCCTTTTTTTGTGATGCACTTTTTGTCTTTGTCGAAACACTGGTTGGCTTCTTTCTCTTTGTTCCACTAACAAAGGGCTTAGTCCCATAGGACTTGGGGGCAACCAAAGAGAGAGCAGATGTTCTACCAAATCTTCTTATGCTTGATGCACCTCCCAGAGAGCTAGATGTGCTGTTAGCTTTCTCCACTTGTTCCTTTGATAGACCTATCATCTCTGCAACCTATATAGTCATCTTCTCAATAGTTTTCTTTATTTGTTTCTAACTTTGTTCCATGTGAAATTCAATAGAATTTTATTTATATGTGCCAAATATTTCCTTAGAGGTGTTTCTAGGATTGCTCAACATAAAATATGTCAAACTGATAATTTATTCCTCTGTTATTTCATATCTCATCTCTATAATCCAAATAGTTATAGGCTCAACAACCTGTATTATGCAAATATCCTTACTCACCATAAATGTGATATCATTCTTTTATTTTCTTACCATACTCTGAGGAATCATTTCTCTAGATTGTACATTCTCTTCAAAAGTTTTGAAAAATCCCCATAATTCCTTTTTTTCGAGTGTCAAAGTCACCCAATCTCATCAAATAATCTCTGGTCTAAAATGCCACTGGTATTTCCTTCAACCATACAATGTTTTTGGTTTCGAGAACCTCATTAAGAAACTAAAATAGTAAACAAATGATCAAAGTACCAAACTTGAAATGATACTAGGAGTCCTTAGTCTTCTACAAGTTCTCTAGTAGTTGTGATCTAAGCAATTCACACAAATCAATGTAATCTACTCCCTTCTTAATCATCTCATATGTAGTGTTTATAACCGTTGCAAAAACTCAGTTTTCTTTATTAGTGAAAAATAATTTATAAATGACCATCATCGATGCATAATTAACTGTCAAGTCCTCAATATATTTGATTATCAAGGCTCTCTTATCAAACTTTGCACCTGTTAGCCTCATCACCAATTCATTCTTCATTGACTTGAGTGTCAAAATTGGTCCAGTTGAGAATAACCTAGTAACAACCCTAATAGCCTCCTTATTGATAATGTGTGGTATATCTAACCAAATAAAATTTTCATGAATCTTGATCAAAGTGTATCTGACCCACTCATCAATTTAGCAAAAATTAGGGAAATTATTCCAAACGTTGAGCTTCTTCTTGGTCAAGCTCTCAATCTCAAGTTTCAATTCAAAATTTTCTTCGGTGAGCTCATTAACCCATACATCACCCAACTTAGAGTGATTGTACTCTTCCAACTTCACATGAATATAAATTCTTACATCTTTTGTATGTAGCACACTGAAAGGGATATCTAAGAATGCACCATCTGGATCTGTCTCCATTGATTTATCAAGGTGTCATTTGAACTTTGGATAGGGTCATTCCACAACCTTGACAACTTGTGGGGTATGCATCTTGCAACAATTTAAAATCACTTCTAAAACTTAGGGTAAAGTGGAAACTATAAAATACCTTTGAATTTCTACCACTAGGGTTTCACACGCCATCATTCTGAATCTCTTTACTTCACTCCTTTTGATGGTCAAAATAGCACAACATTAAACAAAATATTACTATTCTATGTCTCCTGAAAGAGAAAGACAACATATAGCAATCTAACTCCCAAGGTCCTAGTAGTTGGTTCTCAACTATGCTGACATTGCTCAATGGTCAATGTGGTTGTAATGTTCAAGGGGCCATTGCTGGTAACAAAGAACAAGAGTGCATAACATCAGGTAGTTTATGTTTGAGGGGTTTTAAACAAAAGAAAAAGATGAAACTGAGCTTTAAATCACAGAAACATGAATAAAATCCTTATGTATCCAGACATGCAGATCAACAATGAGTGTTCATTCTACCTAACCACAATTACACCAAGATGCAATCCATAGAATAAACTACACTACTGCACACATTCCATAATGCTAATTCAGATATCATCACCATTCACTAAACTTACTTAAAACAAATTGTTCACTGATCATTCAAAATGCAGATCAAAATGAATACAATAACAATTCAACTCATAGATAATCCAATAATATGACCTTGAATCCAGTTCCTTCTATTGATTTTCATCAAATAAAGAACAATTAAGCACAGCAAAACACTGGCGTATGGATTAATCATATATCATTAACCTTATCCAAAAATGGATCCAAACTTTAAAAATCTTGACATGAAAACATATGAGAACTTGTAAAACCGAGCCTTTTTACTAAACTATTCAGAGTATCTTTCTAAAAATATTGAAAATCCTAAATATAGTTTTTTAAATCTCCTATTCTTAGGTGGCTGATCTTTCTTCAATTAGACGACCTTTACAAAGTAGATTCTAATGGTACATATAGAGTGCCATGTGCACAAATTTCTCAATCATAAATCCAGATCCACAATTCATGGAATCGGAACTAAACATAGAAGTGGACCTAAGAACCCCTTTTCAAGGCTGATTACATCATTGTAAGAAGGAGAATCTGATACTTTAAGAAGAAGATAAAGCACACAGATCAGACTTGGAGTACAGCTTATGTCAACATCCATAGAAAGGGGAGAAAAAGCAAATGGAATATGACACCAAGAGTCAATTACTCTTGCTCTGAAGGCTCCTGAATGTACTCGTTGTAACTAGAGAATACCTGCTGAAGAGTATCCAAATCCAAGCCATCCAACCAGTCACCTTCAAATTTGATTCTTTTAAACTCCGCAGAAACCAAACTTTGCGTCTCCTTTAGCTCAATTAGCTCCTTTCTAGCAGTTCTTATCTCTTCCCAAATATCCATAAACTGATCAAGTAATAAACTCTCTCCATCATCTCCCTTTTGCATGATTTCCTCAAACTTGCCCCTCCATTTCTCCCTTAGTTTATCCAAAGATAGGCCTTCTTTGTTTGAGGGATCTATGTTGATTATAATGGCTACCACTGCCTCTAACTTAACCATCTATTAATGCAAGTCCTTGGTCATTTCTCAAACCTCTTCCTGCTACCCATGCATAACTCTAGATTTGTATCTTATGATACTCGTAGTCTTTTCCATAAAATCTTCGTTACCTTGCTCAAGAATTGAATATTCTAACAAGACAGATTTGGGCACTTTGGTAATATCCTTCAGCCTTTTAACATATTCTTTGTATTCACCATCTTGCTTGTCCAAATCTTTACCTTGCTGGTCTAGATCTTCTGCTAACTCGAGAGCAGCTTTATAAATCTTAGAGCCTTCAACAAGAATATCATCAACCTCCCGATTAAGCTTATCCAACCATTTGTCCATCATTCTCACCTTGCTTTTCATCTGAATCAAATCATCAGCTTCCCTCTTTGTTAACAAGACTGGGAATTCAGGAGATGCAGCCTGTTGAGAAATGGGACTAGAAACATCCTTCAAGAAACCATGAAGCTGATCCAACTAAGCCTTAAGCTCATCTTTCCTTTGCTTGTCCTTGATCATCCGTGTTTTGGTTGAAGAAGCCACAATATCAATCAAGCTCATTTGTTGGTTCCTTGTAGGCTTTCCCAAATTTACCACTCCCAACTGATAATCAGTTATTTGCATGTCATCGTGGTTCTTTTCCATTATAGGAATGACACATTTAGCAATGATCTCCCTGGCCTCAGTAACCCTAGTGGAGTGAAGAACCCAAGACTTTTTCTTTGGCTTCTCTTTTCCAATCTCCTTCATCATTTCTTCCCAGTTCAACGGCTGTGGTTGAACAACTGGTTTTCTTTCCAAATCCAACTTTAGCCAAGTTGGAGCAATAGGGGTAGTGGCTACCTGGGCTGAAGAGGAAGTAACAGTGGTGGAAGACAGGGGTTGCAACAATGTAATCTTTGGTTGAGAATCAACCTCCTGCACATTTTTTTGATCACCTTACTCCCCTTCCATTGCTAGCTTTTTGGCTTCCTCTCTATCCTTCTGATCTTGTAGCCTCTTAACCTCCAACTCCTACCTTAAAATTTTTTCTTCTTTCTTCTTTTCATACATTTCATCTCACTGCTTTTTCAATGTTTCAACATAATCCCATGCTTGCTTGGATTTCTTCGCATATTCAGCCATCTCAGCAGCCTCTTGTTCCCTTTTCAAGCGTTCTTGCTCTTCCCTTTTTCTATAGGCCTCCTCTTGTTCCTTGAGTTTACCTTCAACAGCTTCTTTTTCTCTTCTTTGTTGAGCTTTTTCCTCTTCAAGATCATGAATTTTCTGCTACAATACCAACCTATCCCTTTCTTCTTGAAGTTTGAATTCTTGTTCCTTTTGTTGTTGTTGTTGAGCTAACTCGTTGGCCTTCACTTTATCTTCTAACTCCTTTTGCTTGGCCACCGACTCATATTGTACTCTGGCCCCTTCTTGTAGCTTAGCTGATGCCTCAGCTTGTGCTTTAGCATCGGCTTCTCTTTTTGCTTCCTCAAAGAGTTTCCACTGATCCTCTTCAGTTAACATGTGTTCAATGCCTGCATCATCTGTCATATCCAAAGATGTTGATAGATGATGCTCTCTATCCAAGGGAGTTTTTTCTAAATCAGTTTCTATATTATGTATCTCCACCTCATCCTCCATTTGCCTCAAGGATTTTGCTTCGCCATAAAGAGCTCCCATTGATGATTTATGACCTAACTCCTATGTATCAAAGGGCTGAGTAGGTGCCTCTTTTGTAGCAATTGTAGAAATAACTCCCTCCATAGTTATTTCATCTTCATGCACCTCTGAAAAGTCTTGAGGAACCACCTCCTCTTCTTGCTGCTTAGAAGCCAAAAACTCCAAGGGTTCCTTAGGTGCCACCCTTCTTTTTACCCTTTTGTACCCTTGGGTAGTACCAGCCTTCCTCTTCTTTGATAATGATGCCTCAGTCTGATTAAACCTTAAACTTACCCATTAGATACTCTTATCGAGCATTGGTCTAGCAATCTGCATTATATCAATTGTCTCATTTGCACTCCAATCAACTGGATCAAGATCATTTGTTCCAATATTATTTGCATCATATCTGGGATCCAAAACTATCCCATCATTAGATAATGTATCAGGAATATCCTCCTTTATCCCAAACTCAATCATGAGTGGGATATATATCCTTTCATAATTCCTTTTTCGTAGATCATAATCATCCTGCAAGTCTTGCCAAAAATCCTCCAATATATTGAAATGCTTCTCAAAAACAATGGGGAGCAAAGCCCTCATCTTTTGCTTTGGATCATAGTATTTCCTAGCAGTGTACAAGCCCAACTTCAGGTAAGCTAATTCATCGCAAACAGCCTTACCTTCCTGAATGTGTGGACAATAAAAGGCTCCTAGCTTCATTGGAAACTTGTGGCACCCAGTCTTATGTTTATTGCTAAACTGGAGGTTGACAGCCAAGGCTTGATAAATAAATTCCATTAAGATGATTCTATCACCACAACACCTGGGTAGCAAATAGGGATGACCATCGAAGCCTGCTAGCCTAAAGTAAGTGAATGTGGGGTACTGGACAAACCAGTGTCCCCATTCATTCACAAAAGCCATTGCCTCCCTGCTAAGTCTGTACCCAGCATCACCATTAAGTTTATTGATAATGACATAAAGAAAAGCATCATTTACCCTTCTATAATATTGCTTCGATGCCTGCAAGGTGAGCCAGTTATAATGCTCCCACACCTTCTTTTGTCCTTGGGCCCCTCCCAATATACCCACTCTTTGAAGTCCAAGAAAGATCCCCACTCGGGCAGCTACATAGACCACATAGGAGGTCATAAAGAAACACTTGGTTTCTCTCACCCTCATCATCTGATTGTGAATGCTATCAGACACTATCATTGACCAATCAAATTTTTTCCTCCCATCTAAAACAGCTTGGATAAAAGGAAACATCCATTCCTTAAATAGTGAAGCATCCCTCTTCCCAAACGTCCTAGACAAGAACATAATTATATCTCCAATTTCTTTACTAAAATCCACCCTCTTAGGTTGGTCTGGAAGCTTGGTTAGAGATTTCTTCTCCACTCTCATCCAAGTCTTATTCATGTAGAGTTTATTCCTCTCCTTGTTTTCACTGTAAAGCTTCAGAGCCTCTGCCTCATTTAATTGTCTAGGACTCTTGGGATCAGGCATATGAAACATGAATTTGATCATTGGGGGTGTGAAGTCAATAATGACATTGCCCTTCACATCCATACACTACCTAGTAGCGGGGTTATATGCTCCAACTACTGCAAGAATCAACTCTAGGCATTGAATAGATAGAGGGAAGAGTGCAACACGTGCCAACCTCGACTGAACAATCCTTTCTATCCTTGGTGTGACCTGCTCCTTAGTGAAAGTCTCCTCAAGTAATTCTTCATAGTTGAAAGGACCCAAATTGGTGTCAGTAATATCAGTCCAATCAGAATCAATTTTGCTAGCTGTGAGGATAGCCTCCCTATGTTTACATCTCAAGGTATACGGGAGTTGTTCCACTTTAATCTTCTTTGGCCTAGGTCCCTGCCATGAAGTTTCCCCTGGTTGGCTCCTTTGAGAGGCCTCATCCGATACTCTCGACATCTCTTAATACCCGCAACAATTCCCTGTTATTAGAAAAACAAAACATCTAAGTTAGTCAATTATATAACCATTGCTCCATCCTCCTAAGATAATACTTAGTCAAACTATGCCTTTATCAAAAGCGGGACTAGAGAAGCATCAGGCATAAACAATGTTTCATATCATCCGGCGGGGCCAGGATTGGAAATGGATACGAAACAAATGGTGTATAAGGCAAGACCAGAATGGGAACTAGACAAAATTATAACGGAGTTGGGGCCAAGACGGGAACCAAAACATGCTCGGAAGCGGGACCGGAATGGGAACTGGAACCAAAAACAAAACATTGTTACCAAGTTCAACCTCTTCCCTGGACCCGGTTCTGACAAAGAGCAAAGATACCGACATCATAAGAAGGAATGGGAATAGATCAGACAAAGTCGGAGTCGGGGTCGGGAACGAAAATCAAACTAGAAACAAAAGGTAGCTACTAAGTTCAACTTTATCTTTGAACCCGGTTCCGACTAGAGTAAAGATAGTCATTATAATGAAGAACGGGAACAAGTAAAACCTATCAATAAAGAGCCTTCAAAACAAGGTCACATGGGCCCAAACCCCAGGTTACATGGGCCCGTACTGAAACTAGAAAAGGCCTAATTTTAAAGTTCCAATAACTCCTCCGTACATCAACCATTAAAACCATGAACAGGTAAAAAAAATGTGAAACCCAAATCCACACAATACCCTATTTGTAAAAACTAGGGCACGGTGAAAAACCGTGACAAACCACCCAAAACCAATGTGATAAAAACTAGAACAGGGTTTCAAACATAAATTCATTACCCGAGCAAGGAAACCCTGTCAAAAATCGAAACCCTAGTCAAAACCAAAGCACAACAAACGAACCCTGTCACAAAAGTGATAGCCAAACCAAAACGACAAAACAAAAAGCAACAAACAGAAAGACAACGAAACAAAACAAAACAAGACAGAAAAGAAAGAAAGAACCGAACAGACCAAACCAAGCGAACAAATTCACAGAAAGAAACCCGTGAAAATGCCAAAACGACACAAGCGAAAGAACAAAATGGAAGAAAGAAAAGAAAAGGAACCAACCTCAAGACGCTTCCCAGAATTGATCAAAAATTCGCAATGATTCACTCCGCAATTTGCCCCGTGATCGCCTCAATTCTCCTGAGAGTCTCCTGGTCATAATTTGCTCAAACACTTCATATAATAATAATAATGAGACAGTTTAAGCATAATTACACCTTTAATCAACAATTCACGCGTGCGAACAGGCTACATTTAATGCCATGAATGTGGTTGATCAAGGCAGAGCAAACAATGTGGTCAAATAGTTAAGTCAGGTCAATCAAACATCATAAGGTAAGGCGGAGTCAGAGTTGGGTCGGAAACAAGATAGAGAAACTAACAAAAGTTCCATATTTCACTTCCCACCCCAGTTTCGACTCTAACAAAAGAACCGACCAAAAACAACAAACGGAGGCGAGAGCGGAGACGAAGCAAAAATGGAACTTTTGTAAAGTTCAAAGTTCAAAGTTCCATTTTGATTCTGGATCTGGTCCCGCGAAAGCGAACAAAGAAAAATCACAAGGAAATGACTGAGGGAACAAGGGAACAGACCAACACAAGTGTTAGTCAAAAAACAACCAAACAAACAGAGAAGGGAAAAGAAAAAGGTGAAGTCGGAGTCAGAACCATATCCGAACTGGAAATCCTAAAATAGTTCCTTGTCTAGACTTGGTTCCGGTCCTAGTTCTGACAGAACAAAGATGGACTTAGGAGCAAAAACAAAGAACTCCTAAGATCCATCAGACAATAAAAGACAACCAAAACAAAAGACAAAAAGGAAAAGGGGGACCCATTTTATTCCAACAATAAAAAATGGGGTGGTCATGCAAGGCATAACAACTCCTTCTTTTCTCTTCTCTCTTTGAATGCTCAGTTGAAAATGACCTTTTGCTCAATGAAATAAATTATAAAACCCTTTTTAAATGACCTAATTCACATTAAATTCATTGATTTGAAGTTAGGAAAAAAGTTGATAAACCCTGACTATAATGCACAGTCACCTTCGATTGCTCTGCAAAATTTTGCATCTTGATATTTTCCATTGGAGTTTTCACCAATAGGTTAACCATGTCAACCTATACCTTATTCCATCATGCTAAAGGCATCAACACCATATCCTTGGAAGGGGCTTAAATTTATTTTGTTAAAACTCTCCTTGAGTTGAAGCTCCTTATTTAGTTTCTGAAGGAAACATCTATACCAGAGGTTGGCACAACTCATCCTTAACTTTATTATCCTCTTTCTTTTTCCATACCTTATTAATCTATTTCTTCATCTCTACAGGATCAACCTTTTTCCCTAGATCATTCTTCTTTACCGGATCAACTTTCACATCCTTGCTTCTACAAAATTTAGCTATATGTCTAGGTTTATTGCATTTGTGACATATGAAATATTTTTCAACAAGCTTACTTCCACTAACTCCAAATCTGCATAAATTAGCCTTACACCTTAAACCATTGCATGCATAACAATAGTCATTGAAAGATTGAAACCTCATGTCATTATTGTAACCATTCATTGAATTTGATTTCTGCACTCACTAGCCTTATGACCAAATCTATTGCATGTAAAGAATTGATCGTGAAACGATTGAATATTTTAATTCATTTTGCATCTACAATCTACAACCTTATTTCCAAAATTATTGCAGAATAACAATAACCATTAAAAGATGAGTACCTTTGTGCATTTGGTTGTCTAATAGGTGGTCTTTTGAAGTCTTTCCTTTGATTCCAAACCTACTTGCTATTGCTCTTCTTATCTTCAATCTTATTTTTTTCAATGTTATTTTCAACATTTGGTGTTTGATTTTCTTTTGAACTTTCTCCTTTTTCAAACCCTAACCACCTTTGTCTTTAGAAATATTTTGATTTGCAATCATTTCATCAAGTATGGTAGATCTTTTCTTGAATTTTTCTTCTCGATTCTTTTCTTTCTCTAGATATGATCTCAAAGTCACAACCTCTTCTTCAAGTCTTGAACATTATACAGATTTTATTTTTAGTTTGTCATTTAGGCATTCTTCAACTCTTTTTCCTTCTTAAAGTCTCAAACATTATGTAGATTTTCTTTTCAGTTTGTCATTTAGGCATTCTTCAACTCTTTTTCCTTCTTCAATTTGCACTTTTAGACTAGTGATAGTTTCATTTTATTGCTTCAACTACTCGTTCACCTCCTAATGTATTTATATTGAACTTCTTGATTTTTTCCCTCAAATTTTTGATGCATTCATCTGCTTCCTTGACATTTTATTTCAGATCTCTATTCTCATTTTTAGTTCTTTCCAGATCTTCAAGGGCTAGTTTGAGTTCTCCATTCATATCAACCATGCAATATTCTTCAATGAATCTAACCATAGGAATTTATTCTAGAGAAGTAAGATATCTCCTAGTAGCTATGTGTTTAAAGTCCAAGATCTTCCTCAAGCAGTTAATCTTTTTCCAAGGAACCAAGCTTTGATACCAATTGTTGAACACCCAAAATAATGAGAGGGGGGTGAATCAATATTCTTTAAAACCAGTTAAACATATGAACATTCCTTCCACACATCATATTTAAATTGCAGTAAGGAAAGAAACCATGAAAGAAATCATCAAAGCACATAACACATGAACACCAAATTTTTATGTGGAAAACCCAAAGAGGGAAAACCATGGTGAGGATTAGCTCACAATATATAATAACCGGTCACAACATTTTGTACATTTCCTTTTGGACTCACTGTCCAGAGGGCTTGTTGTCTAGAGAATAAGAGAAATAAAAAAGAGGGTGGCTCACTACCAAGATTTGAACTACTAAAAATGCATCTAAAATATGCAGGAGATATAGTTCCATTGAAGCTCAAAACACTAAATCAACACACTTCATACTGCTCTACTACCACACTCTATTATGCTTTACATTCACATTATTTTTGCACAATTGTATTCAAAATTCAAATTTACAACATGAACCTCTACTAAAAAAAATACCCATAACATACACAAAAAAATAGGTACAACATCAATTAGGTTGGCCTAAATAAATGTGCTATGCATAACAATAACTTGTCAACTCAATATCTAACTATACATGCTTTTTGGACAACACCAAAACTTTTAACACATTCAAATAGGTCAGCACATGGACCTATAATAGCTCCCACATAACCGATCAATAGTTCTTTTAATTCTACACGACCTTAAACTTATTAGATTGGCGTGCTGCAGGCGAGACAACACCAATATACACTAGCTAATTTATCCATAATCTGACACGCGAACCTCCAAAACACACACAATTTGGAATACACATCCTTCTAAAACCTGTAAACAATCCCAAAAATCTACATAACCAAATATTATTTTACGGTGGAATGTAGACCATTTAAAACATACACTCTGTTCTAATTATATTGTCACTAGCAAACCCAATATTTTGTCAATCATAACTTTTGCACCATAGGACATCAAGACATGAAAATTTCTATTTAAGGTCCTAAAACACGTACCAAAATTTCCTTAGAACTGTAGATCAAAATACTTTAAGGTTGACCAATGTAGACCAAAAAATTGATGCTCTGTACACTGAAAACCATGTTCTGGGCAGTCAAATATTTAACATATTTATTTTGCACCAGAGCAAAATAACTACTTCTCTATGTTGAATTATCATCTCCATGCTCATTCATGCTTCACCAACCAACTATACCACAATGTAGACATCAAACCACAATGTAAACCAAAATGTTGACATCAATTGACAACATTGTATATGATCATGCTCATGTTACCAACACACATATCAATGCCAATCTCCTCAAACTTCAAACATTAGACATGTAAACATGACATATTGCATTGGACCAAGTGTTGACTTTTGACAACAATATCAATTATAGTTAAAGTTCACATAGTGGATTCAATAATGTATTGGTTGTGAATTAGGTTGGGGAATTTTTCAAATGTTAAAGGAAATTGTAGCATTAAACCCTAATAAAAAACTATTGTGAACCCTGATGCGTAAAACCCTTAATATTATATTACTATTTACTAGCGCTTGCACCTCAACAAGGTGCAATGGTTACGCCGATAGCAGGATATACTCTGGCAATATATTGAAGGGCAGGGGGAAAATCACAAGAAAATGTAAATTGTTTTTCTTAAGACTAACTATTTATAGAAAAAGTCAATTGATGATGGGGTGCAAGAAGATTTGAATATGAACAAATGGAACTTTATTTAAATCGATATGCTATGCTTAATGGTTTCACAACATAATATTTTTTGTACAATGAAAGACGACATGTAACTGAAAAGGTCGATTGGATTAAGTACAATTGATGCTGGTTAATGATATACCTTGTGACCAAATGTAACATAATGGAAAATTGCATGTTGCAGGAAAATATTTTTTATAATACAATAACTATTTTATGACACATGAAAATCACTAACTCAAAAGATTGGTTATGTATAATACAATTGTTGGTGTTTGATGATGAGGTTCTATGATATATGCCATTTGTCTTCAAGACCTACAAAACAAAAGCAATGGAATGGTTAACGAAAATCCCAATAAATTTTTTTTGGCCTTGTCAATTGGGCAAATACCAATTATTTAATTTATAACCCCACAATGAGGAGGCACTAAATCACACATGATTAGCATCAAGGAATAATCATCTCCACTTGTTAAATATTAATAAACTTTCAGTTACAATTCGTTAGGTTACGTTAATAACAATTGGTACCTACTTAAATGTGTACATGGTCAAGTCCTTAAGTTTGACCTTACCTTTAATTAGCTTACCTCACATTATTTAAATAGCTTACTTAGTCGTCTCAAAATTTGAGGAGGTATGATACACCATTGACCCTTGATCCTTTTCGATGTAATAATATTAATGTGTCATTATTTTCCCTTAATATTAATATTAATATGGCTTTCACTTCTATTAATGGTAACACTAGTAGTAATGTGGCTCTGAATATTAATATCAATGCTTTACTTACTAATATAAAAAATACTATTAATTCTTAATATTGACACTAATATTACATTTAGTATCCCTAAAATAATATATGCATATTTAATTGTTTTATTAATATTATCTCCATATTCATTTTATTTTCTAAATTAAGAAATCTAAATTATTTATAAACATATATGATAATATGTAATTGTTGGAATGAGAAGCCAAGAAGGGACATGCAACAATTCCAAGATATTAAGAATCAACATCAAGCCTGAGCCTAAGGAAAGTGTTCTTCATGTGGGTTGTAATCGCATGATTGAATAATGAGATTGCAGTGAAAGTGTGTGATTCTTGAAACATAAGTTTGTCTATAGTAGACATTAAAGTCTTTGGAATTTTAAGCAACACATGTTCCATGGCTACTAAACTATTCCATAGAAAAATTATAACACTTAAATGCTCTATTACTGAAAGTATGAAGATATCTCTGTTTGGGAAGACATATAGCCATAGTTCCTTTGATTCCCTTAAAATTTTGAGTGTAGATTCTGATGTTTTTAATGGAAATAAGAATGTGTAAGAAATGTTAGTACCTCTACAAATCACTACAAAAAGGTGTTATGATGGTGGTAATATAGGATATAGGAAGATATCTCTATTTATTCGAAGACATTAAACAAAATTCAAAAGGATTGAGGGAAGTATTTAGAAACAAATCATTATGAAATATTTTTAAACCTTGGATGTAAATACTAACAAGACTGGATAATTGACAATATTTGTTCCTTCCAAAATAATAATGTGTTATTGATGAAACATTGTAAAACTAATGTAGAATCTTCTTCCTTTCACTTCTCTGTTAATCAATTATACTTTGGGTTCTTTTACACCTTGGAATTTCTTAGAGTCAGAAGCAAAACAACTATCTCACAAAAATGCCTAAATTTCATGTGAAGTTGTTAATAAATAGATTTCAAAAATGTCAAAATCACAAAAAAAAAAATCGACTTACACTATAGACCGACAAAACAAATTACATTGTTGATATTGGCATGGTGTGATGGTTTGAAGGTGGCATTGTTGTTCTTGCCACCAAGGTTCAAACCCTGTTGGGGTGGTATTGTTGAATGGTTGTATTTCAGTTCATAGCTCTAGTTCAAAAGCATTTAACCCTTGAATAATACAAAACAAATTACATTTTCAAATAAAATATCTAACTATTTTCTTTTAAGTGTAAGATTCACCCAAGATTTACCGTACTAAAGAAAATAAATAATTAAATTAAAATATAAACACTACCAATTCCATTGATGTAAAAAGATCAAAAATAAAAGACAAGTCAAGAAGTACTCTTTATCAAAGCATAAAGGGTAAACTTATCAGATGTTATAGTTGTAGCTGTAAACATGCATGCAAAATGCGCCAACATTGACAAGGCGGGAGAATTGCTCAACTGAATGCCTCAACGAAATGTGGTCTCATAGATTGCAACGTATGCAGGATATGCACAAAATGAATTTATTGTAAAGGCTTCAAAAATTTAAAGCAAATGAAAATGACAGGTGCGTAGTTAAATTCTGCAACCTTTTTCAACCTCCAATCTGCCTGCGCCAAAATGGGAGCTTTTAGAACAGGGGACAGGCCTCCGTCAAAGCATAAAGGATAGAGATAATTTGTCAGACGTTGTAATTGCAACCGCCGCTGCAGATAGGTATGCAAGATATGGATGCAAAGACAAGACATGTGAGTCTTTCTGACATAATGCCTGAATAACGTGGCCTCAGAGTTGTAATTACTCCAGTATAAACGCACAATAGATTTATTGTAGAGACTTTAGAAACTATCAAGAAAATGCAGTTGACAGGGTAAAAACAATTCCACAACATAAATTAGCATCCTCCATGCATGCCAGGCCATTCAAATCCATGCAAGTTCTCAGGAATGCAAAAGCATAGACAAGACATAAACTAATCACATGAGAATAAGCGAACCTGATCAAGTTTTGATTTATTTTTATTTTCTTTTCTAATCTCTCAGAGGAAAGGCAGGGGTGGGTTGAGCAGCAGATAAAAGTCCCCTTCTATCCGACTCTGTCTATGATGCCTCATCCTCTGCTTACATGTCTTACTCTGCAACCTTTCCTGGGGTTGCAGAAGTTCATTTGGCCTAAAAGAGAAATCCCCAATGAAGCTCTCGTGGTTGATAGAAATGCCAGTCCATGAATATCAAATTCATTGATCTCCCTCTTAAGACCCTTTTACTTTCAAGACATTGATGATATTAAATATGTTTGGTGTTTCTCAAATTTGCGGGCATTCCAACTTAATGAAAGGAAATGTTACCTAATATTTGGAGCCCACAACCAGATGGAAATGGTTTGGTGTTTAAATAAAGAAATCATGATTGGAAACTACTTCATCTAGTTTAACCAGAGGCAGAGGAGAATCATACTCTATTCCTTAAGGCATCCATATAGCGACAACCACAATCACAGATGACTCCTCTTTCTCTTTTCTCTTTCTCCGACTGCCCCTCCATACCCAACACACCTCCAGTCAATGAATCTTAGTAGGGAAATCTAGAACTTTATGAAGATGCGTCTCCAACCAGATCGCTCCTCTAGGGATGAAAGGCCACCATTTTTTTTCACAAACAATCCTGTCTAGGCGCCCATATTGTGCTAGTAATTCATCTGTAGTCTTCTTCCTAACAATATTCTCATCATTAATGTTACTTTTTGGCCTGAGGAGGAGTCCCAGTATTTAGCCTAGTCGTAGTGGACTATACATCGTATGCTAGTTTCCTTCCCACCAACCGAGCTTTGAAATAGGGTACACTAATTTCTGACCTCAGATAGTAGACGATTCAGTGAGATTTACCACCTATAATAGCCTATTGGCTAATAAATCCTAAAAACTATGAGAACAATTATAAACCCTAGCTTATAAGAAAGTAACAAATTAATAGTATTTCCAACCAAAAATAAATCTTTCTAATCTCACTTCCATAACATATTAAAAGAATTGTAAACTTAAATTAATAACTTGAATGGTAAGTCATAATGATGCTCGAATATAATCTTTTTATTCCTTGTAAAAATTGGGGTGTTTATGAACACACATTATGGTACCGTTCATAAATACCTAACACACTTCAACTTCAATTTCATAAAATATTCATCAAAGAAGCACCCATAAAATAACATAACCTTCAAGGGACTATACTCCACAAAAACCATAGAGACATTCACATTAAAGAAGCACCCAAAAAATAATAGAGCCTTTAATGCACCATAAATCACATAAAATATTAAAAAACTTATTAAAGAAGCACCCACAAAACAACATAACCTTCAACTCATAGAATAAAGAGCAAAGGCAAACAAACATAAAAAAAAAATGTATATAAAAGGAGCAACCACAATAGATGACACTATGGTGTTTCCTTTTTGAAGTAATAAAACCTCGCTTAAGTCGAAAACCACTTGGCAAGGTCTTGGTAAAACCAACAACAAAAGCCAATCCAATCTTGCATGCAAAACTTGGAAAAAGGTTAGAGGGGGAAGCATTCAAGAAGGCATTGAATGAGGAAGGAGATAAAAGAATATTAGACCATTGAACAAGGAATTCTAAATATCTTAGTAGAGAATCCCTATGAAGTCATGGAAGAGATGATAATACACCATTGTCGAGCATTGCGAGGAATAAAAAGTGGAGTTGAACATGTATTGGTGCTTATTGAAACCTTCGTAGACTAGAGCGAAACATGTAATGGTGCCTATCATATTGGATAGTCGAGAAGATGCATGCAAGAAATGGGGTGTGGATGAGTGGGATATACGAGGTTGTGAAGCATTCACTAGATGAATGCATCAAAATTGGGCACCAAGGTAGTTGAGTAAATGTGAATAGACACATAGTTAATGTGATTGATCAGGATGGAAAGAGTTGGTAGCACATGATAAACGTGAGGAAGTGGATGGTGAATTGTTTGTTCACCATGCAACACTAGGATCTAGTACTAGTGGTGTGCCATATAATCTCCAAGGGTGTACCCAACCTAGGATCAATTAACCGTCCAAATGGGAAACTATTAAACATGCTAGAACAATTAGATGCTTACATATGGCAGATTGCATCCACATAGGCTAAATTAATGTTTTTGGGTCAACAATCAAAATTTTGATGTGACAGTTTTATTTTGGTCCACATGGACACCCAAAGGTATCCTGCTCCAATATGGGCCCCTCTACCCTACCTTTATTCTAACAATATAATTAAAAATTACATATCATATCCTTGTATCCACATTAACAACTCACAATATTCAATAAGTCATGAGGAACTCCTTTGTATTAGGAGTATGAGTGCCAACTAGCATAGGCTTAAAAAACATAAAAAAAAGTGACTCAAACTCATATGTTTCCTTCACTTGCTAAGTCAATTTTTTTTACAAAGATGTGTCAAAACTTGGTCGACTCGTGAGTACAAGATTTATCATTTCTTTTATGAGTCCCTATTGGAACAAAGTATTCTATAGCAACAATTATTAGTTTTGTTTCAAATATTTTATTTATATTTATTATGATTAGAAAGTATTATTATATTTTAATTATTATGATTTCAAATTTACATAAATTATTATTATATTTGCAATTATAATATTTATTAAATTAGTGATTTAAGTCAATGGGCTATTGATCTACTAATGAAGTTGAATGGTTCTAAATTAGTTGAATAAGAATCAAGTTTTGTTGAGTGCAAAGCCTAACATCATGAGGGATGGGTTCAGATCGTGCCTCAAACACATTTGGCAAAATGGATACCCCTCAGAAAGTAGTGATTAATACAGAGAAGTATTAAAGGAACTCTCACCTCTTACCTTAAATTTGAGAGCTGTTTACATGTCAAAATATAAAATTTAATAATAAACACAACATTTTTAGAATAATTTCAAAGTAATATAAAATAAATTTTAAGTAAATACAATAGTTTTAAATTGACATCTTTAGACTCTTTTTCGATAGATGTATTTAAGATATTTATATTAATTTAATATATTTATTAACATTTTTATTTTAAGATAAATCTATATAAAAAAATATATATATATTATTATTAAATGTTTATTTCACTTAATCACAAATTAACTAAAACTAGATGTTTAACAAGTGATATTATTATTATAATATTATTATTGTTATTTATATAGATATACAATTATATTAAAATATTCTTTCTCACATTTATATACGTTGATTTTTGTGAGTAATATTACATTTTTATATGTATGCCTATAATTAACTATCGTCTACACTTCATTTGTGTATTTACTATCATTTTCCAGTATATTGCTGTCTTCCAGGTATATGCAGCTTCAATTACTTGCCTAGGGTTTTCTTAGCAAAGGGTTTGGTTTGGTGAATGTCCATACAATGCTATTTCTCAAATGTATTCTCTCACCACTCAGGCACTCTGTAATATGGAGTATTTTCTCAAAACATTCATTAATCTCGACCTTAAATTTCTCAAATGCCACACCAACAAAACTACGATCAGAAGCAAAAGAAGATTACAGGCAGCAGCGACAAACTGCTATGACCCGATTTCTGCTCACTGAATGTGGGTTTTCTGAGTCCCAAGTATTAGATCTTGGTAGCAGGTGTCCACAAATGTTTACGCCCACATCCACCCATAGAGCTCAGCAGGCAGTCCAGCTCTTCAGAGATTCTGGTTTCACTGAAGATCAGGTAAGGAAAATCCTTTTTCTGCAACCCTCTGTTTTGACGCTCAAAGTGGATACCCAGTTAAAGCCCAAGATTGACCTCATGAAGGAATTAGGTTTTACGAGCAGTAATCTGGGACATATTATATGTCTAGCACCCGGATTTCTCTGCCATAATTTGGAACAAAACTTAAGCCCTAAAATTCCCATACTTGTAAGCTTATTTGGTTCAAAGCTTAATTTGTGCAAAGCTGTCATGTCGTTTCCTAGGATTTTGCAGTGGAGAGTTGAAAATTTGAAACCTAAAATAGATATTCTAAAGCAATATGGGATTCAAGATGAGCTTTTTTTATATGTTTTAAAGTTAAGGCCCTATTTAATTTTGGGCAACAGCGAAGAGGTGCTAAAGTCGAAGATTGAATATGTTCAAAACCTGGGTATTTTGGAGGGATCGGAAGCCTTTGCATTTACTCTGGCGGCTGTGGATAGTAGTGGACTGGAAAATTTTGAAAATAAATTAAAACATATGGCAATGCTCGGTCTTTTGGAGAATGAGATCATACAAATTGTAAAGAGGGAACCTCGTATGCTCGCTAATAGCATTGATAAAACGAAAAAAAACATGGATTTCTTGAAACTTACTGCGGGTTTTCAGCCAAACATTGTGGTATCTTATCCTCGTCTTTTAACTTATAGTATAGAGAATAGGCTGCAACCACGCCATAAGGTGATTGAATTTTTAAGGGAAACAGAACCATCGAGACTTCCCACAAGTCTAGCTTCTGTGTTTAACCTAGGTGAAAAACAATTTGCCCACAAGTTTTTAATGGGCAGTACCGAGGCAGCAAAGCTGTTTGAAAATTACAAGGGGAAGTCTGTTGATTCATCAATTAGCTGACGAACTCTTGTGGGGGTTGGAGCAGAAAAAGAAGGGTTTTAAAAAATTCCATGCCTTTTCATGAGATTGGATGGGACCAACAAGAATTTTTAATCAATCCAGGCTTTGTCTTTAGGTTAAATCAGATAAAAGCGGGTTTAAATGAATCCAAGCCTTTTGTTGATGTTGGATCAAGTAGAAAGGGGTTTTGATCAATCCAGGCCTTTTCTTGAAGTTGGATGGGATTAAAAGTAGTTTTAATCAATCAAGGCCTTTTCTTGATGTTTGATGGGATCAGCAATGGTTTTTAATCAATCCGGGCCTGACTAGGTTCCAGGTATGTACTTCAGTATATTTTTATTATCTAAGCAATGCCGATTCTTGAAGAATAGTGTTCTGTAACTGAAGTGTATAATAGTGCCTTGATAGAACAGAACTTTTAGAAGACAAGAAAAATCTATTTTGCGAGGTTTTGTTTGCAAGTAGTTTTTTATCATGTTGTGCATCTTTTCCAAAAAAAATTGAAATTGTTTCACACTTTATCATTGTAAATTCTGTAACTTTCAGTTTTAATTGATTTTTAAATTAAACCATGAAATGATTCTCCTCTACATCTGTAGGTACTATTCAAAATCCCTGTGCCTCTAACATTATTGATGATGACTAGTTTTCTTAATCGCCACTTTTCTTTACTGGAACCTTACAATGTTATGTTGCAGAATGTGAATTAGTCATGACTCATTTTTATTACACTGTCATGAGATTTACTATGGAGTATTTCAAGGCAATATGTAAGTTAATATTCTAATCTAATGATCTCTTTGAGGGGGCGTTAAGAAAATTTTAAGGGGATGTTGCATGGAAATTTATGAGCAAACTGCAGAAAATTATCTCATGAATTACCATAGTTGTATGGTTACTTGTGATTTTTAAGCTACTGAGAAATACAAAATCTATAAGTTAATATTTTTCTAAAGTTTGTAGAAATTCACACCAATTAAATGTTAGCCTAAATCTCTCTGCAACAACTGTAAATTTGTAGCCTTTGGGTGCCAGCAGCAACTTAAAACCTTATTCCTTAAAAAAGTGGCATAAAGCAAATTTTCAAGTTTCAGCAACTTCACTGTTAAAATAACATGCTTGGGATGGCCCGCACCAATAGAATATGCATAGTAGCGTCCTCCATGGAACCCCACCCTTATTTTACTTACGTACATTATCTAAGAAAGCATTGAGGTAACATCTTTTGCATATTAGCATATAGGATTTATTAGTACGAGAGTTATGTGAAATAATAGCCAGAATATTTGTCTCATACCAATTTTTTTTTTAAATTTTTGTAGTCATCAGGAATTGTGTACATCTATTGAACCTGATAGATGTTTGAACGATTGAATCTACACCGTACACGTTTGTACTTGGAATAACCTACATCTTCCACAGCTACCATTTAAGATCAAATTGGATTGTGCTCAAATTCTATAAATTACATACATCAGCTCAAGATTCAAGCTATTTTGCATTGCATTTGATTTACAATACCAATATACGGTTGCCCCTTTGAAGGGGCCTGCACCATGAAGAAATCCCACCCTCTGCTGCCCTTGTGAAATAAAATTCCTTGAGAGTCCATCTCCTACAAGACATGGGCTTAGATGAAAACTTGTGGCCACCACCATTGTTACAGTTGAACATTCTGAAAGAACACAACCAACTATCCCTCTATCCAGGCAAATGATCTCATCTATGGCTGGTGTTCATCTTCCTTTGGCTCCTACAGCACTGTTGAAAAGGGTTCAAAGTTGTTGCCCTTTCCCTGCTTAGTAATTGTCCACAATGCCTCCTTTACCATCCTCTTACCCTCCTTCAATGGCAACCATGGCATCAAAATGTTAGCCAAGCTCCAAGTTTTGAAACTCCCACTAGGCTTGTCGAAATTGGAGCCCTTCCAAAGGAAAGAAGACAGACGTAGGGGCTAAATCTGCGAAATTGGAGAAAATCACCTCTCGTTGACAACACTTTGAACTCCCTCACTTCTCCAAGTCACATATTCTAAGCAAATCTCAACATCACTGATGTATTTACTAAATTTGTTGGTGTCTTCTTTGTCCCCATTCTTCTTTGGTGGTTTGGGCTTCTCCCACACGAAAGGCACTACAACTCTGATAATCTTGGAAAAATATGATAAAATTGTGGAGGATTGCAGTGGACTGGTGGGTGCGGTAAAATGACATCCTCCAGAAGTTGGTGAATTGTTGCAGAACTCAAATTCCATGGACAAAAAACTGTAAAGATGTTCAAATCTTGCTACCAACAATGCCTCCATCTTCTCAATTCAGAGGATAGATTTTGCTTTGTGTTATTCTTTATCCTTTGCATGGAACCTGGTCTTAATAAAAACTCTTCTCCCTCTCAAAGCTACGTGTGTGTAAACCAGTCAAGACTAAACAAATCATCATCAATAGGCAGACATGAGAAGGTTGTAGCAGTTTGCTCAGTTTAGAGGAGTTGCAGATAACATACATGCTCCCAGGGCTGCTTCTTTGTATTGTTGTCATCTTTAATTCCTTTGAACATTATACAGTTTCTCATTGAACTGCATGGGTTATTGAATATTCTACCAGTGTAAGAGAATGAATGTTTGTTGTGCATATCACCATAAGGCTTTGTTTCAACATAATTTCATAAGAAACCTCAAAATAGGTTGTCTTAAATTTCAAGATAAATTAATAGTAATTTCTAGATTCAAATTGATTCCCAATCTAATAGGTTGCACAGCTGTAAAACTAGAGAAGTATTTTTTAGTAAGGGAAAAAACGCTCAATTTGTCATAGATATTCACAATTAGATTAAATTAATGGGGAAAAGTTCTTTAATTATAATATATTCTATGTATCTATATGATTGTGATTTCTTTAATAAATCTTTTGTGTTATGCTGTATGTAGTTTAGTATATTCCTTGAATGTTTCACACATAAAAGTTATTTGGCAAGCAGTTAGTTTCATGAGGAAAATGTTGTACACCATATTCTTTTATAAAATTTGTTAGAATGGCTTAAAATAGAGAGGTCTCTAATTTTGTAGTACAAAGAAAACATTTGAATTCAATTTTTAAAATGGTTAAAATAATTATTATTTATGAATACATACAAATTTTAATATAAATTATGTGTCAGATTTTTAATATTTATAATATATTAGCCCATGATCTATAATTATAATATATATTAGACATTTGTATATTGTAATAATGGAATATCATTATGATAATATATTAGACACTTGTGGATTGCAATCATGCAATAGGTTATTAAAATTTAAATAAATTCTTCAATATTAATGTAAAAAATCTTCCACACAATTTATACCCAAATTTTATAAATTGATTTTAACTTATTACTTTTAAATCAATATAGTAAGGGTTTTATATATACACATTAAAAATCATAAAATTTCTTTTTCTATAGAATATAACAATTATTTTCAGTAGTATTTCAAATTTATACCTAGCATTCAATTTGCACAATATCAAATTTGAAATATGCATTTTGATTCTTTTTAATAGAAACAAATGGATTGCACATATATCAACATCTTAAATTTTTTAATTTTTGAGGGTAAGTTTAGATTTCTACATATTATTCTATATACTATATTTATTATATCAATATATAATGGGTGTGTGTGTCCCTCTTTCTATCTCCTTCCATCTATCCCTCTATCCTAAGCTCTCTCTCTCTCTCTCTCACACACACACACACTCACTCATCCTGATTAGCTTCCTGATTCAAAGCTTTTGTTTCAATCACGATTGGAACCCTGCAAGTGGATGCATAGTTGACTTGAAGTTATCATTTCTCCATTGAGATCTTTGTTGCACAAACAACATCATTTGATAAATGGCTCACCAATTGAATTCATGTACTTCACAAATGAATGTAAGAAAAATAGACCAGATTTTTCCCTAATTGGCCTTCCCCACCTATTTGGCGTACCCATTGCACACCAAACTGTGATTGCTAGTTAACTAGTAATATATATAAAAGTAATGTACATAATAATATTTCGTATTGGGTTTAGTGATATCGTTTAGATTGCATTTGTGTATTTACATCATCTTCTAGCATATTGTTGTCTTCCAGGTATATGTAGCTTCAATTACTTGCCTAGGGTTTTCTTAGCAAAGGGTTTGGTTTGGTGAATGTCCATACAATGCTATTTCTCAAATGTATTTGCTCACCAGTCAGATACTATGTAATATGGAGTATTTTCTCAAAACATTCATTAATCTTGACCTCAAATTTCTCAAATACCACACCGACAAAACCACGAACATAAGCAAAAGAAGATTACAGGCAGTAGGTGTCCAAAAGTGTTTAAGCCCACATCCACCTATAAAGCTCAGCAGGCAGTCCAGCTCTTTAGAGACTCATGATTCACTGCAGATCAGGCAAGGAGAATCCCTTTTTAGCAAACCATTGTTTTGAATATCAAAGTGGATACCCAGTTAAAGCCCAAGATTGACTTCATGAAGGAATTAGGTTTTACTAGCAGTAACCTGGGACATATTATATGTCTAGCTCCCGGATTGCTCTGCCATAATTTATAACAAAAGCCCTAAAATTCATATACTTCAAAGCTTAGTTTGTGCAAAGCTCTCATGTCGTTTCATAGGACTTTGCTATCTAAAGTTGAAAATTTGAAAACCTAAAATAGATATTCTAAAGCAATATGGGATTCAAGATGAACTTTTTTTATATGCAATAAAGTTAAGGCCCAATTTACTTTTGAGCAACAGTGAAGAGGCGTTGAAGTTGAAGATTGAATATGCACAAAACCTAGGTATTTTGGAGGGATCGAAAGCATTTGTAGTTATCCTAATGGTTGTGGATGGTAGTGGACTAGAAAATTGTGAAAATAAATTAAAACATATGGCAATGCTCGGTCTCTTGGAGAATGAGATCATACAAATGTAAAGAGAGAACCTAGCACACTCGCTAATAGTATTGATAAAATGAAAAAAACATGGATTTCTTGAAACTTATTGGGGGCTTTCAGCCAAACATTGTGGTATCATATCCACGTCTTTTAAGTTATAGTATAGAGAATAGGATGCAACCACACCATAAGGTGATTGATTTTTTAAGGGAAGCTAAACCATCCAAAGTTCCCACAAATCTAGCTTGTGTGTATGGCCTAAGTGAAAAACAATTTGCCCGCAAGTTTCTAATGGGTAGTCCCGAGGCAACAAAGTAGTTTGAAAATTACAAGGGGAAGTCTAGTGATCCATCAATTAGCTGATGAACTCTTGTGGGGGTTGGAGGAGAAAAAGAAGGGTTTTAAAAAATTCCATGCCTTTTCATGAGATTGGATGGGACCAACAAGAATTTTTAATCAATACAGGCTTTCTCTGAAGGTTGAATCAGAATGAGATTGTGTACCTTGAAATTTTACCCTACTCTAACGTGCAAAATAACTAAAAATGCGAATGATAAAAGACTAAGGACACTTCAAGATTAGCCTTGTGAACCCTTTTTCAAACTTGCATGGAAGAAACAAGCAATCACACTAATAAATCAAAATGCAAGATTAAAACATGAGTTCCCCATAAAATCCATCTGCATTGTTAGAAAACAAGGAAAAAGATGAAATACTTGAGCAAATACAATCGAAAATAACTATTCCTCATTCTTAAACAAAACAAACAAATGATCTTATGGGGGGATTGGTGCTACTTTGATGTGGAAAGAAGCCCTTTCCCAACCCCTTTAGATAAGCTAATGATAATGATGGACAAGATCATTTCTCAAATGAAGAGAGTGACCTTGCATGATCTTGAAGATGAAATGCTAAGATTGTGGATTGATAGTGGACAAAATCAGTTCTCCATGTGAAGAGAATGACTTTGCCTAAAGATTGTGAAGGATTTGCTCAAAGGTGAAGCTTGTATTTAAAGATTTTCAAATGCTGAGTGTTGAAAATGGACCAATGTGGGACTAAAGATTCTGCCAATGAGATAAGGACACTTGTCAAATGATGATAGGCCAATGTTTGTGCAAGATTTGGGAAGAGTGCCCATGAGAGGGAAAATTTGAATTCAAATTTACAATAAATTTTGAGAAGGGGACAAGGAAAAACAGCAATAAATGCCCTGTTTGACTTGTCATGTTGAGGGAAAATGAGTGTTTTAATAAATCAATAAAATTGATTTATTGTGCAAGTGGATAGATCTAGATAATGCAAGTGGGATGGGATTAGCATTAGATCAAGATTAGATGATGGTTATGCTGATTTAATGCTGATTAGGTTATTTGACTTTCAAGACTTTGATAATTGATTTATTTAAATCAGAAAATGATGAAATATAATTTAGGATTTGATTTAAATGAAGTCCTAATTTATTTAATTAAATGGATGATGCAAGATGAAGGTTGAATGATAATGTTTATTTGATAAATGAGATTATTTAATGAACGGATGAAAATGATGAATGTGTCTAATGCAATATCTAGTTCAGTTGATGAATGGACTTGATCAAATGTAAATTTTGCATGTCTACATTTTGCCCCTCTTTGAAGCAATGTACTTGTTGCGTTGGTTCAAAGAATAAACTTGCCGCGATCGAAATTAAAAAATTTCATTATTTTTTGGATGCCCCAGCGGAAAGAAGTACACTGGTACATTGCCCCCTCGAGAGATCAAGCGAAAAGATTTGATTTGAGGGTCGATCTCGCGATAAAGAGGTTCAAAATGGGTGGTTATGAATGACGATGCAAATGCGATGATTTTAAAATGCTTAAAATAACAAATCTATATTATCCTAAACAACTTAAATAATGATATGATATGAGATGGATGAGATTGATGATGCAAATGATGTAATATGCTGTGATTATGCAATGGATGATTTATGAAATGCTTAGACTAACAGATCTATATTATGATGATGATTATGCAATGCATGTGAAATGATCGATGTTTCCTATGATGTATGATATGAATGATATGCTGACGGTTTGTAGATGCAGGATGGATGCATGATGGATGCATGACAGATGCATGATGTTAGCGTGGAAATCAGATATGACAAGAGGATCCAACAAGTCCATGATTGGTCAAGACTTTATTAGAGATGATGATGATAGATGATGATGATGATTTGCTTATCAAGGATTGGGATTTTCAAAGGGTCACTTACTTTATGTTTGATAACACGCCTAAGCACAATGCATCAAGATATAAAGGACCGTGATGGCGCTTGTACTTAGTGTGATGGACTTTGACTCGACAAATAGATAGGAGTATTCTTATTCACACTTGACATACGGAAACCTTGCTAGGGCACCTAACAAAGCAAGTATTCGCCAAGTTATATTACAAGAGCGTCCCAATAATCACAGAGACAAAATAATAATGATCGTTGCTATTCCTATCTCTCTAAATCCTTCGCTCGGATATCATCGAGAGGTCCTTGGAATGATTGCAATAAGATAAATCAAAAGAAAAGATCAAGTACACAAACAAGCCAATGTTTTTCATACCTTCAGCCAAAGGGATTTGTTTTGATAGGATAAGGATCTAGGGTAATATCCATAAATGATGCCCATTGTCGAAACGATATATCCTAGGACATGCATTGTACAGGATGATGATGGTTTGATAAGTTGATTGATAAGCTGTTGATATAAGGTCGACTGACATGTTTGCGACTGATCAAGAGTTTGATTTTGTGTTCAATGTTTCGTTGTTTCGATTTTGATTTTACGATTGAAGCTTGATTTTGTTGCCTGCTATAATTGTTTTTGTTTGTTTTGCCAAAGGATGAAGGTGATGATCAGTTTATTATGGATGATAGCTTATTGCGGGTGAAAGCGAGATGAGGTGGATGGATTTTTTCAAATATTTGGATTTTTTGATGTTTTGCAATGTTTTGAGGCTGTTTTTGGTGTTTTTTGAGATTTTACAAATGTTTTGATTTTTTGATTTTTCAATGTTTTTGGATTTTGATGTTTTTCGAATGTTTTGGATTTTGGTGTTTTCAATGTTTTGGATTTTGATGTTTTGAATGTTTTTGGATTTTGATGTCTGGCTAATCGTAGATTAGCCTTGCCTCGCTTAAGCTCGAGACGACGAGTTCGGATTCCAATGTTTTTGATGTTTTCTTTTTCGATTGTTTTTGGATTTTGATATGATTTGGATGTTTTGGATTTTTCATGATTTTGACGATTTGGATATGGATGTGTAATGATATCAGTGCTTTGTTTGGGATTTTGTTGAAAACCAAGTTAAGGTGGATTGATCAGATCGATGGATTGATGATGATGATAACATTGTTGAGGATACACAACAATGCAATGATAGTGCTATGCAACACAAGGATTTGATGGGATTGATGATGATAACATTGTTGAGGATACACAACAATGCAAGGACTGGATTGATCAGGATTGATAATGATAACATTGTCGAGGATACACGACAATGCAAGGATAGTGTTAAGCAACACAAGGATATCCCGAGATGATGATTTTTTTATTGGATTTGATTGATCATGTTTGATGAATCTTGGTTTCGAACAAAAGATGTTTGGATGATTTGATGTGACGTTTGACGTGCAACTTAGATGCGATTGATATCGATTGATGTTTGATGAAAGATGAAGACTGATAAGGAATGCCTTCTTGTCCAAAATGTGTCATGGGCTAGTGATTTGGATTTTTTGCTCACAAGTGGTTTGACCAATTTTATTTCATGTTTTCCAATGTTCGGATCGCCACATAAGTCGAAGGACATAGAACAAGATTTATTCTCGAAGCAAGATGTATATATTTGCCCCCAGTGTCTAGCAATGTATGGAATGCGATGGATGGATGCTTGGATAGGTGTATGGATGGATGGATATGGTAAGCATGCAAAGTATGCCAAGGATTTATCTTGCGATAAGATAAGGTGTTCGGATAAAGAATGCTCATAATGCTTCATGGCTCAGATAACATAGGATAGGATAGGATCAATGAAAATGACCCATGTCAAGATGTTTTACCATAAGCAAGCGTAAAGCCTGCCCCAAAATTTTTATCAAGATCAAGATAACTTGCATGATGGACACAGATAGATGCGAATGGATTGGATAAATGGTTTATGGATGGATGGATTTATTATGGATAAGACGGATGGAATGCTTGATTTATTATGGATGGGATGAGATGCTTTCAACTGAACTGGCATACGTAGATGCTCGATTCTACTCATGACGCCTGTTTACCAGGTTTTCATCATGGTCTTGCCCAAAGCGTCGCCCATGCGGTTTTCAGTAGAGGACGATTTCTTATCTTTACTGTTTTCAATCCTTTTTCTAATTTTTTTTGGATTTTTTGCTTTTTTGATTTTTTCTGAAAGATTTTAAGCTCATGCTGAATCACAAGGTGTCGCTGATGTAGATGCCCCTGTCATAATGTGCCATCGATATCCTGCTTGAAGGAGCTGCTTTGCTAAGATACGTGCACTTGAATGCAACTTTTGGGATTCTTGATCTGCTTCGTCGATACCGGAGTTAACTCTGTCTTGGTGCGCACATCGCGATAAAGTGCCTTCAGAATCTTTATGATGAAGGGTCGTTGCCAATACACGGTCAATGTGAGAATTGGATATTATGCGTGGAGGCGTGGATGGAGTGTGTTTAGGGATAAGAGATGGATTGGTTGACAGTTTGGAACCTTTGACTCTCCAAACTTGGGAAGATGAGCAATGATGGGTGGATACAGAAGTGTGCGTGGAATTAGGACCAACTGCTTGATACACTTTGTACGTCGCTTGATAAGCCTGTTTTTGCTTTTGCAAACAACTTTGATGGATACTTTTCCCCTTTTTATTTTGCCCCATAGTTTCTTTGACTGATGGAGTTTGATAGGGATGATCTTTCTTTGTATTCTTCGGTATCCATTTGTATTTGATTTGTCCATTAGGCTTCTCAGCTTCTTTTGCTTTGATAATGTTCTTTGTACTTTGATTCAAATCTTCCTTTTGACGTTGGTCCCAATTTGTGGATGGGGTGATGGGTGGATGAAGATTCGTGACGTGACTGGTTGTAGTATTGACATCGGTTTCATCATAAGGATTCTTCGTGCTTCCTATGTTGATGTTTGCTTGAGACAAAGTTGCCCCCAGTATGGTAGAAGTAGTACCTTCATGCTTTGATTCTACTTGTTTCAAGAGCTTTTGTTTAGAATGAATTCTCTGATAAATGACCACCATAGGTGACATTATTTCCATTTGTTGCTCTGTTGACTCTGGATGTTCTATCTGACTTGTTTCCTTGAGCGGATAATGTTCGATATCTTTATTCATGATGTCCTCAATCTGACTTTGGGACATATTTGATCTTGATGTTGACCACTCTGTTTGATTATAGGAATTAGTAATCTGCTCTTTTTGTGTAGCAAGATCTTGTTCTAGATGAAGATCATCTATGTGTCCATCCATAGAAAGCATCTCATAGGTAGATGGAGGAATATGTGCTACATGGATATGATCATCTTGCATAGATAAGAGCGTATCCATTAGATTATTGTAGTATCTTGAAGATACAAATTCTTGATCTTGATTAATTTCGGAGTTGCTTTCGACATGCTTTGGGTCAAGTTCCTGACATGGGGCAGCTTCAAAGGATGGATTTCTTACAAAGGGTTCTTGGTCATCGTTATTAGACATGGGGAAGTTTAAGGTTCCTTCAGCATCTGTAACCATGAGGTCAAAGGGGATCAATATGTTTTGGAAGGGACCATTGCTAGACCTTGGTGAAAGATTTTGATCATGCTTTGGAATAAATTCTTGAGATATGTCCTCTAACTCGTAAGGCGATGTAGAGACATTTTCAATATGATCATTGGTCAACGGATCATGCATTATGTCAATTGGATCAAATAGTCCCAACACTCCTTGAAAAATATCACTAAAGAGTGGCTCTTGATGTATGGCGATTTGATCATTGGATGGGGTAGAAATATCTTCAATGTGCTCCTCGATGGAGAGGTTATGATCATTGTTTTCGACAATTGCGGTGGAGAGATTGTGAATGTCTTCGACCATAGAGTCAAGTGATGTTGATATTTCTTGATTTGGCTCATTGTCATTTTTTGTTGGTGGATTTTGATCGTGATTCAAAAGTGACTCTTGACATATGTCGATTTGATCATTGAATGAGATAAAAACATCTCCAATGTGTTCTTTGATGGATAAATCTTGAACAATGCTTTCATCAATTGTGGTGGGGAGATTGTCAATGCTATCACCAATGGTTGAATGCCCATTGTTATCCCCAATCATTTTTCGTGTTTGTGCTTGTGTTTGTTGGGTAGCTTGAGAGGTTTGGGCAACTTGAGAGGATTGTTGAGCTTGTTGAGCTTGTGTTGCTTGTTGCATGGCTAGATATTGTTGGAATCCCTTTTGAAAAGCAGCTTGTAATGTCGCGTTGTATTGGATTGATGTGGTGGAAATTGGTGGTGGTGGGGGTGGTGGTGGATTTAGAATCATGTTGGATGTAGTGACAAGTGTTTGAGATATGCTCGGAGCGATCATGGTAGTGAGGGGTTGAGATGTGATGGGTGTGATAGTGGTGTTTGGAATGATTGAAGGGATAGTGATGGTTGGAATGACCGAGGTGATAGGTCCTTGGGAGACCGTATTTCGATTTGGGATCAATGTTGTTGTTTGATTAGATACCATCCATTGGTGTGATGTCGATGGTATATTCAAAGGATTTGTCGTGATGGTTTGATTGATGTTAGGTGGATTGATTTGGATGGCATGATTGGTGTTAGGTAAAGGGGGAAGCCCTAAACCAAGGAATGATGTAGGTAATGGTGGTGGGGATTTCCCTTGGCGCAATGCCTCAACTATTTTGGAAAGTTCCACAATTTGATCTTGCCAAATTTGTTCTTGATTTTGATCTTGACTTACTTGAGATATTTGATTTGGCTTTTGTTTAAGCGGATTTGGGATGCCTACTTGTGGTTTTTGAATGGGATCATGGACGAATGGATTTTGGATGACGTTTTGATTTGGGATGATGTTCAGATTTGGCATGATAGGATGAACATTGTTGGTATTGGGAATCATTTTTCCAAAGTTTTCTGAGTTAGGATTCATGTTTCGAAAACTTACACTTGGTACATCCACATTTGGTTTGTAGGGATTTGGTGGGATGATGTTGCTCGTTTGAAGACTCATGTATTGATTGTTCGGAGGATAGACTTGTAAGTTTGGACTTTGATTTAAATCTATCATGGGGAGATGTGTTCCAAACTTTGACTTGGGCATACTCACGTTGTACCATTGACATTTGTCGAAGGTGATGATCCCATGTATGGATTTTGATAATTGATAGGCATTGCAAGGCTTTGAAGATTTAATTGATTTGGATTACCCAAGATGTATGGATCAAGTTTATATTCCATGTTCTCCTTTTGTTTTGACCTTGTTATGAAAAGTGACCTCTAAGGTTCTTAGGATCAATGACGAGATGAAGGATGAAAGGTGAATGATACGAGTGTTGAACGTTTAGGGACTTTGGATTAATGCTAGACTTAGGGATTTTGATTTTGATTGTTTGATGTGGATGATGAACTTGTAAACCTTAAGATGTTAGATGTGATCTTTAGGATGAACTTGTTCAAAGGATGGTTGATAATTTAACTAAGTGTGCGTGGAAGGATTCATCCAAACACACCTAACTAAACAAATGATTTTGATTTGGTTTAGAAATGTACCCAAGTCTAGATGATGTTTGCAAAGATCTAAAGTTGTTTTGGTGAGATGGATTGATGAATGTTTGGAGTGGATGAGGTCTTTGATTTTGATCCTAAGAGACTTAGAGAGACTTTGTTTACTAGGCCAAGGTATTGAAGAACACACTTTTCTCTAAGAGCAATCAAAAGACCAATATGACCAAGAGATATCAAGCACATGTGTGGGGTCCAATTCGTTATCTTTGCTTAATGTATTCTTTTTACCACAAACACACTCTTGATTAAAGTTTCAAACTAAGATGTCCGATGTCTTAACTTCTTTAAACCCCACAAGATATTTTATGTGGAAATTCAATGAACTTAAGGCAAGGGTTTTCCTATTGTTACTCAAGAAGACAAATTGAGGTATAATCCAATGCTTAGGAACCTCTAAGGACGTGAATCCCAAGGGAAAGCAATAGCATATGGATTGAGTCAATGATATTTGTCTTCAAGAGGGTTTGAAATTTTGAGAATCATGTTGAATGTTTGTTTGCAAAATGTTTTCGAATACACACTGTGTTTTCAAACAAAGAATAATTACAAGCCCTATGGATGTGTAAGACTATATTTGTTGGTTGGGACAAGTTAGCTACGCTTATCTCTAGCAGATGGTTAGATGCTTGACCCCACTGGCTCCCCTCCACAGCTCATTACGGTCAGGCCAAGCATCAACACCCATGAAACTCCCATGGCATGCTTTCCATCTCTACTAAAAGACCGTAAGAGTGTGGGGTGGACGGCCGTTCTTACACCAACAAATAGATTAAGGATTTTGGCAAATTCTAGCACATGGGTTCTAGTAAGGACTTTCCGTTCGTGGAGATTGACCCATACGGCAAAGAGTCCCCTTTCGATCCATCTTGTCGGAGCCATTCGCGTGATTATGGCGTTTAACCAAAACCCTCATTTATATCCCTGTTGGAAATACTCTTGGCTTTAGAGTGTTACCCGAGTCGTCGCTTGGGTGAGTACTTTTTCCCCAAGGCGACCCTCTAAGATAAACAAAAGCAAGCAAAACACAATCCGTAACTCGATCGATCTTTGATGGCACAAAGAAAGAGATGTACGTGAAAATTCCCCTACTCACACTCGCACAAGATGTTCAAATTTTAAGCCCAAATTGAAGTGTTTCAAAGCAATAAAATGTATTTTGAGTGTTTCTCTTGCACCCTAGATCGCACGAAGCGCAAGGGGAGAGGATACGTACTCAAAAGACAAAATCACACAATTCAAACACTTGTTCGTTTTATAGCCTTCAAAGCAATTGTGAGTTCGTTTTAAAGCACCAAGATGAAGTGTGAAGATTGTCTGTTCAATTTTAGAACCCAAATTGAAGCTAGTAAGTTTCTAAGTTGAGTTTTAATCCAACCTTGAAAACAAACAAAATAATGATTGATTTTGAACCCAAATGAAAGTGAGTTGGCATAAAAGAGAAAACAAAGGCAGTAGTGAATGCTCAAGACCACTACAATAAGCATTTAAAAATGATTTTTCAATTTTAATTCTCAATTCTCCAATTTAAATCTTCTTGTTATTCTCTCAAATTTGTTTAAGAGAAACAAACATTGCTTCTTGACGTAAACCTGCAAACATTACAAAGATTAAAAAAAAATATTTCAAATTTTGCAAGATAATAAAAAGGATAAAATAAATAAAAACAGTTTTTTATACCACTAGATTATAACAATGAGCAAAGAAAAATAAAAACCCCTTTTTGTTTAAATCTACAAAAGCGTTTTAGACAATCGAATTACTCCCCACAAATTTGAAACTGAAGATTTTTTTGAAAAAATAAAAAATAAAAATTTATTGAGTCTTCTGCCAATGATGTAAAGAACTAATGGCATGTACTGTCACTGTCACAGATGACCTGCACATTCTAGAAATGGTTAACAAGCCAAACGAGCTAAAGTATGTCAAATCTTCATTAAATGGACAGCGACCCCTTTGTTAATTATGATATCTCCCCAAATCTTCTCATCTTGGCAGTGACAATAAACGTTGATAGGACTGCAAGTAAAAAAAAAAAACTCCAACGCACTTATTCCTATCAAAATACCTAAGGGAGAATGGAGCTATCCTAAAGGCATCGCATGTGTAAAGTGGCACTATCATAAATGAAAATTTCAAATCATGAAACAGATTTATCAGCCACCTAAAATTTCAGGCAAAGTCTTAACTTCTTGTGTGTTTTTCACTCAGGCGTGGTTATCAAATCTAAAATGACATGCCACACAAATTTAGACAAATGAGGGCTCCATTCAAACATTTGAGTAAATCAAGACCACAACTACTATCTGGTAGTCAACGCATAGAGCAACAAAGATAAAAAAAAAAAAAAAGCAGGATTTTTGTTTGAAATGCATCAGCACCGTAAAGGCAAGCAAACCATTGACAGCGAGATGTGAAGGCATAGACAGGGCGCGCGAACTGTCTTCTGGAGAAATGTGAAAGCATAGTCAAGGCGTGCGAACTCTCTTCTGAATCAGCTACGCCAGTAGACATGTATGGGGAATAAACAAAATGCCTCACAAAAACGTGGTCTCATAGAATGCAAAAAAGTCATGCCTCTTATTACCAACTACCACCCTTCAACAGTGTAAATGAAAATGGCAGGAGCTGTCTAGATAGATGAAGGCGTACAAAAGACCTCTAAGCAAATACATTTTGTAGAGTTAAAGTCAAAGACATTAAACGCTGGGAAATAGACCTAAAAGCTAACGACATCATGACTCCTAATGGTCATAGGACTGTGCAAAGACTTGCTAGGAAAGTTTCAAGTAAATGTTTAATGGCAGATCGCACCCAAGGAGACAACCAACAAATGCCCCAAACTGCTAGACAGAATGGCCAACGGAATGTATTCTCATGGTATGCAACGTTTGCAGGATATGCATTAGATAGATTCGTTGAATCAAGATGCGGGTTCACCAATAAGGCACACGAACAATTGACAGAAATTACAGGATATGCATCAGATAAATTTGTTCAATCAAAATGCGGGTTCACAGATAAGGCACGCTAACCATTAACAGAAAGCCCCAAAGAGATATCCGGATACACGCAGAAAGAGCTTGTTGAAAGGTTTTTAGAAAATTTCAAGCAAAGCATTTGGCCGGCGTAAAGACAAACAACTTTGTATGTATCTTCCCTGCCAGTGCAAAAATAACTGCCAGCTTTGGAGCAGGGTACGAGCATCCAACAAAGCATAACCAATGAGGGGCAGTCTTCTTCCTTGCCAAGCTACGAATAAAGAAAACAAACCAACCTTTGAAGATGTATGGGCTGCTCTATGTCAAATGAAGGCACAAGCACGAGTCCGACCTGCACAAAGATCCAGGAGATTGCCTGTAGTGGTGGGTTGATGCATAACAGGTGAGGCTTTAGATATTATGAATGGGACTACATGCGACATTGAATGCAGCTTTTTTCTCCATCCAAACAAATGAGTTTTTAACCTCTATAGCAAAGAGATAGCATAAACTACGCCCTACTGGAGGGTGTAACAGCCCCATATTTGAGCTTTCAAATTTGAACTCTGTTGTTAATGAAACAATATATTGACTGCAATGAGTATATCAACAGAAGCAAAAACTTTAGGAAAGCAAAGAGTTTATAACCCTTTCTATAGCATGAATCAATATGATTGTTAAAAACAAAAACGGTGGACGCCAAAATGTGAACCCTTTTTCAAACTTGCATGGAAGAAACAAGCAATCACACTAATAAATCGAAATGCAAGATTAAAACATGAGTTCCCCATAAAATCCATCTGCATTGTTAGAAAACAAGGAAAAAGATGAAATACTTGAGCAAATACAATCGAAAATAACTATTCCTCATTCTTAAACAAAGCAAACAAATGATCTTATGGGGGGATTGGTGCTACTTTGATGTGGAAAGTAGCCATTTCCCAACCCCTTTAGATAAGCTAATGATAATGATGGACAAGATCATTTCTCAAATGAAGAGAGTGACCTTGCATAATCTTGAAGATGAAATGCTAAGATTGTGGATTGATAGTGGACAAAATCAGTTCTCCATGTGAAGAGAATGACTTTGCCTAAAGATTGTGAAGGATTTGCTCAAAGGTGAAGCTTGTATTTAAAAATTTTCAAATGCTGAGTGTTGAAAATGGACCAATGTGGGACTAAAGATTCTGCCAATGAGATAAGGACACTTGTCAAATGATGATAGGCCAATGCTTGTGCAAGATTTGGGAAGAGTGCCCATGAGAGGGAAAATTTGAAATTTTCAATAAATTTTGAGAGGGGGACAAGGAAAAACAGCAATAAATGCCCTGTTTGACTTGTCATGTTGAGGGAAAATGAGTGTTTTAATAAATCAATAAAATTGATTTATTGTGCAAATGGATAGATCTAGATAATGCAAGTGGGATGGGATTAGCATTAGATCAAGATTAGATGATGGTTATGCTGATTTAATGCTGATTAGGTTATTTGACTTTCAAGACTTTGATAATTGATTTATTTAAATCAGAAAATGATGAAATATAATTTAGGATTTGATTTAAATGAAGTCCTAATTTATTTAATTAAATGGATGATGCAAGATGAAGGTTGAATGATAATGTTTATTTGATAAATCAGATTATTTAATGAACGGATGAAAGTGATGAATGTGTCTAATGCAATATCTAGTTCAGTTGATGAATGGACTTGATCAAATTTAAATTTTGCATGTCTACAAGCCTAAAGAGTGATAAAACAAGAAGGAAAATAGATGAAACAAGATGCAAATGATTATACCTTCCTTGATGTTGAAGACTCCTTGGTTGGCCCTTGATTTTGATGGATATGTGTGCTTCTTGGATGGCTTGTGATGTAGGTAGATGCAAGATTGAATGTGCAAAATGATCAAAGTGGATGGCTAAATGATAACAAGTGCTTGAGAATGCAAATTGGCAACATAAGGTTACTCAAATCAAAAGGTGTTGAAAATGCCCTTAAGGAGGGGGTATTTATAGGAGAATTTGAATTTCAACGGTGGAGATTCATCCAATAAGATCAAGATGAAGGGCTATGGTGAGTTGAGAACTCACAAGCCCTCACATCTTGACATGTGGATGGTGAAGTGGCTAAGGGGAGATGAGGTGTAAGTGAGGTGGCTAAAAGGTACATGAGGTGGAGGAAGGACAAGTACCTTCCAAGTATATTGGGAGATGGGAAGAATCTTGGGTGAATAAAAGTGAATTTTAAATTCACAATGATTGGAAGAATCTAGTGGATAAGACAATGTTCCCAAAAGGTGGGAGTTTGTCACATGTGACTTGATGTGACAAGTCAAAGGTTCTAGACGATGCATAGGAAAATGGGATTTTTGGAGGAATTAAAAGGAATTAAAAATTTCTTGGGGGATGGAGAGAGTTGACCAAGGTACTAATTAGGTTTGACTAATCAGTAATTAGAGGCTAATTAGGGGTTAATTATGATTAAAAGTCAACTTGCAAAAATTGGAGGATGTGACACATCCTAATCAAGGATTAGGCATGTGCACATCCTTAATGAAGAGATTAGGAAATGGATTAGGATTAGATGAAAATGACATGTGAGGAATTAAATAATATTTGATGAAAAGAGGATTAAGGAGGGTAAGGTATTTAATTAATTAAATACCTTAGGGATTTGGCAGAATTAAAGATATTAATTAACTAATAGTAATATTTATTTAATTTATTTGATGAAAAGAGGATTAAGGAGGGCAAGGTATTTAATTATTAATTAAATACCTTAGGGATTTGGAAAATTAAAGATATTAATTAAATAATAGTAATATTACTTAATTAACTCGAATAAGAGGATGTTTAGACGAAAAGTGATAAATTTGGATAAATTAAGTGTCCAAATTTGAATGTCTACATTTTTCCCCTCTTTGAGATGGTGTTACGAAGTAGCATCATTTCAAAGAATATTAAAATATAGAACCCAGAAGGAGATGGTTGGATTGGGAAAGATGCCCCAGTCATCAAATGATTGATTGGGAAAAAAAGATGATGGGGATGAAGATGAGGATGAGGGATTAAGGATGCCCCCTCGAGAGGACATGCGGGTTGAAGAAAACACGGGTGGGCTCTCTAAATAGATGAGATAAGGGAGATGATGCAAAGTGATGGACAAGAGAGAAGGAGAAGCAAGAGGAGATGGATGAAGCACAAATGGATTTGAGGAAAAATATGATGTTGCCCCAGTTAAGGTACAAGCCAAAAGGGGTTGATGATGGATGGAGGGTTGTCAATGAGGGAATGAAGGATCCCGAAACAATACGAAGATAGGGAAGGATACATCCCACTGAGTGGTATTGATGAGGGAAGGATACATCCCAAAACACCACTAAAGGATAGGGAAGAATGCCTCCCAATGATGATAAAAGTGTTGTTGACAAGGGAAGGATACATCCCAAAACAACACCAAAGGGATGGGGAAAGATATTAATGGATGATGATAAGGATGAGGATGAAGGATACATGCAATATGATGAAATGGAAAATGAAATACAATTTTCCATATTCGGAGCACTGATTTTTGCTATAGCATAAGACACAAGACGCCAGGGTATGAAGAATTAAGGCGAATTAGTGTCTAATGCATAAAACAAACACAACAGATAAGAAGGCTATCCCAACACCCCAAAGTCACAAAGACCTTGGTCGGGCCAGGTATTGAGATAACCACAAGCACAAAAGGTTGCCCCAACATAACACAAGACCTCGAGGATCTTGGTGGGTACTACGTGGGACAACCAAGAAGACACAATTAAACAAAAGATCAAGATATGCCCCTATGTGGACCAATCAAAACACACCATAATATGATGGATTATGGTGGCCTTGACAAGTGATGATAGGGAGCTCAAATGATAAACAAAAGCCAAAAGTATCAAAAGATCGCAATCAATTTCAAATGTCCATTGCCATAGGATCAAGAAGATAGATGGGATTGATGAGGTCTGTTAGGAAGGATGCATCATGTTGAGACCGATGATGGATACTAAGCTAAAAGATTGATATGATGTAGGATATTCAAAATTGATTGGATTTGTTGATACAAGTGGGTCTTGTTTGTTAAGAACCAGCTGGATAAAGGCATATCTTGATGACACGACACAAGGGAGACAAGACATAAACTAAAGACCTAGGGGCTCGGGGGCCGATCAAATATTAGCCTTGCCTACGTGAAAGCGCAGAGCCCTCGTAGTTCAGTGAAAGGTGGATGACTGACCAAGATGGAGACCTTGATGGATGGTAAAGATAGGATGGACAAAAGAAGAAAGACTGATGATAGACGATAGAAGAGCAAAGTGGACAATGAAGATCGATGATGGAACGATAGACGATAAACGATAGATGATAGAGGAGCCCCGGGGGCGGATCAAATGATCGACCTTGCCTACGTGAAAGCGCAGGGGCAACGTAGTTCGACAAGAGACTGACGACGGACCATGATGGAGACTTCGATGGAAAAAGAAGAAAGACCGATGATAGATGATAAAGGATCCCCAGGGGGGCGGATCAAATGATTGACCTTGCCTACATGAAAGTGCAGGGGCAATGTAGTTCGACAAGACCAAATGAAAACAATGGATAAAGGATGATAAAATGATAGGATAAGTGGATAGAAAGATGGGACCGATACGACAAGATAGGATAGACCTGTTGGATTGGATTGGATGATGACGATCACATAAAGCTCGGGGATGGGATAGTTATCCAAAGCATTAAAATGACTTGGGAGGATGATATGATAGATAAATGAGTGATGAAAAGTGATAGGGGATTGGAAAGATGTGCAAGAGAAGTAGGGGTGATGACGATGAGATAAATGGCATTGGGTTGCATGGGGGGAGGCCTATAGCTAGATACCAATGACAAGGGATTGTGAGATGGGATGAGGATAAAGATGAAAGAATGGATAGAGATATAGGGATGGGGATGGATGGGAATATAAGGATTAGGAGATAGAAAGGGATGCTAGGATAGATGGAATCTGAAGATAAGGATGGGGAGATGGAAGGGATGCTGTGATAGATGGATAGAACAGAAGGATTGGGAGATGAAAGGGATGCCAGGATGGATGGATACGAAGATAAGGATGGGGAGATGAAGGGATGCTATGATAGATGGATAGGGAGATGAAGGGATGTTATGATAGATGATGTCTCCAAGGACTATGTCACAAAGGAAGCAGATGCCCCCACTCTAGATATGTCATATATGAGGAGGCATGAGGGATAGAAGACAAGTGGAGGGGAAGATAAAGGAGATAACTAGATGAGGATAGGATGGGTGACTAAGGAATATGATAGGGCATGGATGAAGGGAATGTATACCAAGAGGTGTCCAAAGCATGCATAGATAGGTGCCCCTATTTTGATCAAGATCATAAGAAGGATGGAGGATGGGAGATAAATGGGATATGATGGTAGAATGCGGAAGATAGGTGGGATGGGGCGGGATTTATGAAGAGGATGGATAAGGAAAGACAGGTGCATAGCTGGAAGCATAGCGGATGCGGAATGCATATCAGGAAGTTGCCCTCAGTGCAGATGGGGATTTATGCATGATGTCCGCTTGCCAGTTTTCATCATGGTATTTATAAGGCGCTGCTTTGCCAAGTTTTCACCATTGGATGAATTATTTCTTTTACTATTTTTTTTTTTGTGGATTTTTTGACTTTTTGGATTTTTTACTTTTTGGATGTTTGGATAGTAGGGGGATGAAAATGGATAAGGATAGGGATGTGGATAAGGGAATTTAGAAGATACATGATAAGGATATGGATGAAGGACTCAAGCATCAAGTTCTATACGAGGTATTAAGAGCTCATGTTCAAACTGACTGTTGGATGTTGGTACAACCTTATTAGGAGAAATAGATTATGCAAAAGGATGAATTAGAGGGATTTGAGAGGGGAGATACATGGGATAATGGATGGTATGCTGCAAAGGGTATGGATGGAATGATGGGTGGATATGTGATGGGGAGATATGTTTAGTACCAACATTGGCACATGTGGTGGTGGATGTGAAAAGATAAGAGGATTAAGGGATGGAGAATGTGGGGATACTGGAGGAGATGGAATGGTGAATTTTGAGACATAGGGACCCAAAACAGACTTAGGAGATGAAAGGGGTGTATGATTAGCTTTTGGATTAGCGACTTTGGATGTTCTTACTAATTTTTCATGTGATGGCCTTGCATCTTTTTTCTTTGGGATCCGCATGGTTTTGATCTTTGCTTTGGTGGGTCTTTGTGGCCTACTGATTTGATGTAGATTTAGATTTTTCTTCTCTTCACCATGTCTTTTAGAGGGGACATGGGGAGCCGTAGATTCATGTGGATGCTTGGATTTATCTTTTTTTTCTTTAACAACCAAAGTGCTTTTAGTAGCAATGGGATGGGTGTGGAGATGGATGATGTGGAGTGATGGAGGTAGGAGTATGGGGATTATGTGTAGATGGAGGATGTTTAGGTATGTGCCTTTGTTGATCCTGACTATGGGGTATGTGAGAGGGATGTTTATGATGGATGAGATGGATATGTGATGAATGGATGAAGGGATGGATAGGATGAGATGGACGAGGTGATTTTAGGATATAGGAGCCCAGAATAGACGTAGGACTTGGAGGAAACATGGGCATGGTAGATGGAGGATTGGAGATGGTAGATGGATGGATGTAAGGACCCAAAATGGATGGAGAAGATGAAGGAGGAATATGGACGGTGGTTTTGAGGCGATACGATAGAGGAGGAGGGATGGCAGCATATGATTTGGTGGAGCGATGGAAAGAGCCTATATTTATTTTGGAAGAGGCTTGTTGAGGACGTCTAGAGGTTGTACCAACATTTTTAGATTGCGAGTCATGAGTAGTACATTCAAGACCTTGCAGATACAAATGTTCTTTAGTTGGATGGGCTCTATAATACCTTGCTCATGAAGGCCTAAACCTTTTCCTTGATAGTTCATTCTCTTGAGCATTCGATCTAGGATAGGATTTTTGTTATTCTGAAGAATGATGCAAGTTCATTATTAGGTGGAAGAGGAGGGTTGGTGTATATGCTTTGTTTTTCTTCTGCGAGGAGACCACCATGGAGGAATGTGAGAGGACCAAGGGGATATGCAAGCGGCGTGGGGATAGCATTTTTAGGCGATGATGGGGGATCATGAGAAGGAGATGATGGGATAGCAACATCAGGAGAGGGAGTAGGGGCCATGATAGGATCTGGATTTGTGGTAGTAGGCTCATGCGATGGAGATGGAGATGGAGATGGAGTGGTGGAAGCTTGAATGACAAGGGGATCATGGGATGGAATGGATGAGAGACCGTGATCTTGAGGTGGACTAGATGGGATGGTAGGATCTTGATCTGGAGAAGGGGATATGTTTGCATGCTTTGGATTAGACTCTTGGCATGACTCATCATGTGCGGGAGGCATGATAATGGAGTCTTGTTGGGACTCTTCAAGTGGGGAAGATGGAGGGAAGGAAGATTCATGAGGTTCATTGGAATGGGTTTTGTTGCTACTAGGAGTGGGAGGAGTGGATTGGATTTGGGTGGGTCTAGGAGTAGAGGGAGTGGATTGGAATTGGGTATCTTCGATGGATTCGGTGGTTCTTGGAGTAGGAGATGGGGGTTCAATGGATTTAGTGGGTTCAATGGTTTCAATGGTTTGAGCAGTACCAAGGGTGGTAACATCAATAATAGGTGCGGTATGGAGAAGGGTCTGATCACTAGTGACCGTGGATGATGGATCTAGATGGCACGGTTCCATGACTTCAAGATGTGGAGTTGGGGATGGCTTCTTTGTAATGAGTCCTTGGAGAACTTTTGAAATGAGAGACTTGCATATGGTTGGCTTGGCTAGGGTGGTAGGAATGGATGAGGGATTATGGATTGGTGGACTAGGGTTAGATGGATGAATGGGATCGAATGTAGGACTATGAGTAGATGGGGGATTAGGATTGGATGGAGGACTAGGAGTAGATGGACGACTAGGATTGGATGGAGGGTTAAGGTAAGGATATTGGAGTGGTGAATTAAGATAGGGGGACATGGATTGTGGATTAGGACAAGAGGATATAGGTGGTGTAGTGGGACAAGAGGATGTGGGGGATGGATTATAATAAGGGTATTGGGATGGTGGATTATGATGAGGATATGTGGATGTAGGATTAGTACAGGAAGATTGGGAAAGAGGATTACGATAGGGTGACATGGATGGGGAATTGTAATAGGAGTATTGGGATGGAAAATTAGGACAAGAGAATGTAAATGTTGTATAAGAGGATGATGTAGATGAAGGACATGACAAATATGGGGATGAAGAAGATACTGGATATCCATTGTCAAAGGTGGCATAAGGAGCATGATTAGGCATGGATGAAGACATGATAGGATAACTGGAAGGGGTGATTGGATTGTGGAAAGTGGGTGGAGAAAGCTTACTAGCAATGATAGTGTCAAGGGGATCTATGTCACATTCTTCTTGATCGACAAGACTTTCGTTATCGTTGTCTACGTAATTAGGGTTTCCCTTTACCACTATTGATGGAGGATAAGGATTCATGATGGTGAAAAGATAAAGAGGATGGATAAAATATTTTGGATGGTAATAGATTAAAACTCAAATCGGGATTTAGGTCAAGCTCATATCAGGATTGGACTAAAGCTCAGATTAGGATGATTGGATGATGTGATGGGATTGATTCTGACGGCCGACACCGAATCTACTTCAAGATAGAAGTAGATTGATTAAGTCGAAGGTGATGTGATTGGATCCGATCGAATGATGATTGATAAGATCGATTGATGGATAGGATAAGATGACGAAAGAGACTGTAAATCCCGTTCAGAGATTATCTTAGATGACTTAGGATACTAATTGATCGGATAAAAGGATAAATGGATGATTGTAGCACCGAATCCACCTTGAGATTGAAGGTGAATTGATTGGGCCAACGATGATGATTAACTTAGGACGGATGACAATCCTAAGCAAATGTTGATGAGGACGATCATATCAGACACTTAGGTCAATTTGGATAATAACTCAAGACAAAGTTTAAGGGATTTGGATGGGGGAAATGATGATTTGATTGGAAAAAATGGATGAAAGAAAGTGGATGAACAAATACTCAAAATGAGTAAATGATTGATTGGGATGGATGAATGATTATTTGGAACGAGTAAATGACTGCTAAGAATAGATGAATGATTCTCAGAATGAGAAGATGAAAGCTCAGAATGAATGATAGATTACTCGGAACGAGTAGATGATTCATCGGGATTGTAGAATGAGAGTTCGAAATGATTGAAGGTGGTGTGAAATGGAGGAACGTTTACTCGGAACGAGTAAATGAATGATCGAAATGATAGAACGATAGTTTGAAATGATGAAAGGATGTGTGAAATGGATGAACGTTTACTCGGAATGAGTAAACAAATGATCGAAATGATAGAACGAGAGTTCAAAATGATTGAAGGTGGTGTGAAATGGATGAAGGTTTACTCAGAACGGTAAACAGATGATAGGAATTGCCAAACTAGAGTTTGAGATGATAGATGAAGGTTCAAAATATATGATTGTTTACTCAGAACGGGGAAACAAATGATCGAAAAGGGAGAATAACTATTCAAAATGGATGATTGAAAGGTTGAAATGACTAAAGCTCAGATTAGGGCTTTGGTTAAGCTCATATTGGGATTAAATTAAAGCTCATATTAGGATTGAATTGAAGCCTAGAATATTTGGAGGATGTGATGGGATTGATTCTACACCAACTTCCGGAGTTTAAGGGCCGTAAGGTGTTGACAATCAGATTTTTCCAGATTTGGCAATTTTCAAAAATTGTCAATTTTTTCCATTTTAGGAAACCTCATGGATATACTTTTGGGAGTCCAATTTTTTTTCAAGAAATACCCAATATTGAGATAGGATGAATTTCCAACTAACATCCCAAATTTGAGACATGCATTTTGAGTTATGAGCGGAAACAATTTTTCAAAATGCTAGAAAAAATATTAAATTGCGATTTTGAGGGTCAAGATGAAAGTTTGAGGCCCCGAAAATGTGGCGAAACGATTTGCAACGGCTTTCTTCAAAATCAATTGGGAATCCACTTGTTATCTCATAACGCAACCACCCGTCAAATTTCAACTCAAACGGACACCCGAGTCAAAAGTTATGGCCTCCGAAAGTTTTGGCACAAAATCAAAATCCTCAAAATGAAGTCTAGGTGATTGGGATGGATGATTTGATGCTAGATATGGGTTTTAATGATGTTCTAAGTGGCACTTATGTGATTTTGGTGATGAAATGATGATTTTTCAGAAAAGTGTTGATGACGGGCAAACGGGTGCTTAGAATAGATGAATGACTCTCAGAATGAGGGGATGGATGCAAGAAATGGATAAAATGGAGCTTTGGAATGATCAAATGGAGGTTTGGGATGATGAAATGGAGCTTTGGAATGATCAAAAGGAGCTTTAAAATGATCAAATGGAGGTTTTGGGAGACTTAGAGTGACGAAACGAAGGCTTGGGATGATGAGATAATGGTTGGGAATGATTAAATGATGGTTTAGACGCTAAACGGATCCAAATGAGGCGATTTCGGGTGTTCAGTAGGGCAAAATGTGCCCCTTTGCAGTAAATCAGGAGCATTGACATTTTTTTGCAGGGCGCTTTCGCCTTTCTGCAGCAAAACAGGGGCGCTTCCGCCTTTCTGTAGCAAAACAGAGGGCGTTTTCGCCTTTCTGCAGCAAGACAGAGCTTGGTTTTTATGGCAAGGACCCAAAATGATAAAGTAAGGCCAATGAATCAAATATTTCACGAGTTTTTCACAAGAAAACACTTCAAGAAAACACAATCCTATGATTAATGTTAAGGGTATGGCCAGGAAAGGTCTTAATCTAGGATGCACAAGGCTTCTAGGGAGTCCTCGATATACTCTCGGTACGTGAGGCACAACCGTGAACACCAGCCCATTACAAGCGTGAGTCGGGAACCCCAGCGAGATACTGAAAGGCTCGGACCAACTCTTCACGTCTATCTACGTATCACCCTAGCTTCGATGCTCCGCCAATTACGACGTGACTGGATTGGGATATAACTTTCGTTCTCCCCCCTTTATATACCCCGCCGATACGCATGGTTGGAATCATCCCTTGGGGTGATGAAATCCCCAAGCAGGTCCAACTAAAAAGAAGACACTAACTGCTTCCAACTACTCCCCAGGCTCACACGAAGTGCAAGGGGAAAGTGAAAACAAATTAATGCCCCATTGGGTGACACAATAGTAGACAAGCACAACAAACAATAAATGTTACTTCCCCCTAATTAGACTATGTGCAAACAACAAGGATAATTTTTTAGAAATTTGATCAAATAGATGGCCCTACAAGCAAGCGTTAGCTATCTTATCCTTCGTTCTTGGTCAATTACGCCATAATATGTTGCAGAATGTTAGGAAAAAATACCAATATCCTTGCCCAAAACAATGTTAGAGGGTTATTACTTGAAAATAGCTAAAAACGCAAGCAAAAACGAAGCTAAAATGACTGTTTTACCCTCCAAACTGTGCTGTTTTGGGGCGCTTCTACCTTTCTGCAGCAAAACAGTGGTGCTTCCACCTTTCGACAGCAAAAACAGGGGCACTTCCGCCTTTCTGCAGCAAAACAGGGCCGCTTCCGCCTTTTTGCAGCAAAAACAAGGGCGCTTTAGCCTTTCTGCAGCAAAACAGGGGCGCTTCCGCCTTTCTGCAGCAAAAAGTTAGAGGAAAAGGGCCTTTCAAGATGAAAGGGCGTATCCGCCCCTATGCAGGAAACTTTATTAGATTTTTAAAAAGGAAAGTTGTACTCCCCACTGCAAGAAAGTGTTAGAAACAAACTTCTAAGTATACACCTAACTGCAGCAAACTGTTAGAAGAAAATGAAATTGTCAGATATAGGGCGCTTCTGCCTTTCTGCAGCAGACAAGAGGGCGCTTCCGCCTTTCTGCGGTAAAGCAGAGGGCGCTTCCGCCTTTCTGCGACCTTTTCTTGCAAAATTCTTAGCAAAAATGAAGGTTAAATGCAAGATATAGGGCGCTTCCGCCTTTCTGTAGTAAAAAGGAGGGCGCTTCTGCCTTTCTGTAGTAAAAAGGAGGGCGCTTCCGCCTTTCTGCAGTAAAAAGGAGGGCGCTTCCGCCTTTCTGCGATAAAAAGGAGGGCGCTTCCACCTTTTTGCAGTAAAAAGGAGGGCGCTTCCGCTTTCTGCAGTAAAATAGAGGGTGCTTCCACCTTTCTGCGACCTCTTTCTACAAAATACTTAGCAAAAATGAATGTTAAATGCAAGAACCCGTTTGTGGGTCCCACCGGGCGTGCCAAAAATGTGTACCTTAGAATTTTACCCTACTCTAATGTGCAAAATAACTAAAAATGTGAATGATAAAATACTAAGGACACTTCAAGATTAGACTAAAGAGTGATAAAACAAGAAGGAAAATAGATGAAACGAGATGCAAATGATTATACCTTCCTTGTTGTTGAAGACTCATTGGTTGGCCCTTGATTTTGATGGATTTGTGTGCTCCTTGGATGACTTGTGATGTAGCTAGATGCAAGATTGAATGTGAAAAATGATCAAAGTGGATGGCTAAATGATAACAAGTGCTTGAGAATGCAAATTGGCAGCATAAAGTTACTCAAATCAAAAGGTGTTGAAAATGCCCTTAAGGAGGGGGTATTTATAGGAGAATTTGAATTCTCTAGAGAATTCAACAGTGAAGATTCATCCAACAAGGTCAAGATGAAGGGCTATGGTGAGTTGAGAACTCACAAGCCCTCACATCTTGACATGTGGATGGTGAAGTGGCTAAGGGGAAATGAGGTGTAAGTGAGGTGGCCAAAAGGTACATGAGGTGGAGGAAGGACAAGTACCTTCTAAGTACATTGGGAGATGGGAAGAATCTTGGGTGAATAAAAGTGAATTTTAAATTCACAATGATTGGAAGAATCTAGTGGATAAGACAATGTTCCCAAAAGGTGGAGTTTGTCACATGTGACTTGATGTGACAAGTCAAAGGTTCTAAAAGATGCATAGGAAAAGGGGATTCTTGGAGGAATAAAAATGAATTAAAAATTCCTTGGGGGATGGAGAGAGTTGGCCAAGGTACTAATTAGGTTTGACTAATTAGTAATTAGAGGATAATTAGGGTTAATTAGGATTAAAAGCCAACTTGCAAAAGTTGGAGGATGTGACACATCCTAATCAAGGATTAGGCATGTGCACATCCTTAATGAAGAGATTAGGAAATGGATTAGGATTAGATGAAAATGACATGTGAGGAATTAAATAAATGTAATATTTATTTAATTTATTTGATGAAAAGAGGATTAAGGAGGGTAAGGTATTTAATTATTAATTAAATAATTAAATACCTTAGGGATTTAGCAGAATTAAAAATATTAATTAAATAATAGTAATATTACTTAATTAACTCAGATAAGAGGATGTTTAGACGAAAAGTGATAAATTTTGATAAATTAAGTGTCCAAATTTGGATGTCTACAAAGATAAAAAGAAGGGTTTAAAGGAATCCAAGCCTTTTGTTGAGGTTGGATCAAGTAGAAAGGGGTTTTGATCAATCTAGGCCTTTTCTTGAAGTTGGATGGGATTAAAAGTAGTTTTAATCAATCAAGTACTTTTCTTGATGTTTGATGGGATCAACAAGGGTTTTTAATCAATCCAGGCCTCAATAGGTTTCAGGTATGTCCTTCAGTATATTTTTATTATCTAAGCAATGACGATTCTTCAAGAATAGTGTTATGTAGCTGAATTGTATAGTAGTGCCTTGATAAAAGACAAGAAAAATATATTTGTGAGGTTTTGTTTGCAAGTAGTTTTGTATAATGGTGTGCATCATTTTCAAAAAAAAATTGAAACTATTTCACACTTTATCATAGTAAATTTTGGAACTTTCAGTTTTAATCAATTTATAAATTAAACCATGAAATGATTCTTCTACATCTGTAGGTACTATTCAATATCCCTGTGCCCCTAACATTATTGGTGATTACTAGTTTTTTTAATCACCACTTTTCTTTATTGTAACCTTACAATTTTATGTTGCAAAATGTGAAGTACTCATTTTTATCACAGTGTCATGAGATTTACTATGGAGTATTTCAAGGCAATATGCAAGTATTAAAATTTGACTGAGTTGTGGAGAAGTTATTGAACATGGTAAATATCCATTTTATGGTTCTTTTTATTGAAATATATTAATTGTTTTAAAAGTGATCATTTTCTATCACAATGAATTAATGTGACTTCTGCATATACATGTTTTAACAATTTAGATATAATTTGAGAGAATCAATTGGATAGCATAATATAACTTGGATCAATGTGGATAACTTTTTTTATGTCAATTAAGGTATGTATGTGAGGCTGGCACATTCGTTTATAGTAGATAAATGCCTACAATATGTACTAGGAAATGTTACATTGATTGCCTTGAAGCAATATTCTTGTACTCTTTTTTCTTTTTAATTCAAACTTTCTATATTTTTTTGGCTAGGCATGGGAACCCTCCACAAACCAACTATGCAATTTCTATTGTTTATTACATTTATTGATGTAATTCCTTATTGTCTTACATCTTTAGTAACACACTTGTTGCTTATGGCTCTCATGTTATTAATTAGTTATGATCATGACATGCTAATCTTCTAATATTTGATGCATCGTACTTAGGAGGGAGATATGTCTCTTATTATACAATGGTTTTAGGCCATCTTCACGATAATTGCAAGTATGAATGCAAGTTTTTGGGATGTGAGAATCTATTGCAGGTGTAACAGTAATTCTAAAATCAATGTCTAAGCGTGTCAATCTCGTGTTGGAATTCTAAAAATTTCTATATAACCTTTTGATAGTGAGAATATTACATCATTTTTGTAGGTTGTTATTTGTTATTTGGTTGTGGTTTCTTTGTTTGTATTATGAGTTGTTAAAACAACTCATCTATGTTAAGTAGTTGTTACAAGAGGTTCCTTATAATATATTGAATGATAAGAGGCTAGAGGAAATATAATATTATTTTGTGTGTTAAATACACTCATAATTCTCTCATGGTATCAAAGTGTTGGCCTCCATTTGCTTCTTTTCAGTTTTCATTGCGAAGAGTTCATAGTCTCGTTATGCTCGATTTGATGTTGATAAGGAATTCAAGGCCAAGTGCTACCTCCTCTCTTGTGGCACCCTTATTGCTTGCTTCACTCAGTTAAAAGTTGGAATCACTCTCTTTCAGATACCAAGAGATCTATGAAAGGAGTAGCGGGAACACTTTTGGATGCATTTGATAAATTGGAGAGTACTATTAATGCTTTCCCTATCTCTATCTTAGGTATTGCTATCTTTGTTTCTAGTTATTGAAATAGATCTTTAATTTTTGCTAGCCTTGCTTATTGGTGGCTTTCATAGGGGAGAGTTAGGGAGGTCACGACATCTATACTACATCCAAGTGATCTTGGTCACATCTAAATGGCGCTTTGAAAACTTGTCTTTTCATTTCTTTATCTAATCATGAAGGTAGTGATAAGAGTAGCATTGCCATGTGAGCCGTCAATTGTTATATGATTAAATGCCAAAAAAAAAAAATTAGTTAGAAGTTTGCTAGACACCTCTACAAATAGAGGAGAGAGAGAGAGAGGGGTTGCACTTAGTAATGATACCTAAATGCATGCAACTTTATTCTCTTGCTAGTGTCGGCTTTGATTATATTATTTTGAGTTTATTTGAGTTTTACCTAATCATTTTTTCCAAGCATATTGCTTTCTTCAAGAGTCCCTGCAACAACTCAAATTACTTTCCTAGTGTTCATTAGCTCATGGTTTGATTGGGTGAATGTTCATATTTTCCATTTCTCAAAGGCATTCTCTCACTAGTCAAGTTCTCTAAACAATACAATATTTTCTCTACATATTCATTGTTCTCAACTACAATTTTGTCAAATATCACAACCATAAATGAGCCACAAACAAAAATGGAACAAAGTTATAGGCAGTGACAACAAATTTCTATGACCCAATTTTTACTTAATAAATGTAGGTTTTATGAGTCCCAATTATTAGAACTTTGTAATAGGTGGTCAAGAATGTTCAAAATAAAATCCACCCACAAAGCTTGGTAGGTAGTTCAACTCTTTAGAGACTCAAATTTCACTAAAGATTAGCTAAGGACAATCCTTTTTATTCTACTTAGTGTTTTGAAACACAATACAAATATCTAATTAAAGTTCAAGTTTGAATTCATGAAATCATCAAGTTTTATTGGTAGTGATGTGGGTCATATCATATGTTGGGAACCTAGATTACTCTCCTCCAGTTTGGAATAAAACCTAATCCCTAAAATTCTCAACTTGTAAGCTTGTTTGATTCAAAGCTTAATGATACATGAAATTAAACTATATTTATTAAATTCAATTTTATTATATTTTCTTTCTTTATCATGTTTTTTTTAGATTGTGGGAATTGAGTAGCCCCTCGTATAAACTACAGTGTGCCTGGTAAACTCTTTTCATGTGACTAGTGACATTGGCATGACACACCCTCCAATACCACGGGTTTGGGGGGAGACTAGACCTTGTGACCTTTTGCTTGCAACATGATGCTTTAGCCTCTCGAACTAGGCCCCCCTTATATAGTGATAACTTCACTTCAACTAGGCCCTCTTTCTTTATCATGTTAATATAACAATTATATATTAATTAAATAATTAAGTAGAGATAAGTATTAGTTATCATATGGTTAAAGTATTCACTTAAATCTAAAAAAATAAATCTAAAATAAAATAACTTCAATTTTAAGTCCATAACTCTTTATATAGTGATTTAACAAGTTTAAGAATATTAAATATTTGGACTTGAACAACATGTTGGAATCCTTCTTGGGGTTTTGGTTTGGAATTTTTGGAGTCACTGCTTGGAGGTTGTAGGCCTTTGTTCAGTGTTATAAGTTGAAGGCTTTCACTGGTTTTCCCCTGTTGTTGTAGGGTGGTGTTTTTGTGTGGGTTCCCTTGCTATTGTTGCCTTTGTCTTTCTAGTTGGTCTTTCTTTTTCAGTTCTATGCTCTAGTCGAAAGCATGTTTAGCTGCTTTTTATTAGGCTCACTTCTAGTGAGTCTTATTTTTTGTGGTCTCACTTTTTGCGAGCCACCTCTCTCTACCTCTATGCCTACTCTATAATGGATACTGGCCCTTTCAGTCTTAACCAAATCAAAAAATGCTTTTATCAATAAAGATATTCAAACTAATATCCATAAGTTATTGATTTTAGATTTAGTATTATTAAGCAATGGTTTGATTATTAATAAATCATTTAGACAAGGTTATAAATTCCTAGATTCTTTTAAGTATGCTCAACATGCCCTAAAATATTATATCACTCACGTGGGCTAAAGAAAGTTTATTTTACTTTAAAATATGATAACTTTTTTTAGTTAAAAAATGATTAGAGAAATATTACAAATTCAATGTATTTGGACATAACAAAGCACTTTCATTACTATTATTGGCGTTGAGTAGAAGGGCTCTTATAGGACAATGTAATGTTTGGTTTTATTCGGGTTCACTAAAATGGCTCAAATTTTGACATTATAATTGTAATCATAGACATGCAATACAAGAAAAAAAAATTATGAGATAGGCATCAAATACTTGGGTTTACATTTTAAAATTATTTAAGAAATGGTATTTTTTCAAAAAAAATTAATTTTTTGAAATTTTTAAGTTAACTAATTAAGTCACACGTGAAATAATATATTGATACTAACTAGACTAGTCGTATTGGATTGCCAAATGTTGTCCATAAATTAATGGTTACAATTATCAAAAAAAATTATGATAAAATTATATTTCTATAATTTCATAATATCTACATTAGGTGTTACAAATAGTCTATGCTAGATGAATTCAAATTATGTACCCACTATCTTATACAAATTCCTTATAACCATGTATTCAATTACATCAATGGAATAAAGTGGCTACAAAGATGTATGCCTTTGTTTTATAATGTCCTTGTGAAAGTACAATAATCTTAAATTATAGTAAACTTTAACTATTCAAAAGTATCTTACATTTTAGTAGTTAAATATTATTTATTAATTTTATTTTAATAAAATAACATTACAAAAATAAATAATGATTAAATTATGAATCAATTAAAAGTTTAATCAATTAACATTTAAAATATTGTAAGCGGTTTTAAAAATGTGAATGATCATAAAAGCTCATCCATTATGAATATAAAAACAAACTAAAGTTGAATAAATTTTCAAAAGTGAAAGGTACATATTCAATCCACAAAGCTTAGAGTGCATTTTGTAGGGTTGGAGTGCACATACATCATCTTATTTTCGCAACTCTAGAAAACTCTGAAAACAATAATAATATTTGCACATAAATATTAAAATAAAAAAGTAATGCCTTTTATGTGCATCCTAGGTGAGCTCACTTGTTTTGACTAAAATATAAAATTTCTTTAAGTATTAACAAAAATCAAAATAACTAATGCCATGTTTCTCACTCTACCTTGTGCATATCGTCCAACAATCATGGGGGTCTATCATCCCCTCCCCCCATTTGTATTAGTTTTCCAAACGATACATGCCTTTGTTGATATTTTGAATTTGAGGGGCCCTCTCTCCATTGAAACTTTGTTTGACAGTCTTGAACCCGTGAATTTTGTCGTTCCAAGTCCCGAGGCCTAGAAAAGTGTTCTTCTTGGGGGTACCTGAGGTGACAATGTGTGAAAATCAAGGATAACTTTAAGAAACTCACCCCTTGGCGAAGGTGTAAAATCTTGGCGAATCTTTCCTTTTATTTGAAAAAAATATTAATTTTCCTTGCGAATCTATGCACATTATTAAAAAAATTGTAAAATCTTGGTGAATCTTAATGAATAATTGGTAAAAAATAATAATCATAGTGGTGAATCCTAATGAATAATCACTAAAAATATTAATTACAATGGCGAATCTCTCCTTTAAAAATTTGCATAGTTGGTTGGTGCAATTCCCCCATATTTTTTTTTTTTATAATATTCAAGTAGGGGCCCAATTTAATTGTGTGGCCCAAAACAAATTTCGGGTTTCAACAAGCCTTTTAAAAGGCATGTGCATATTAGGTCGTGAAATCAACCTGCAACCATCTGATTAAAACGATAATCGATGATTTGATGGCAATAAATAAAATCCCTATTCAAGGCTAAAATATCCCTAAAATTAAATGGTAATTTATTATTGTGGTGATATTGCCCAAAAATTAATGGTAGTAATATAATATTATTGGCAAATATAATTAATATTTGTAATTATAGCATAAACTACTAGCGAATCGGTTCCAATGATGCATCGTTTAAAAAATAATGCATAGGAAAATTAATTGAGACAATATTTTTTTGTAAAAACCTAATGATTCAACATCTTTTTTAGCTTGTACTATTTTCCATTTTTGGAGGTTTTGATTTCAATTATTCACTGATTGACAAAGATTCACCACTAAAGTTTTCCCTGGTGAAAATTCTTTAATTGAGTTTTTTGAGTTAGAGAATGAAATAGAAATAAAGCATCCTGACTCCACGATCGAAAGAATCATCTCCTCAATGGAGAATTCCTTGGTGGGTGAATTCTTCTCCTTTCACTCCACTATTGACATGGTTTGACGTTGGGCTATTGCTAAATGGAATTTGAAGGGCAGTGTAGAAGTGAGTGCTATGGTGGGGGGTTTGTTCCTCTTTAGGTTCACGTCCAAGGATGAAATTTTGTTGATCCTTACTACGGGTCAATGGATGTATGGAAAACACAACTTATCTCTATGTAGATGGAAGCCATGGTTTGACCCTATTGCATATCTAAACAAAATAGCTCTTTTCAAGGTTAGGTTGTCTGGTCTCCCTCTAGATTTTTGTGATGTTATGGTGTTTCAATAGATTAAAGATTTTATTGGACACTTTATTATAGCACAAAATATTACAAGAAACAAGTCCAAGTTAGTTTTTGCTCATTTCTGTGTGAATATTGATATTTATAAGACTCTTAAAAACCTAATCATTTTAGATTCCAAGTTTGGGAAGTGGTCACAATCAATTTGTTATGAAAATTCTACCACATTTTGTCAAAATTTCTCAAACATGGGACACTTGATTTTTTATTGTAAAGCACCCTTGAAGCATAACCAAAAACTTAAAGAGCCTTTGGTTACTTCTAGAGATGCTTTAGAGGGCTATCCTTTTAAGGAGGACATCCTGAAATTTCACATCCCCTCCTAAAATTGTGAATAATGAAGCAAAATTTTCACATCCCGAGATAAATACTATTAACACTTCACCTACTATGAGGAATGACAGTGTTGTGTCAGAATATAGACAGTCGGAGGAAGTGTTTCCAAAGACCCTAAGGATGGAGGCCCCCAAACCCATTTTATGAAAGAGAAAGAAGATGGGGAAATCCCAAGTGAATACCATAATATTCAGATGTCATTGGCAGATTCCCCTCCCTATTGTGAAGCTTTGATGGGTACAACAAAAATGAAGGTGAATTCATCCAAATCCCCAGGTGAAAATTCAAATAAAATTGCTGGTAGTCACTATTCCTTTGACTTGGATGGATAGTCAACCCCCAAAAAGAAAGGTAAAAATAAAAAAAAGTAGATGTTGGCATGGAGGCTAAGGTTGCCTGGCCTTCCCAAGGAAAAAACAAACAGAAAAGGCAAAGGAAATTGTCATTGGTAGGCATAAAATGTTGGAGACATCCTCCAAAAATAATTGAAAATGAAGATTCTTTCTTGGAACATCAGAGGGCTTAATAGCCCTCAAAAGTAATTATCTCTAAAAAATTGCCTTTTAGAGAATAAAATTGATATCCCTTTACTCTACCAAATTCTTTATGTATGAGGTTGTATGGGCCTCGGGAGGTTTGGTTACTATTTGGAACCCAACAAAGTTTGTTGGTACTTTATTTTATCAATATAAAGATTTATTGGGAGTTAAAATATCCTCTATTGGTTTATCTTGGAATGTTATAAATATTTATGCACCCAATGTGCGTAATGCTAGAAAATATATCTATCTTGACACTGTTATGCAGGTTTTAGGTAATAAGGAGGCACATTGGATGGTTGTTGGGGACTTCAATTCCCCTCTTTTTCCTTCTAAAAAACTTGGGCACCTAATTGATTACACTGAAAACATGGTTGATTTGGTTGATCTACTGAGGTCAACATGGCTCATGGACATTGATCTTCACGATCAAATTTTTAGCTGGAGCAATAGGATAACTAGTGAACACCTTATCTAGGTGAAACTAGACTATTTCTTGGTTTCTCATAACAGGGACTTTATCAACAACTTGAACCTTTTTGCTTTACCTAGAATTGTATAAGACCATAACCCTCTTCTTCTGGATTGGAAAGATTGTACTCTTGTTGGTCCTTTCCCCTTTAGGTTTGAGATCATGTGGGCTTCACGTCCTAGTTTCAAGGATTCTATCCTTAATTGGTGGAGTATCCCCATTCAAGGGTCTATTATGTTTAGGGTGAATCAAAAGTTAAAATAATATTAAAAATAAAGTGAAAGAATGCAATAGGATGGTCTTTGGTGATGTGTTTGTCCATAAGAAAAATCTAGCAACAAATCTTAAGGATATTTAGGCTGCAATGACCAGTGGTTATGTAGATGAGGAGACTTGTCAAGATGAGAAGGCTTTATGCCTTGACTAATGTTTTAAAGAAAGATGAAATCATTTGGAAACAAAAATCTAGAATTTAGTGGTTGAAAGAGGGAGATAGAAACTATGCTTTTTTCCATTTATTTGTTTTAAAGCACAAAAAGAGGAATTCTACTTAGACTTGTTGATGAGAATAGGTATGAGGGTACTACTAATGAATAGGTTGGAAAGATAATTTTTGAGTACTTTCAATCTTCTATGTATAGTGTCAGAAAATGTACTCCTTTACATTTTCCCTCTATGTTTGGGCCCCTTAATAAACTAGAATTAATTAAGCCTCTAATTGGCCCAATTATGCATTTAAAAGCCTAATTAATCTCATTTTCTAAAAGGGAAACTTGTATTAAACAATTTTAAATATTAATTAAATTGCCTTGAAATTGGTGTGTCTAAGGTTTAGGGCTTAGGACACATTCGCCCTTGGGCAAATGGGTCCCCCTTAAATTTAGGGCTCTAATTTTTAATATGTTTTTGGTGGCATTTTTATGATTCAAATTCAATTTGTAATTTTCAGCATTTGATGTTTAATTTTCGAAAAATTTGAAAAATAACTATAAATACCTAGCCTTTTTATCAATTCAAAACATCAAGCAAGAGGGAAACTTTCACATGAGAAAATATTATTGTTAAGAGCATTAAAGAGTGGATTTATTAGTCATCTACAACAACATTCAAGATCTTATCATGATGCCAAAGTTTATGTGTGTTCATGCATAATTTGGGAGCTAACATTGTGATGTAGGTTTCAAGAATTCAAGTCAATATTCAAGCTATTAAATCAAGAATCCAATCAAGCCATTCATACAAGATCAAGACCTTTGAGAGATGTGTTAGATTTTAGTCCTCTAAGGATCTTCATTCAAGGGTTTGGTGAGTTGCAACAGGCACGTGCTCATTCATCATTCCTTCCATTCATGTTTCATTTCATTTCAAGGCTTAATTACCAAAATGGGGTTTGACGTCAACTTTGTCATCAAGATACAAAAAATCATATCTTGAATTTTTTTTGACTTTCCAGTAGTGAAACCTAGGGAAAAAAAAACTTAGATCCACCTCTAGAGGACCTTGAAAGTTGAGCAGAAAATCCCTACAAAGACTCATTCACCATAGGGTGAATTTGTCCCAAGAGGACACTCAACAAAAGCTTTCTATCATAGGTGCATAAAATAATTTCTTTCTCAAATTTTCTATAAGTTTGTTGATTCTAATGAATATTTTAAATTGATGTTTCAAATGCTACATTACACAATTGGGTTTATTTTCTATTTTTAGTTTTTCTCTCAAAAGTGCATTTTAGGCTGATTTACCCCATCCTCAATCATAAGGAAAACAACAAGATCTCCATTAAGATTGACTCACCTGAGGGTTGAAAGTCAATATTTCACTAGGGGATCTCTTTTTCCTAATGAACTAAGGAAGATAGGTGCATCATGTAGCACCCCTCCATTTTGGCTCTTTGATCGGAAATGGTTTTCTTTGTTATGTGGTATCTCTTATGCCTTTGTTGTAATTTTATCATGTATGGAATGTATGTGTATTTAATTTGTTAAGTAATTAAATGTTATGGTTTTAGTTCATGTTTCTTGTTTGGGTTTAAGTAATCTCAGTCTTGTAACCTTAGGGGTTGTTGGCAATGGGTAGTGAACTTGCATGTTATTTGTACTTAGAAAAAAAATTTAAAAAAATTAGTTCGTTTGTGTAGTAAATTGCAACTTCCCCTAGGGTTGCATTGCGGGGTATTACACATGGTATCAAAGCCCGGTTTAAACACTGGGTGCTCTGGGATAATGTGGAACCCATTAAGTTGTTAGCTACTTAGATTTTATGTTTGTGTACTTTTTATTATGTTGTGGTGTGTATCTATACATGATCATGCCACCTAGGTGAGGTCGTGGTAGGGGTCGTGGTCGTATGGGTAGTCAAGGAGGTAATTAATAGGATACACCTCCCATTGTTCCCCATGTTTTAGATCATGAGGAGCATCAGGCTTCTTAGTTTGTGCCAGAGGTCGGTAATCAGCATCAGGATCCACAAGGGATCGGGGATGCTCAGTTGTGTCGCTTGCTAGAGGAGACTCTTGCTCGTATGGTCCCTACGCAGGATAGAGACCAGGTTCCAGCTCTAGCTGAGGCAGTCATGGCTACTCATATGAGAGATCTTCTTAGAGCTTGTCCACCCACATTTGATGGTTTGGGTAGTGGATCAGAGGCCGAGACATGGTTGTTTTATTTGAATAGGTGTTTTTCTATGCATCCGTATGGTGGAAAAACCAAAGCTAGGTGTGCAATCATGCATTTGAGGGATTTCACATCTACCTAGTGGAGGTTGGAGGAGCAAAAGCTCCATTTGGATATCAATATTGTATCTTGGGATTTGTTCCTAGAGTGGTTCATAGCTCGATTTCTTTCTAATCATTGGTGTCAATGTCATGGAGATGAGTTCCATGCCTTACGACAGATGGATATGTCTGTGGAATAGTTTGAGCATCGCTTTTTCAAGCTCAAATATTTTATGAGCATAGGTGATGATGAGGGTATGTTGGTTCAACATTTCATTAGGGGGGCTTGTTAGGGTTAGAGATGGCAGATATCTAACAATTAAATGTAGATTTAAATAATAAACAGAGAAACTAAAACATACACAAAATAAATCATAACACAGAATTTAACATGGTTCACCCAATCTGGGTTACATCCACCAAACCGCAGCCATCCAATACTTTTATTATCCAGTGAAAAACCTATTACAATCTTGCGAATAATCACGTTTCTCGTCATACAGTAATACCCATCCGAACCCCTTTTTCACAAGCTTAGAAGCTTCCAGATTTTTGGTTCTACAAAATTGGATTTTTCTTTTTTTCATTGATTTTTCCCTTTTTCGGTGATCACGCGAAAAAGTAGGAAGAAAAATTTTCTCGGGGGCTGCCGCCCCCGAACCCCCGCCTGGGGCCCGACCCGGCCCTGGACCCCAGCAAGGACAGGGGGCCCGGGTGTACAATATATCATGGGCTATTTAGTATAGCATGATTAGTTGCCACATACAAACAATCTCCCACTTGGAGGCTGATCCTGGACAACCTGCTGTTGCATTTACAACTCCCACTAGAAATAAGTACCTTGGACCCTGCTGCTCTATTATACTTGAATTCAACCTTGAAGGCCAACCAAAGTTGAAGAGGAGCTCAGCTTCTCCCTTGGCACCGCCTTCGTAAACATATCTACTGGATTTACATCTGTATGTATCTTGTCCAACTTGACCTGTCCATCCTCCAACACTAACTGAATGAAATGATATCTCAATTGTATGTGTTTTGTTTTAGAATGCAAGGCATAATTCTTTGCAAGATGTATAGCACTCTGACTGTCTGTAAACAAATAATTTACATCTTGTTGTTTTCCCAACTCATTCATGAAAAGTTGCAGCCATATCATCTCCTTTGCCACCTCTGTTGCAGCAACATACTCTGCCTCTATGGTGGATAAAGCAACCACCTTTTGCAGTCGATAAATCCAACTCATTGTTGTCCCACCAACTGTAAATACATAACCTGTGGTACTCCACCTGGTATCTATATCCCCTGCTAAATCTAAGTCAACATAGCCTTTTAAATCAGTATTAGAGCCCCCAAAACATAAACAATTATTGGATGTACCTCTCAAATACCTGAGAATCTATTTTACCGCATTTCAATGCTCAACTCCAGGATGACTCAAATACCTGCTAACAACTCCTACAACATGTGCAATATCCGGTCTCGTGCATACCATGGCATACATCAAACTACCTACAGCTGAAGCATATGGTACCTTGGACATTTTTTCTTCCTCCTCTTGTGTCTTTGGACACATATCCTTAGTCAATTTGACATGACTAGGTAAAGGTGTGCTGACAGCTTTTGCATTCTCCATATGAAATATCTGCAACACCTTTTCAACATAATTAGCTTGAGATAAAAACAATTTTCTGTTTTTCCTATCTCTACAAATTTTCATACCAAGGATTTGTTTTGCTGCCCCCAAATCCTTCATAGCAAAATACTTTGCTAACTATTGTTTCAACTCTCTTATGTGGTCCATGTTAGACCCAACTACAAGCATATCATCAACATATAAACACAAAATAATGTAGCTATCATTATCCAACCTCTTAAAATAAACAAATGGTTAGAATTACACTGTAGCCTTGCTCACCATAAAACTATCAAATTTCAAGTACCATTGCCGAGGTGCTTGCTTCAAGCCATATAAAATTTTCTTCAATCTGCACACTAGTTTCTCCTTACCTTTGACCTCAAATCCTTGTGGCTGTCCATATATATTTCCTCTTCCAAATCACCATGGAGAAAGGTTGTTTTAATATCAAGCTGTTCTAAATGCAAATCTTCAATAGCCACAATACTTAAAACAATACGAATAGAAGTCATTTTAACAACAGGAGAAAAAATCTCATCAAAATCAATACCCTTTTTCTGTGCAAATCCCTTTACAACTAATCTGGATTTAAATCTTTTCTTACCTCCATCCTCCTCTTTCAGCCTATAAATCCATTTTTTGGTAAAACCTTTTCACATGCAAGCAACTTGCATAAATCCCAAGTCTGATTTTCCAGCAAGGAGTCCATTTCTTCTTTCATTCCATGCTCCCACTGAACCTTGGTATCCACCTGCATAGCTTCATCATAATATTCTGGTTCACCAGCATCAGTTAACAGAATAGTATACAAAAAGGGAGATAATCTTTATGGAGGTCTACTTAACTTTGAAGATCGTCTAATAGGAGTTTGTGGTATTTGTTGCTGCTGTTGTTTCCCAGCATGAGGAACCACTAAAACATTATTGTTGGGAATATCATCCAACACTACATAATCATTTTCTTTCTTCTCATGCTGCAGCAATAGATCTTTGTACAACACTTTTTCATTGAATATGACATCCCTACTTCTCACAATTTTTTGATTTTCAAAATCCCAAAGCCTATAACCAAATTCATCAATGCCATATCCAACAAATACACATTTCTTTGATTTTGCATCAAGCTTGGTTTTATTTTTAGAATCTACATGTGAAAATGCTTCACAACCGAAGGTTTTGAGAAAAGAATAACTCACCTTCTTACCCTTCCATGCTTCCTCTAGAATACCACAATGCAAAGGATTAGAGGGACCTCTATTGATTAAATAAACAACAGTGTTTACAGCTTCTTCCCACATTTTTAAAGGCAACCCAACATGCAATCTCATAGTCCGTGCATGCTCCATTATTGTTCTGTTCATGCACTCAACCACTCCATTTTCTTGTGGAGTCCTTGGAACTGTTTTCTGCCTACGAATACCATTAGAGGAACAATAATCTTCAAACTCTTTACTACAATACTCACCACCATTATCAAATCTGAGACATTTTATCTTTTTACCCGTCTCATTCTCAACCAAGCTTCTCCATTTTTTAAAAGTTTCAAATACATCATATTTTTGCCTAAGAAAATAAATCCATACCTTCCTAGTTGCATCATCAATGAATGTGACATAATACAAAGATCCACCGAGAGAAGATACCTGAGCTGGTCCCCATACATTTGTATGCACAAGCTCCAATTTCTCATCTTTCTTTTGCTTCCCATCCTTGAGAAAACTAACTCTCTTTTGTTTTCCATACACACAACTTTCATAAAAATCCATATTAACACATTTTAGACCTGGTAAAACATTATTTGAATGAAGTATTTTCATACCTTTTGCACTCATATGCCCAAGTCTATTATGCCACAGTGCTGATTCAAAGTCCACAACAATTGTATGATCTTCTTCCTGTTGAACTGTAGCAACTGTTCCTGAAGATTGACTCTTTTCTATAACAATTAAAGTTGAAGGAACAGTATGTCTTGTACAAAGATATAAGGTGCCTACTTTCACACCTTTTGCTACTACTAAGGCACCCTTTGTGACCTTCCAATTTTTATCACTAAATGTAACAACACAACCTTCATCATCTAGTTGCCTTGCTAAAATTAAATTTTTGCTTAACTTTGGAACATGCCTTACCTCACGTAGTAGCCAATGATTCCCATTCTGCAACTTAATCTCGATTCTTCCCTTTCCAACAATCTGACGGGGTTCGTTATCTCCTAAATAAACCATCCCAAAATCCCCTTGGACATAATCAAGAAAATAACTTCTATGGGGGGTAGCATGAAATGAAGCCCGTGAATCTAACACCCAAGAATCATCAGCATTATCAAGGGAAAGAATCAAAGCATCCTCATCAGATTTATTACTTACCACATTTGCCTCTTTACTTCCTTCATTTTTATCTCCTTTATTTTTTCGAGACTAGCAATCTTTCTTTAAATGACCTGACTTACCATAGTACCAACAAACCTTCTTATCTCTAGATTGGGACTTTATGTCCTTTGATTTTCCTTGTGACTTCCCACGATATCCAGAATTGTTTCCTCTCTCCTTTGCTCTACCCCTACTTTCTGCATTCAAAACACTGCCTGATGTGGATGTTCCATCTGAGCTTTTCCTACAAATTTCCTCGCTCAAAATAACACCAACAACATCATCAAATTTCAATGTATTCGAACCAGAAACAGAATTGCTAACAGCCACTACCAAGCTATTCCAGCTTTCAGGCAAAGAACACAGAATCAAAAAATCCCTAACTTCTTCATCAAAGTTTACTTTTACAAAAGTTAATTGACTGGTGACTGTATTAAACTCATTTAAATGATCAGTAACTGACCCACCTTCTACTATTTTCATATTAAATAAACGCTTCATAAGAAATACCTTATTCGAAGCGGAAGGCTTTTCATATAACTTTTCCAGGGTTTCCATCAACTCTTGAGTTGTCTTTGATTTTGTAATATTGAACGCCACTATTTGTGCTAGGCACAAACGAATACTGCCAAGAGCCTTTCTATCCAAGATCTCCCAGTCCTCATCTGACATTGCTGCAAGTTTCTTGGTTTTCCCTTCCAATGGCCGCCATAAATCCTTCTAATAGAGATAGTCCTCCATCTGCATCTTTCATAACTGATAGTTCTGCCCATTAAACTTCTCAATCTTCTTACCCTCATCTGCCATTGCTCCCACTCAACCGTGAGATCTTTCCTACAGACGATAATCAAAATACAACCCGCTCTGATACCACTTGTTAGGATTAGAGATGGCAGATATCTAACAATTAAATGCAGATTTAAATAATAAATAGAGAAACTAAAACATACATAGAATAAATCATAACATAGAATTTAACGTGGTTCACCCAATTCGGGCTACATCCACCAAACCGCAACCATCCAATGCTTTTATTATCCAGTGAAAAACCTATTACAATCTTGCGAATAATCGCATTTCTCGTCATATAGTAATACCCATCCGAACCCCTTTTTCACAAGCTTAGAAGCTTCCAGATTTTTGGTTCTACAAAATCAGATTTTTCTTTTTTTCATTGATTTTTCCCTTTTTCGGTGATCACATGAAAAAGTAGGAAGAAAATTTTTCTCGGGGGCTGCCGCTCTCGAACCCCCGCCTGGGGCCCGGCCCGGCCCCAGACCCTGACAAGGACAGGGGGCTGGGGTGTACAGTATATCATGGGCTATTCAGTATAGCATGATCAGTCACCACATACCAACAGGCTTAAATGCCCAGATCAGTGGTGGAGTTTGGGTATTCAAGTCGAAGACCATGGAGATAGCTGTGGATAAGGCTCATATTGTTGAGGAGAATTTAGCCTTGGTTTTAGGTGGTTATACGGGAGTTTAGTTTGGCAATGCACCTTCCATTGGTGTTGCATCTCAGAGTGGTTGATCTCAGGCTACAATATTTTCTAGAGGGCATCAGTCACCCGCTAAGGGTGAGCAACAACAACCTTTGTAGTCTAGGAAACAAAATCCTCAGTCCCAACCCAATAGAAGTTGGAGATAGAAGAAGAGAGATCAGAGTTGGATGCGAGCTCATCATGATCGTTATGAGCAACCTGCTCAGAGTTCTCACTCAACATTTAGTGGAGGTGGTCTTCCACGACCTAGTGTATCCCCAATTTTTTAGGGATTCAGTAGAGGGACAAGATGTTTCGCTTGTGGTCAGCAGGGCCACTTTGCTCGTCAATGTCCTTAGTAGGGCACTTCTAGTTTTAGTCAAAGGCCGACAACATCAAAGCCAGCAGTAGGAGATGCGAGCAGATCACATAGGGCATTTACTGCAGTGGATACCTGTTAGGCTGAGTATCTGGGTGCAGTTCGTCCTTCAGCTTTAGGAGTTGATCCTCGAGGATCAAGGTTCTGAGTAGGTTGGGGTCTAGCTAGTTTTGAGGGAGCTCTATCCCTTGTGTTTGCAGGCTTCTAGGAGTAAGTCTGACCCTAGGGGGGAGGATGTTGCACCCCTCCATTTTGGCTCTTTGATCGACAGTGGTTTTCTTTGTTATGTGGTATCTCTTATGCCTTTGTTGTAATTTTATCATGTATGGAATGTATTTGTATTTAATTTGTCAAGTAATTAAATGTTATGGTTTTAGTTCATGTTTCTTGTTTGGGTTTAAGTAATCTCAGTCTCCTAACCTTAGGGGTTGTTGGCAATGGGTAGTGAACTTGCATGTTATTTTTACTTTGAAAAAAAATAGTTCGTTTGTGTAGTAAATTACAACTTCCCATAGGGTTGTGTGGCGAGGTATTACACATCAAACCCCTTCATATTGGTGAACCTATTTTCCTATGTTTTATTTTGGAGAACCCGATATTGTACATCAATTTTTTTGAAATTGGAGTCCATTCAAACCCTAGATCTAGTATTTGCATTAGTTTGCATTCCATTTAGGGTTTTCAAAATTGTATTAGTTTGCATCTCACTTAGGGTATTAAATTTGTATTTTTTCATTGTTTAAAATCTAAAAATTCAAAAAATTGCATGCATATTACATTGATTTTGCACAGTACTTGCATATTAGTGTACTTTCAATAATTTACATTAGCAAATTTGGTCAAAATTGCATTTTAAAAAGTGCTGATTTTTTCATCAATTATCATTAATTTCATATGCATTAGGACACCACAATATGGAAAAATTTGCTACATAAACTATAGTTTGCAACCTAAAACATAAAGCACAAATAATAACTCATAAATTGTATTTTTCATTTATAAAAACCCTATACAATGACCCATTCACCCTTGGGAAAATAATTCCTTGAGGGCCCATGAAAACCAAATTTTTTGAGCATTTTTGTGGTCTTTTGCACATCCTAGATCCACTAGTAAACCATTGTTTCAATCTATCAATTTTTGGGAATTTTTGTTTTATGCATTATGTCTAATCATCCATTTATTGTAGCCATTTTAAATCATTCCAAATTTATTTTAGTATTAAAAATGATCAAATTTGTAGGGGAATTGTTTACATTTTTGAAGCATTGCATAAGCTAGATAGATTACTTTCATTTTGGGACACAATGTTAGTATCTTTCCTTTCCAAGTATTCTAAGAAAAAGCTCATTAATAAGTATGTTATTCATTCTTCCAATATAATTCCTAGTTATGAGAGTCTCTTAGTGCAAGAGAGTGAAATTTTTAACACATTCCTTAATTTAACATTGGCTATCCTTCACTCATCCCCTAATATCTCTCCTATTTGTGGGAATGATGTGATAGAAGATGATGAAAGCATAGATAAGCATGACAATCATAGTTACTCTTTTCTCAATACCTCTCCTACTTGTGACGAAGGTATTTTTGTGTTAGAAGATACACCCATTAAGAGTCATGACAATCTTGAAAGCTCAGGTCTCCTAAACACTATCCTACTTGGGAAGATATTATAACACAAGAGGATGAGATCACTAATACATTTCTTAACATCACCTTGCCTAGTCTCTATTCATCTCCTACTTGTGAGAGTATTTTAGTGAAACGAGATGTAATCATATATAATCATGACAATCATAGTTTCCCTTCTCCAACTATCTCTCCTATTTGTAAAGAAGATATTTTGGTGTTAGAAGATCCACTCATTGAGTGTCATGAGAATCTTGTTTCTTCCTCTCCTCAAAACTATCCTATTAGGGAAGATATCATAATTCAAAAGGATGATATCATTGATACATGTCTTTCAAACAATAGTAATGTGGCTTCCTTAGATGAATATGATAAGTGACATTATAATTCCCCTCACTAAAAGATCATCAAAATAAGGATGTATGCTAAGGTTTTGAACATTAGATCTCCCTTGATGATTAGACCTCCTAAGAGTTATCTAATCACTAGACCTCCTAAGAGTCCTCTAATGATTAGACCTCCTACAAGTCCTCTAATTATTGTATGCCACTTCTTATCATAAGACCACCTCAAAACAAACCATTACCTCAATGAACCATTTTTAATTTTGCAAGGCAACTCACTAGTAACAATGTTTCACAACAACCAAGTTATAATATTGTTTCTCATACATATGACACAAGGAATAATAGGTAACCACAAAACATACCTACTTCATTACCATTACCTCAACCTATCTTTCCTAGTGCTCCTTTTTTTCCTTTGCATAGTGGAAAGGAGTATGATCTTGTATAAAAACTTCACAACAATCTTGCTAATATATCCTTGTGGGTTTTGATTCAAGATTCACCTAATTTCCATAACATGCTTCAAAATTCTTTACAAGTTCTTATCCCTCCTAATGCACAACCAAATGATTTAGCAACCCTAATTAAAGGTATGAACTCAATAAATTTAGACATTACATTCCATCAAGATGAGTTACCTCCATTATAAGTACAAAAACAAAATGAAGCTTTCATGGTGTGGTTGCCATTAATAATTGTGATAAAGTGAACTCTCATTGACAATGGTTCGAATCTTAATGTGCATAGTGTGAACCTCTTAGATACGATTGGAGTGGACAAGGCTATGATTGAACCTAACTCTTTAGCTATTTTTGGATTTGATAATGTGGGAAAGCAACCAGTTGGTGTGATAACCTTTCCTATTAGAGTTGGAAATGTCACATTGCAAACTCCTATCCATGTCATGCCTCAAGATCTCTGATACAATCTTCTTTTGGGTAGACCATGGATCCATGAAATGAATGGGGTACCTTCAACTCTTCATTGTTTAATGAGATATGTCTATATCAACAAGGTTTATACAATCAAGGTTAACCCTCACCTAGATAGTTGTTTGCACACTGAGAAAGAAAAGGAAAGTTTTTTGAAAATATTGATACCAAATCCATAAGTCGAACCCATGCAAGAAGAAGAAAAAGAGAAGAATATTGAAGAAGTCACAAAACTATTGGACGATGACTAGGGTTCATTAGATTTTACACCCACATTCATGGGAGAATACAAGATTACACACAAAATAGGAAAAGAGAAAGAAACAAACATACCATCCACACAATCCGAGTCATCAAAAATATGTGAATCCACAACCTTTAGCAAAGAAGAGGAAAACACAAGTTATACACCCACATATGATGAGTGTGATCATGAGAAACCACCAAATCCAAAATAAATGGAAAAAATTTATGGAAGAGGATACAAAGTTTTGAAAAAACTTGGCTATAATGGAAAAGGATGTGGTGCTAAAGAACGAGGTATTTGTGTCCCTATAGATCCTTACACACAAGAAATGACTAGTGATCTTGTTTGTCCTTAGAAATAAAGGAAAGAATCAAAGAAACCTTTACTTAATATAAATTTCATCACACAAAATACTCTTAGGACATATTCAAACACATGTCTTAGTAATGATTGGGGTTCATTAGATTTTACACCCTCCTTTATGGGAGAGTACAAAATCTCACAATATAAAGAATCTTACGTATGTATGACGCCTTGTACTAGGTAAGAGATATCTTTGTCACAAAATAAAGGAGCATCTTCTACTATTGATCAAGAGAGTACCTTGTTGAAGCTTCTCCAAGCTTTCTTGATATCTCTCCCTCCAAGAACACAAAATAAATTTTAAAACAAAATTTCATTTTGTGCATATCATAGAGTTAATGGTCATTCTACTAATGAATTTAAGGCTTTGAGTGATAAAATTCAACATCTTAAGGATTGTGGTGCTATTCCTTGTGTTGATGCACTTATTTCGTCTAATTGATACTAATTTTCATCCTATCATGTTTCTCATCACTATGTGGCATTAGTAGCTTTATGTTTCTTGCTCATTACCATTCATACCTGGTACAATATTAGGTGCAACCATATTTATCTTGGCAGCAACATGATAGTTCTTAGTGGTTGTCTTTGTCTCTATGATTGGGGGAAAGGATAACTAGTTTTCAGAGGTGTGCATTCTTTCCAAGGATCCTCTCTTTCTCTACTTAAAATACCAACGTAGAAAGTATGTTGAGATTTTAAGTGGGGAATATTGTCCCCCATTCATTGTTTGCATGTCCCTTCTTAGTGAAGATATCATACATTGACATTATTATTTGCATCGGGCCTAAGGTGAGTTTCTTGCTTCACTTTGTTCATGAAAGTTGAATTTAGTGTAGCATTAGCATAGCATATTGATCATGTTGTGGCACCTTATCAAAGTTATAGGGAGTATAAATTTTGGTATGGTTGATGTATGGGAGCCTATAGACCCAACATGTATTTCCCATCACCACTTGTCTTGGGGGCTCACGTAGAGGACATCGGGTTTTCACTAGCCCTTGTGAGAATATGTTCATGGTTACCGAGCATTACACAACTTGCTTGCCTTTGGAGCTATGTGTTCATAAGTGATTTTACATCCTTATGAGCGTATTTGATGGATGTGGCATAATGCAATTTTCTATTCCATATTTCTTTCCTCCTTGCATTAATTTTGACATTGTATGTTTGTGTATCTTGTCTTGTTGCTTCATATCATACATTCATGTTTTTCCCTTTGTGCTTATGTTGGTTTTCCATGGGATCATGATCCTGGGGGCTTGGCCACCTCCTTGATCTTTGTTATCCTATCCCATCAACATTTGTGCACTTGGGCCCCTCCTTGATGCATACTTGTCCACTTTAGTGTGTGATGTAGGAGCATCCTTGGGTCATGGCAATCTTGCATCAACCAAAAATATTTTCATTCTAGTTTGTCTTTGTTTTAGTTCTTGTTTAGTGCAAGTTGGTAGATTCAATATTTCTTCATGTTTTCCCACTGGACTTTGTGGATCTATGTTTACATCATGGGCATCTTCATTTCCCTTATTCCAAGATTTGAGCATGATTGAATCTTTTTCTAGAAAGTTATTGCTTCCAGATTAAGTGGAAGTTTCTTGAACTAGCACTAGAATAATTTTCTTATCTGACGACTAGTTTGATTGCTTGTGGATCATCCCCATATCTTACGAATCTTGGCGGTGTGATTTGAATTGTTTCGTGGAGTGTCCCTGACCTTCAAACTTCATATTATGCATTCACCATGGAGTAATTCAAATTTGAAGCCAACTTATTCATGCGCACATTACATGTTCCTTAATTGGAGATTGTAATGATCTTTGGCCAACGCAAATGATTCTAGATCCCCAGATATGATATAAAACATTGTAATAGATCTTTAGGAAGGTGGATTTTGTGAAGATAAGATTTGTACTACAGGATTTTGCTCACATTGAGGAGCATGTAGGAAGATGGTATTTTGAGCATGTTGTAATCAAGCCTTTGAGCCGAATTTGTAGACTAAATGTTATCGATTGTTTGTAATCAATTTTTTTGATAATAAGAATGTTGGAATATGTTTTTGCATCTATTTTATGTGTTGCTTCCATTGTGTGATTCTTGTTGCACTATCTAGATTGTTCTCTTTGAATGCCCTCCTACCATGATTGCATCAGATAGTACCAAAGCAGGTTGTGAACTTGCGAATCTTGAGATGAGATCTAGTTGCGAACATTGAGTGGGTTGTGTCCCATGTGGCATTCCTTGGGTGAAAAAATCATGGATTTGAGGCAAGCTGTAAGTGTGTTCAATAGGTCATTGAGAGATATGAAATTGAAACCTTGTAGTTCGATCGCCGAGTTGAGACAATTGCATTAGAGCAAAGGAAGAGATGCCACCAAGAAGGATGAACCCTAGAAGAATAGAGCAGATGATATAGGACTTTAGAAATGAGATGAGGAATGAGATCTAGAATGCCTTGGGTGGTTTGAGGAGGAAAAATGAACCAAAGGATGAATATGAAGAGGTTATAGAAGAACTTGAGATTGAAGAGGTTGAAGGATCAACAAATGAGAGAAAAGAGAGATTGTTGAGAGTAGTAGCACAAGTAAGTAAGAGTCATAGGGTAGAGGTTTCTAACTTCTCTAGTACATTGAATTTGGAATACTTGATAGACTAGATAGGAGAGTTGGAAGACTGTTTTGAGCTTGAGGATATTAGAGATCCACTGAGGGTTAGGTTGGCACAAACTAAGTTGAAAGGGCATGTTTCTTTATGGTGGAAAGAGTTGTAGAAGGAAAAAGTGGAAAATGGTGAAACAAGAATCACTCAGTGGAGGCAGATGGTTGCTAGGTTGAAGGATAAGTTCATTTTGGAAGAATATGAGTTGGAATTGTTCAAGAAGTTGTAGAGCCTAAAGTAGAAGAACATGAGTGTGAAGGAGTACATAGAAGAATTTTACAAGATGACAATCAGAGTTGGGCACTGAGAGATGACTAGGGAGAAGGTGGCAAGGTTTATAAATGGCCTTAGATTTAATATTCAGGATGAGATGAGTATGTTGAGGATTTCCACAGTTGAAGATGCCTACCAATATGCTCTTTAGGAAGAAGATAAAGTAAAGAAAAGACAGTAGAATAACCCTAGGGGGAAAGAAAAGCAAATGAATAGCAACAAGGAGAAGCAAACAAATGAAGAAGAATCAAGATCTAAGTGGAGTAAAGAACTAGATTAGAGGACACAAAGGAGAGGAAATGGAAGCAAGGAATTCTTGGGTAAATGTTTCAAGAATGGAGAATTTGGACATTGATCTTTTGAGTGTCTTGAGGGATCAAGTAAAAAAACTGGTAAAAAGAATTGTATGGAACATCAAGAGTAGGTAACTGAAGCAGTAGATGGGATAAAAACATAGCAAGGGGAATATCTTATGCTTAGGAGAGTCTTGATGAGGCAGTGCAAGAAAGAGGTTGAGATTTCACAAAGGAAGAATCCTTTCTAGATTGTGTGCAAATTAGGAGGTAAGTATTGTAAGGTTATTGTGGATAGTGGAAGTACTAATAACCTGGTATCTAAGGAGATGGTGGAGAAACTTGGTTTGAATAGGTTGCCACATATTTTTCCTTGTAGGATAAGTTGGTTACAAGATGATCATGTAAAGGAGGTGAAAGAGCAGTACTAGGTGAGCTTTAATATTGGTCCCTTCAGAGATGAATTTTTGTGTGATATTTTTTCTATGAGTGCTTGTCATGTTCTATTGGGTAGACCTTGGCATTTTGATAGAGGAGCTATATATGATTGCAAAAGGAATTTGATCATTGTAGAGAAGGATGGACAAAATTTTACTTTGGATTCCTTGAAGAATAAGCAGGAGGAAGTGAGGAACTTGAGTCTTGTGAAGAGTTGCAATGTTGAGAAGCGAGATGCAAAGGTTGTACTAAAGGAAGGTATGGATTTGAAGATGAACCATGTGGCTAAATCAGAGAGTGATATGGTACTAGAAGGGTGTAAGGGTAGAATTAGGTAGCAAAATATTGAGGTTGCAGATGAAATTGTAGATAAAATAAAGTCCTACAGAAGAGCTAGACCTATTGAGCAGAAGAAAGTGAGTGGTGATAAGTGTCCCTTATTACTAGGTGTAGTTATGAGGCAGGGAAAAAGGGGTGAAAAGAAGAAATTGAAGGATTTGACAGAGGAAAGAAAAGAGGATAACATGAAGTATAGACAAAGAAGATATTTGGATCAAGAATGAGCATGTGATATATATCTCGAACCCTATCAAATGTTCATGAGTTACCCTCATGGAACATCTTTCTCACCAGGGGTGTCTAATGCAGGAGAATCCTTGGGTCAAGGAAATCTTGTATCAACCAAAAATATTTTCATTCCAGTTTGTCTTTGTTTAAGTTTGTGTTTAGTGCAAGTTGGTAGATTCGGTATTTCTTCATGTTTTCTCATCGGACTCTGTGGATCTATGTTTATATCGTGGGCATGTTCATTTTCCTTATTCCAAGATTTGAGTGCAATTGGATCTTTTTCTAGTAAGTTGTCGCTTTCCAAATTAAGTGGCAGTTTCTTGAACCAACATTGGAATAATTTTCTTATTTGACAACTAGTTTGATTGCTTGTGGATTGTCCCTGTATCTTGTGGATCTTGGTGGTATGATTTGAATTATTTCGAGGAGTGTCCCCAACCTTGGTTGTAGGTCCAAACTTCATCTTATGCATTCATCATGGAGTAATTCAAATTTGAGGTCAATTTATTCATGCACACATTAAATTTTCTTTAATCAGAGATTGTAATGATCTTTGGGTGATGCAGATGATTCTGGATCCCTAGATATGATGTAAAACATTGTAATATATATTTAGGAAGGTAGATTTGGGTAAGATAAGATTTTAATTGTAGGATTTTCACTCACATGGACGAGCATGTAGGAAGATGGTATTTTGAGTATGTTTTAATCAAGCCTGTGAGCCGAATCTATAGACTGAATGTTGTCGGTTGTTTGTAATTGAATTTTCTGATAATAAGAATGTTGGAAAAAAATTTTGCATCTATTTTATGTGTTTCTTCCATTGTGTGACTCTTGTTGCATGGTCCAAATTGTTCTTTATGAGAGCTCATCCTCACTAAAGTGGCAACTAAATATAGTGTTGGAAAATGTACTCCCTTACATTTTCACTCTATGTTTGGGTCTTAATAAATTAGACTAAATTAAGCCTCTAATTATCCCAATTATGCATTTAAAATCCTAATTAATCATATTTTTTGAAAGGGAAACTTGTGTTAAACAATTGCAAACATTAATTAGGCTACTTTGAAATTGGTGTGTCCTAGGTTTAGGGCCTAGGCCCCCCTTAAGTTTAGGACCCCAATTTTTAATATGTTTTTGGCAGAAATTTTATGATTCAAATTCAATTTGTCATTATTGGCCTTTGATGTTTAATTTTTTTGAAATGAGAAAAATACATATAAATACCTAGTTTTTTTATCAATTCAAAACATATAGCAAGAGGGAAACTTTCACATGAGAAAATATTATTGTCAAGAGCATTGAAAATCATATTTATCAATCATCTACAACAACATTCAAGATCCTATCATGATGTCAAAGTTTATGTGTGTTCATGCATATTTTTAGAGCTAACATTGTGATGTAGGTTTCAAGCATTCAAGTCAAGATTCAAACTATTAAAGCAATCATCCAATCAAGCCATTCGTGCAAGATCAAGATCTTGAAGAGATTTTTTATATTTTAGTCCTCTAAGGATCTCCATTCAAGGGTTTGGTGAGTTGCAACAAGCAAGGGTTTATTCATCATTCCTTCTATTCATGTTTCATTTCATTTCAAGGTTTAATTACCAAAATAATGTTTGACCAAGGGAAACCCCTATTCACCAAAAATAAATAATTTTTCCCTCTCTTTGTGTATGTGGATATTTGTAGGTAAAGAAGAATTGAAGATTGATCAAAAGTGCAATTTTGTAAAGTTGTCAAAGTTGTCAACATTGTCATCAAGATACAAAAACTTAGATCCTGAATTATTTCTGACTTTCCAGTAGTAAAACCTGGGGAAAATAGAAGCTTAGATCCACCTCCAGAGGACCTTGAAAGTTGAGAAAAAAATCCCTACAAAGACTCATTCTCCCTAGGGCGAATCTATCCGAGGAGGACACTCAATAGAAGTTTTTTGTGATAGGTGCATAAAATCGTATCTTTCTCAGATCTACTAGAAGTTTGTTGATCTTGATAGATTAAGGTTTTTAATTGATGTTTCAAGTGTTACATTGTAAAATTGGGTTTATTTTTTATTTTAAGTTTTTCTCCCAAAAGAGCATTTCGAGTTGATTTACCTTGTGCTCAATCATAAGGAAAATAGTAAGATCTCCATTAAGATTGACTCACCTAAGGGTTGAAAGTCAATCTTTCCACAAGAGATCTCTTTTTCCTAATGAACTAAGGAAGATAGGTGCATCATACCCCCTTCATATTGGTGAACCTATTTTCCTATTTTTCACTATGATGAAACCAAATACTAACCATTATGGAGTGTTAGAAGTGATGTTGTTGGATAGCATCCTTGCAAACTTATCTAAGGAAGATAATGCTCTTCTTTTAAGACCAGTGTCTATGGAGGAAGTTAGGGCTACAACTTTCTCTATGGGGGCCTTTAAGGCTCCTAGCCCCTATGGTTTCCCCTTGACCATTTTTCAATATTTTTAGGATATTTTTCAGGGGATTTTTTCTTGGCAGCTAAAAAATTCTTGAAATATGGGAAACTACTGAAACAGATAAATAATACATCCATTTCTCTTGTCCCTACAATTTTTGATCCTTCAAACATGGTTGACTTCAAACCTATCAACCTTTGTAATATTTCTTATAAAATATTTTCCAAAGTTCTTTTCAATGGGCTATTACCTCTTCTAGGAAAATGATCAGTAATTTTTAGAAAGGTTTTGTGCCAAGCCACCAAATCCTAGATGGAGTTATTTTCACTCATTATTTTTTTCATTCTATGGATGAGAGTAACACTTTTGGCATGGTTTTTAAATTAGATATCTCTAAATCTTATGATAACGTGACTTGGCACTTCCTTTTCCAAGTACTAAAACAAATTGGATTTAATGAAATTTTCCTCAACCTCATAAAGGAATGTGTGACAATGGTTAAGTATTTGGTTCTTGTAAATGGAGTGCCTAGAGGTTTCTTCAGTGTTGAAAGGGGAATTAAAAAGGAGACCCTTTATTTCCATCTCTTCATAATGGTTACTAAAGTTATGGAAAGGAATATTCTAAAATTTCTTGATGATGTTCTCAAGGGTTTCAAACATACCGCCTCCCTTAACCCTTCATCTATCCAACAATTTGTGGATAAAACTATCCTATTTGGAAAATCCTCGGTTGTGGAAGCTAGGAAGTGGAAGTTGTGCCTCAACAATTATGTTACTATCTCACACCAATGCATCAGCTATGAAAAAGTAATATTTACTTGTTTAATACAAGCTTGGAGCTATAGAAAAAATTAACAACTATTATGGGTCATGATAGTCCTACTCTTCTTGTTGTTTATCTCGAGCTCCCTCTTACTATCAAAGAAGTTACTCCCTCATTTTGGAATACAATGTTGGAGAGAATTTAGAAAAAAATGGTGAGTTGAAAGGGTAATATTTTGAGTCATGTTGAGAAACTTCAACTCCTTGACGTTGTTTCATAAGGTATTCCTATTTACTTTATTTCCTTATATAAGATCCCTAGGTACATTGCCAATATATTTGAGAACATCCAAATAATTTTTTTATGGCTTGGTATGAAAGAAAAGAAAAAATGGCCCTCATAAGTTGGGACATTTTTTTTCTTCCTAAGGCTTGTGGAGCTTGGTAATTAGAAATATTTAACTCACCACTAAAGCCATTATGACTAAGTTTGGTTAAGATCTCTGTTAGAATAAAAAGGAAAAGTGTGAAATAATGAAAACTAAGTACTTAAACAACATTCATTTTGTCAAGAATCTCTCTAACTCTTAACATCCTCAACATTCTATGGTTTAGAACAATATTCTCAAATCTAGTTAGTTGATGCAAGTGGGACTAAGGTGGAAATTGGGAAATGGTTAGAGGATTAGATTTTGGGAGGACCTTTGGGTTTTAGAAAAACCTCTAAACCATCTGGTATTCAAAGACTTGTTGAGCCCAACTATTAGGTTGTTTAAAAGGAGAGTTGTTTGACTATTTCATTGGAAATGTTTGGAATCAATAGTGAAATAAAATTGAAAATTATTGTTATAATAATCAAGAGTTGATCCAAAAATATAATACCCTTCAAAAGGCTCTAAAATTAACAACAATCCCCTTATTTCAAAAAGGGGATGGGTTTTATTAGGAAAAGGATAGAAGGGAGAAGTTCACTATTAAGTGTGCTTATGGTCTACTGTTAACCAATGAACACTACAATAGATTTTGGATTTACATCTAGAATTGCCATCTCATCCCTAAGATTAATTTCTTCTAGTGGAATCCTACACACAACAAAATTATTACTTATAACAAATTAAGGAGAAGAGGTTTTCAAATACCTAGTATGTGTATTTTATGCAAAAGAGAGGAGGAAAATATGTCTCACATGCTTCTTAACTATCCTTTCTCTATGAAAATCTTGGATCATGCCTTACAAATTTTGGGCTTCAACTAGACCATGAATGAAAACCTAAAGGGTCTTATTAAGAATTGGACACGTCGTTATGCTCACCCCTTAATTAAGGAGTTATGGAGATAAATTCCACTCAATATTTATTGGAGTATATGGAAAAAAAGGAATAACAAAATATTTTATAATTTTGAAAAGTATGTTAAGGAGGTGTTTGGGTCTTGCTCCAAGCTATTAGTGGAAAATGTTTCTCTTTTCAACTAGAAAATTTTGAGTTTCCCTTTTTCTATGGAGTCGAATGTTGGTAATAGATAGGGGATACAATTGGACCCTGTTAGATTTGATAACTTGAATTTTTTAGCTTTCCATAATACCAAATGGAAACCCCCCTCTAGATTGGGGAAAACTCAATTTCGATGGGGCTACTAAAGGAAACCCAAGATTGGCTAGTGGAGGTGGTATTCTCAAGAACACTAATGGAGATGTTATTGATGGGTTCTCTAGGGGATTGGCAGAGAAATCTTGTATCATGGCTAAAACAATGGCTATGTTGTTAGGGGTTAGAATCACCCTCTCACTAGGGATAAGAAAGTTACTGATTGAAAGTGACTCCAAATTTTTCATAGCTATTGTGGAGGGAAAGGTGAAGGTGGGTTGGACTATCATCGACATTATTATTGATATCCAAAAAAATTTGTTGGGTAAAAGCGCAAAGTTGTGTCACACTTTTATAAAGAAATCAACCAACATTAATCCAATTTTTTAGCTTGAATCACTAAAAGGTGACATATATTGTATGTTGGATTTTCTAGTTGTGTGGCTGATATGTGTTTTTCATTTATGTCAACACTATTAGCATTTGATGCATTGAAGGTTGTATATGTCAAGGATATTGAGAAAATTGTAAAAGAAAGTGTTGCAGGTTCCCAGTGGAACTATGAAGGTCATGAAGGTGTCTTTTTTTGTATGTTGGAGATAAATTGATGTGGAATAAAGGGTTTATTGTGGAGTGTATCTAGTTCATCTACCAGAAGTTTCAAAGGTCTATGTGAAGAATTGATCATGTTGTGAATAGTTGTGTTTTAATAGTATTTTTGTGGGTTCTGTCAATATTCCTAAGTAAAGTTTATGTAATTCTAGTAATTCTAGTTGCTATGGATTTTTCTTTGTTGTTTCTTGGTGTTCTTGGATGTTTCTAGATCATGCTCTATCTTTGTGGTACATCCACATTGATTGATGTGCTCGTGGCCAAATATTTTTCTCTGTATATTCGGTTTTTCATGTTCTTGGCCGACATGATGGGTGTAACGTGTAGTGGATCTTTGAAGTGAAATTAATTGAAGTTTTTTTGGGTTGGAGTTGTTAATTTGGGTCTTCACTATGTTGTGTCCGACCTTGGTGGATTCACATTGAAAATTTATTTATAAATTTGGGTCAACATTGAAAATATGTTTTATATATCTTGTTGACTAAGTTGTTGATGTAATCTCATGTTGCAAATATATAAGAGATTTTTTTCATCAGTGTAAAGTGTGCTCGGTGTGCTCGGTGTGCTCGGTGTGCCCCCATGTGTGTATGTGTGAATATCATTCGATTGTAGAGCAAAGTGAGAAGAAGACTAAATGAAGTGGGAAGAGGTTTGAGTGAAGAATGGAGAAGGCTTTTTTGTGCTTAATTGGAATTGTACTTAGGCTTGTGTAGAAGCTATTTTATCAGTTCACAATTTGGATGGTTTTAATGCAAACTTTTCTTTGAATAGTGAGTCCTCTTTTGTATTTGAGTAGTGAGCTCTACGCAGTGTGCATGAATGCATTTGCATTCCCATTATTTCTCATTATACTTTAAAAATGGTATAATATTGTGGACTAACCTCCACCATGGTTTTCCCCTTAACAAGGTTTCCACATAAAAAATCTTGGTGTTCTCTATGTTTCTGATGTGTTGAATGTTTATGGTTTATTGTTTATTCATCAGATATGAGATTGAGTTAAATAAATTTTGAAAAGATTTAAGTATTATGTGACAACTGATTCACCCCCCCTCTCAGTTGTCTGTACTTTTTTTTCCAACAATTGATATCAGAGTAGGTTTCTCTGAAGAACTTTAAAAGCTTGAGGTGATCTGAGATGGAATCATACAAGAAATACAATCCTATATTTGATGGAATAAATTACTCATTGTGGAAAGCTTGAATGAAGTGTCATTTGAAGTGTATTGGTGAACCCTTATGGAAAATTACAAAGAATCATTATGTTATTCCTCAGAATGATCCCTCCACTATTGATGAGATTAAAGAGGCTGAGAATAATGTCAAGGCTATGGAAGCTTTGTTGAGTGCTTTAATGTATTTAGAAATGAAAAATGTGTTAGGTCTGAAGAAAAATCATGAGATGTGGACGAAGATGGAAAATTTGTATGAAGGAGATGTACATGTGAAGATGGCTAAGCTACAGAGTTTGAAAGACAAGTATGAAAATCTGAAGATGGGTGAAGATGAAAATATTTATTTTATGTAGAAAGTAAATGAACTAGTGATGGGTATTAGATGTGCTGGTGGTACCCTAGATGAGGAAGAAATTGTGGCTAAGTTGCTCATATAATTGCCTCCCTCCTACAAGGCTAAGGCTCATGCTATTGAAGAAACTAGATCATTGATTAATATGACAAGGGATACACTGATTGGTAAACTTGTTGACTTTGAGTTGAGTGAACTTGGTTATTTTGTTCCTAAGACTAAAAATGCATTCAAGGCTATTGTATTTGGAAGAAACAAGCAAAGATATGATCTAGGAGAGAGTTCAAGAAAGACATCCAAATATGATGAAGAATTGGAACAAAGAAAGAAGGTAGAGGAAAAGGTAAGTATGAGGGAGTGTTGCCTATCAAATGTTTCTCTTGTAGTAAAATAGGTCATTTTGCATCAAGGTGTCCTGAAAGAGTTCCTAGATCCAAGCCTAAAAAATATAGATTCCAAAAGAAATGCTACTTTGTTGAAGAAGGTGTGACTAATGATGAGTTTGATAAAGATAATGAAAATGAAGATGATTGGGTTTTCATTGCTATCAAGGAAAATAGTCCCGTGACTACTAAATTTTCTAAGTTGAGAAAGCTCTTGCAACCTGAATTGAAGAAAAGGGTGAGTGAGTCATTGAAAATAGATGTTCACATCATATGACTGGTGATAAAAGAAAATTTTTAAGTTTAGAGAAGTATGATGGCGGGGTTTTAGGATTTGGAGACAAAAATGCTTGTGTGATTCATGGTAGAGGATCTATTTGTCTTGGTGGTAAGCATAACACTAATGATGTTTTTTATGTAGAAGGCTTGAAGAAAAATCTATTGAGTGTTGGAAAAATGGTAGACAAAGGTTATGATCTTCAGTTCAAATATGGAAGATGCGGGATATATGGAAGCTCTGGAAATGTAATTTCCTCAGGTAAATAGACAAAAGGTAATATTTTTCACCTGAATGCTACTATTGAAAGTTATTTAATTGCTCAAGTAGATGAAAGTTGGTTATAGCATAGAAGGTTGTGTCATGTGAATTTTTATAACATTTTCAAAATAAGTTCCACTCAAGCAGTAAGAGATCTACCTAACCTAGTAAAGCCTGCTAGCACAATTTGCAAAGAGTGTCAGATGGGAAAACAAACTAGAGTTTCTTTTTAGAGAAAACAACACAACTCAAATGGATTACTGGAGCTTGTGCATAATGATCTATGTGGTCCCTCAAGAGTCAGAATTCTCCATGGTGAAAGGTACTTTATGCTAATTATTGATAACTATTCTAGAATAATATGGGTTGCTTTCTTAAGAGAAAAATGTGAAACATTAGAAAAGTTCAAAAACTTCAAAGCTATGGTAGAAAATGAGAGTCTGAAAATCAAATGCCTAAGGTCAGAAAGAGGTGGTGAGTTCACCTCTAGGGAGTTTAATTCTTTCTGTAAAGAGCATGGAATCAGAAGACAGTTATCTGCTCCTCGAACCCCTAAAAAAATGGTGTTGTTGAGAGAAAGAATATAACAATTCTGGATGTTGCCAAAACAATGATGATTGAAGGAAATGTGCCACATCTACTGGAGTGAAGCAGTAAGCACTATGTATACTTTGAACTAGGTAAATATAAATGGTAATTCTGGTAAGACTCCTTTTGAATTATGGTTTGGTTATAAGCCTACTATTAAATATTTCATGATCTTTGGAAGTAAATGCTACACCAAGAGAGATGATGGTATAGGGAAGTTTGATGCAAGAAGTGATGAAGGAATCTTTCTAGGTTACTCTATTAAAAGAAAGGCCTACCAGTGCTATAACATAAGACTAAGGAAAATGGTTGAGAGTGAAAATGTTAGAGTTGGTGAGGATTTTTCTAAATCATCCAGATATTGTGGATATGATTCAGATGAACATAATAAAAACAAATGGAAGAATATTTAGACACAAAATAAACTTCAAATTGTGCCATATGTTCTCATAAGACAACTTAAATTTGTTTCGGTAAATCAGGACAATCAAGAAGCAAAGAAAAGTGCAAGTGCAGAAGAAAGAACATAAGAATCAAAAGTTCAAGAAAATCCTAAAACTCTAAGGTATGTAAAGCTAAATCATTCTAAAAATCAAATTATAGGAGATAAGAATAAAGGTGTGCAAACTAGAAGAAAGATTGTAGGAGAGTATTGCCTGATATCCAAGATTGAACCTAAAGATGTCAATGAAGCTTGCAATGATGAACACTAGATGGAAGCTATGAAGGAAGAACTAATGTAGATTGAAAAGAATGATACATGGATACTAGTTCCCAGACCAAAAGATAAAAATGTAATTGGTACTAAATGGGTCTTTTAAATAAGCTAAATGAACAAGGTGAAGTGGTCCAAAATAAAGAAAGACTGGTATGTAAAGGATATTCACAAATGGAAGCTATTGAATTTGAAGGAAACCTTTTTCCCCTATTACTAGAATTGAAGCTATAAGGTTCATCTCTAGCTTATGTTGCATACAAGAACTATAAAGTCTATCAAATAGACATGAAGTTAGCTTTTCTGAATGGTGAGCTAGAAGAAGTATATATTGAATAGCCTGGTGGATTTCAACTGAATAATAAGGAATACATGGTTTGTCGATTGAAGAAAGCTTTTCATGGACTCAAGCAAGCCCTTAGAGCCTGGTATGCTAGATTAGACAAATACTTACTGAAGCTTGGATTCAATAAAGGTACTATTGACAACAACTTATACTTCAAATTGAATCATGATAAAGAGTTAATTATTGAAGTCTTTGTTGATGACATTATTTTTGGAGGAGATCATAATCTATGTATGAGGTTTGTTGATGAAATGAAGAGTGAATTTGAGATGAGTATGATTGGAGAAATGAAGTTCATTTTGGGATTACAAGTTACTCAATTAGACAAGGGGATCTTCATATCTCAGTCCAAATATGTGAGAACTATTGAAGAAGTTTGGCATGGATTATTCAAAACCTGTTGGTACTCCCATGGTAACTAGATGCAAGTTGACATAGAACGATGATTCTCCTAAGGAAAATCAGACAAGATACAAATCAATGATCGGTGGATTGCTATACTTAACTCAAACTAAACCAAACATTATGAATGTTGTATGTATGGTTGCTATATTTCAGGCTAATCAAAAGAATCTGATGTGACTGTTATTAAGAGAATCTTTAGGTATCTAAAAGGGATAATTGATTTTTGGTTTTGGTACCCTAAGGATGATGATCTTACTTAAAATGCATATACTGATGTGGATTGGGCAGGAGATGTAGATGAAAAAATGAGTACTAGTGGTGGTGCTTTCTTCCTAGGGCAGAAGTTGGTGTCTTGGTTGAGCAAAAATAAAAATTACATTTCTCTATCTACTGCTTGAAGCAGAGTATATTGCTACTGCAAATAAGTGTACTCAAGTGATGTGGATGAAACAAATGTTGAAAGATATCAGAGTAGTATATGATCAACCAATTGCCATATATTGTGATAACTCAAGTGAAATTAACATATCAAAGAGTCTGGTGCTACACTCTAAGACCAAACATATATCAATCAAGTTTCACTTTCTGAGGGAGAAAGTGAGTGAAAAGGAAGTCAGACTGGACTATGTGCCTACCAAAGAACATATTACAGATATTTTTACTAAGCCATTGCCAAAGGATACTTTTGAGTATCTAAGAAGGATTACAGGGGTGAATACCCCTCTTGATATGAACTAGGATGCATTAACTTGAATCAATCCATGCATTTCATGATCATATTCTGATCCAGATTGATGTTTTTGTGGCTGGTCCTTAAGGTGAGTAGTCAGATGTGCAGATATGTGGTTCAAATCTTGTATGTGGAAAGATAATGTTTATCTTTTCCATTGATGTCAAAGGGAGAGAAGAGTAATGTGAAAAAATGTTGTTTATTTGGAGTGAAGAGTCTTGTGGGGAGAGGATCTTGCAGAAGAAGTCAAGGAAGAAGAGTCAGAATCTAAGGAGCAAGTGCTAATTGAGAGTTAGGTTGATGGTGTTTTTCACATCATGTTTTTCCATCAATGCCAAAGGGTGAGATTGTTGGATGTTGTGGTTGTGTGGGTGATATGTGGTTGTCATTGATTTCAACACTATTAACATTTGATGTATTGAAGGCTATATATATGTTGAGAATATTGAGAAAATTGTAAAAGAAAGTGTTGCAGGTTCCTAGTGGAACTATGAAAGTCATGAGGGTGTCTTGTTCTATACGTTGGAGATAAATTGTTGTGGAATAAAGGGTTTATTGTTAAGTGTATCTAGTTCATCTACCGAAAGTTTCAGAGGTCTGCATGAAGAATTGATCATGCTGTGAGCAGTTGTGTTTTGACAATATTTTTGTGGGTTATGTCAGTATTCTAGAGTAAATTTTATGTAATTCTGGTAATTATAGTTGTTGTGGATGTTTCTTCATTGTTTCTTGGTTTTCTTGGATGTTTCTAGATCATACTCTATCTTTGTGGTACATCCACATTGATTGATGTGCTTGTGGTCAAAGATTTTTCTTTGTATGTTTGGTTTTTCATGTTCTTGGCTAACATGATGGGTGTAATGTGTAGTGGATCTTTGAGGTGAAATTAATTAAAGTATTTTTGGATTGGAGTTGTTAATTTGTGTCTCCACTATGTTGTGGCTGACCTTGGTGTATTCACATTGAAAATTTATTTGTAAATTTGGGCCAACATTGAAAATATATTTTATATCTCTGGCCAACTAAGTTGTTGATGTAATCTCATGTTGTGGATATATAAGAGTGATTGTTTCATCGATGTAAAGTTTTCTCGGGCTCCATGTGCTCCCATGTTTGAATGTGTGAATATCATTCGATTGCAAAGCAAAGTGTGAAGAATATTGAGTGGAGTGTGAAGAAGACTTGGCAAAGTGTGAAGAAGTTTGAGTGAAGAGTGAAGAAAATCTTTATGTGCTTAACTGGAACTATAATCAAGCTTGTGTAGAAGCCATTTTCTCAATTCACAATTTGGATGGTTTTAATCCAAACTTTTCTTTGGAAAGTGAGTCCTCTTTTGTATTTGAGTAGTGAGATCTAGGTAGTGTGCCTGAATGCATGTGCATTCCCATTATTTCTCATTATACTTTTAATAGGGTATAATATTGTGGACTAACCTCCACTGTGGTTTTTCCCCTAACAGGGTTTCCACGTAAAAAATCTTAGTGTTCTCTGTGTTTCTGATGTGTTGAATGTTTATGGTTTATTGTTTATTCATCAGATATGAGATTGAGTTAAATAAAGTTTGAAAATATTTAAGTATTCTATGGCAACTAATTCACCCCCCCTCTCAGTTGTCTGTCTTTGTTTTTCCAACATTGTCATGCCCTAATTTTTATACAACCACCAATTTTTTTTAAAAATATGTATAGTCAATGAAAATTGTTCAACCATAGATGATCACAACAACATACAAAAGATAAGGTGAACATTCAATATCCCTAACCACAATTATTTTAATAACACCATTAACCTTTCCATTCCTTTTTAATATTTAAAAAAAAAACATTATTAATAATGACACTATTACTTTCTTGATAAGTAATTATTTTTAAAATGTTATCTTAATACTCAATATTAATATTTTATTTCTTAATACCAACATAAAATCCTTCTAACTTAACCTCAAGGCCTATGAACCAAGGACCAAGAAGAATATAATAGTGACAAGATGAAGGGTGGCCATGTGGATCCCCTTAATCCATTGGTGTTAGAACTCCTGCACACTCAACAAATTGTGTTAGTACACTAGGAATGTATATATACACACACACAATATAAATAATTCACTATTTAATATATATCAACATAATCTAATATCCTACACAAAACATTATATATATCTTATCATGATGAAGTGCATTAATCAAAAATCACATCAAAATTACCATAACATATTAAACCCTGACATACATTAGCATCACATGTAGAATACAATAGATCATCATCACCATCATAACACATATAATTATGAATCAAATGATTAATCATAAGGTATCATATACAACACATCACTTTTCAATTACATCAATCACTCTGACCGTAACAAGAATTACTACATGAACAATATAACATAATATCACAATTATATTAATACCTTATAAAATATGCATCAGTCAAATCATCACCTGTAGATTCTAATATCATGTCACATACCATCCTCAATGAATGTATATGCATTGTTAAAATACTAAATCTCATAATCATCTGAATATATCTAGACCCACCAAAAGATCAAACCAGAGGGTAACCCATGAACTAAATAATATATCATCCATTGAATAGGTACAACTTTCCAATTAATCCATCAAGAGAGTAAGCATCTCTCCCAACTCAGGTATGTCACCCAACATGAAAGCACATAAAATATTTGACAAGGATCATCAAATCTTATCGAATCAACATGAACATTGATCTAGAGGAAGGACATTCAACTAGACAACATACCCAAAAGGCAAGGAATTCTTGTATCAACTCCATTGTTGCTTCTATGTGCAAAATTCAAAAGTGACTCCAATGAACAAAGGAAAACCATCATGTTATGTTTCAACTCCTCAAAAACTGACTTGGAGGCTTCTTTCCAACATTATAAAGGTGTTTCCACTAAGTATTCAATTCCTAGACTCATGTGTAGGCCCAATCTTGCTTGGACATCCACCTTTCCTTATGATTGTGTAAATTGGACCTCTTGGGACAGTCAAAACAATACCCATTGAAACCTTCAAGAATGTTCCACATACACTTGTACAGACCTATAAGACCTCCCACTACACCTCCAAGCCATTACCAATGACTAACAACAATTTTTAGATCTTGTAGGAATTACAATCCACCAATCTATGGTTTGCTGCCCCAAAGCTTGATTCAACTTGAACATTCAAATTTTGCAAGATATGACTTGGGAACTTTCTACTCTCAGCCTGAAGGCTTACAAAAATTACCAAAATTTTATCAAACCCAAACCTTACGAATGCATCTGAGGACTTGAGCAAATAGTCACAATGCAGGTTCTTTTACACTGTCTCCATACAAACTTGAAGCAAACTATCAAAGAGTTCTCCTTCCCACGTGAAAATGGAGACTCCAAACATTGCATGCATGTTGAACACATCAAAACAGAATTTTTTACAATATTTCACCATTTTATCACAGTGGAAACTCAAGTTATTACATTTTTCCTTGTTGACTGGAACCCTAGGTAGGGTTTAGACTAGTTTCAGTAAAAATGCAATAACTTTCAAAATACCTAATGAAATCTAGTGCTACAAAAACAAAAAGAAAGTAGATTCACATATCTACACTATAAAATTTATTTCAGATCAATACATGAGCCATATAGGCCGTACCAAATGATAGAAAATGACTGCAATGTTGGAAAATCATAAAAAAAAAAAAAGCAGTTTTAGGAAAAATACAATAACTTTTAAATTACTAGATGAAATTTGATGCCAAAAAAAGAAAAATAAAGTAGATTGACATAGCTCAACATGATGAAATTGGTTGCAAGTCAATTTATGGATCATACAATCTGTACCAAATGAAAAAACATAACTGTAGTGTTTGAAAACTTAGAAAAAACTAGCTTCAATTCATCAAAGTTACAAAAATCAACTTGAACAACCTCTACCAGACCTTGGAGGGCATGTAAATACATATTACAATCATTTTTCCATTTTTTTTAATGTTTCCTTCTTGGTTTGTAACAACTCTTTTTTTTTCCACCTTGCTAAAGTTGCATGACAACTATTAGCAACTTTTTGACAATTTTTAGCAACCTTACCAACTTTTAAACCAACGAACCAAAACACTTAAAAAAGGATTAATATGATTCCAAATGGTAATAAATGACCTTATTAAACACTAAAACACACCATTAGCTTAAAAAACCAAAAATAACAAAATTATGCCTATGAAGCTCCTGATGCCCCTAGATCATACACCCAAGGGGAAGAAAAATAAACTCAAGTCCACTTGAGTGCATGTCTTCTTTTTCTTCCCGGTCTTCCAATTCTTCTGCACTATTTCCTTGATGTCTTCTTGGCCTTGTATTTTAGTCATCCATTTGTTTGCTTGATTGTCTTCTTAGCTCCTTCTCTTCTTTCTTCCTTGCAAGGTATTCCTCTTTTGGAATTCTCCTTTGGACCTGATCTCTTTCAAGAGCCTGCTTCTGAATGATTTTTATCTCCTTTTCTAACAAACCTACACATACATAGTCCAATGAAAGATTAGAAATAAAATATTGAGACCTTGAGGTCTCCTCCTTGTCTCCTTGTCTCCTTGCACCATACACTCCACTTCAACACCCAAGAGATCCTCCATGTGTGCTATTGTTGGATTAGGAATAGACTTGTCCTCTAAGGGTCTCCTTTGATAAATAGCATCTTCTAACACTTCCATCATAGTTGTTAATTTCTCTTGACTTTCATACAAAAAGTAGTGTCCCTTTTTTTCCAAATTTTCCATCTCCTTCCAAAGGATTTGATCAATCTTTGTATATGGACTAGATACTTCTTGTTGCACTTCAGGGCTGCATTCATCATTGAACTTTTCATTTTTTCCTACTACTACAAAAAACTTATCATTCATATCCATTTCTTCCAATAATAAAGGATCCAATTCATTAGGAATTTCATCAAACACTGGTCTTTCTCTAGGAGAACAAAAAACATATTATTTTTTCATCAACTTACTATCAAAAAAAAATTCAAGAAGCATTCACCAAGTATCTCACCTTCCTCGAGATGACACAGTATTTCATCTTTTTCACTTAGAATCTCTTCTTCATTTACTATTATGCCTGCATTTACACACTCAAAGATTTCATTAATTTAAAAACAATGAGACTTACTTGCCTCCACATCTCTTTCCTTGGATGGATTTCAAGCACTTTCAACCACCTTCTCAATTTGTTAGCTTCCTTCTGCTTCCTTCTCTTTTCCATCATTTTCTTAAGAGTCCATTTCACCTTTTTCTTAACCTCTATAAAGAATCCATGTGATATTATTCCCAGTAGTAGCTCTAATATGATGTCCAACTTGTTCAAACTCTCTCTTATCTCTTTTATCTCTACTTCAACATCCTATTCTAGCTTGGGCTGGTTCCTTTTCTTTTCCTTATGTAATATCTCTTCCATAAGCTTCATCACTGTAAGCAATTTTTTAGTTCCATTTTCTACCTCACTCGAGTCTTTTTCACCTTAGTCTATTGGAAAATTCTCTTTTGAGCATCACTTGTGCTCTTCTCCTTCCTTCAAGCCTATCTAGGCTTCTCCTGCCTGAACCACCCACACAACTTTGCACACAAAGCACACCTTGCAAACCGATCAATACAACAAAACTATTATAGCCACTTGTAGCTTTCACTTGTTTCTTCCTACCATCGAGTTCTTCTATGCTCGGATACCAATTTGATGTAGAGGAAGGACATTCAACTAGACAACAAACCCAAAAGGAAAGGAATTCTTGTATCAACTCCATTGTTGCTCCTATGTGCAAACTTCAAAAGTGACTCCAATGAACAAAGGAAAACCATCATGTTATGTTTCAAATCCTCAAAAACTTAGAGGCTTCTTTCCAACATTCTAAAGGTTCTTCCACTAAGAATTTAATTCCTAGACTCATGTGTAGACCCAATTTTGCTTGGACATCTACCTTTCCTTATGACTGTGTAAATTGGACCTCTTGGGACAGTCACAACAAGACTCGTTTAAACTTTCAAGAATGCTCCACAAAAACTTGTGCATACCTATAAGACCTCCCACTACACCTCCAAACCATTACCAATTACTAACAAGTTTTAGATCTTGCAAGAATTACAATCCACCAATATGTGGTTTGCTGCCCCAAATCTTGTTTCAACTTGAACATTCAAATTTTGCAAGAAGTGACTTGGGAACTTTCTACTCTCAACTTGCATAGGCTTACAAACTTTACCAAAAATTTATCAAACCCAAACCTTATGAATGCATGTGAGGACTTGAGAAAATAGTCACAATGTAGGTTCTTTTACACTATCTCCATACAAACTTGAAGCAAACTATCAAAGAGTTATCTTTCCCACATGCAAATGGAGACTCCAAACATTGCATGCATGTTTAACACATCAAAAAAAAAAAAAAGGACAAGATTTCACTATTTTATCACAATGGAAACTCAAGTTATTACATTTTTTCAAACATGACAAATTTTATGGGATACCACCTTTTGTCTCAATTTTTTTTATCCAAAATAGAAAAAAATTACACTATCTTGAAATAGATTCTTTTATCTAGTGCACCATTTTTTTAAATAATTTTTTATATTTTTTCTTTAACAAGATAATCAACCTTATGTTTTGGTGTTGATAACCTACTTTTAGTAAAAATAAAATATAAAATATAAAATATAATTAAACTATTAAAATATATATTTGAGAACTACACTTATTTATCTACTATATTTTTATATTTTTTTAAAATAATTATTTACACGAGTAGTAGTTGTTTAAATATCAAGTTTTTAGAATAATTTTATTTTTTAATAAATTGGCCTTAAAGTGGTGATATATATGCATTTAATGAACACTTTTATTTAGAAAAGTTGTGTCCATATCTAAATTATCTACAATGAATCTAGCTAGATCATATGTTAGGCCAAAATTTATTTTTAATTAGAAATACTTAAATTCACTTGTACTAATAAGTTGGCCAAAAGTGTGACATAACTTTGTACTTTCACCCTATTGGATTTTGATGTCTATGTTATATCCCATATCTATAGATAAGGTAACAAAGTGGCCGATGCTATGTCTAATTTGGGAATGAATCTAGACTCCCTTAGATATTGGATAAACAATTTAAGTCTCTTGATGAATGTTCTAGAAGACTTCTTTTGGAAGAGAAGCTTAATAATAACATTCCTATGAGGAGGGACAATAATAATTTTAATTTTTTTGAATACATATTTATATATTATGTGTTTTCACAATCAATTAAAAGTCCTTCCTTTTGGTCTTTGGTGCTTATGGGATAAATATTTTAGTTTGATGCGAAGGGATTTGGGTGGAATAAAAAATAAAGGTTTTTATTTGATCTTATGGTTGCTCATGATAGCTCATAATCAATGTGTATTATGGTCACCTCATGGAATTGGAATTATGAGGTGTTAATGGCTAATATATTTGTCATCGGCTATGTCATCATTGATTGAGATATGAAGTACAAGAATGGATTTCTCATGAATTGGAAATTGCCTATTGCCAAGATTCTTATTTATATATCTAAGGTGTGTTTTAAATCTATTCCATTCTATCCCTAGAAAAGGACTGAGAGCATAAGTTGTTTTACTAGCCCGTATAAACATGACTTAAAAAGGACATGATTGGTAAAAAAGATTATGTTTTTCCTTTTCCTGAGGATTCCCCTTATCTTGGGCATGGTTAATTAATTAATGATCTTTTAATTTCCTTTATTAGTGATAATAAAGCTTGGCTATAGAAAAATATCTCATTTTTAGAAACCCCACTAGTTTTCTTTGCTCGACTCCCAAAATTGGCAACATTTCCTACAATTGTCTACAATGTAGCCACCTAAGAAATACTTGCATTATGGGAGGTGATAGAGTGGGGAAAAAGCCTAGATCTTGCGACGAGTTCAAGAATTACCTATAACTTTGGCAAATTTGTGTTGAAGGTGGTTTGGGTCTCTTCTTGGATAGCCTCAATGAGCATGATGAAAGTTTGTCTATATAGTTTGTGAGTGCTTGGAACAAAAGGAAAGTTAAATGGGAGGTGTATCTTTTGAGGTAAGCGAAGATGTTATTTCCCAAGTGATAGGATTATATTACAATGGTCAAAAGATTAAAAGATAGAAATGTGCCATATATGAAAAGTATGAATTTGTTCTTCAAGAAGGGTGAAATTTTGATCAAGTTACATGTAGGCTATGATAGGGAGAAGCTACCTCAACCTTCAGATAAGGTATGTTTTTTGTTGATGAAAAAAATTACACTAGAAGGGAATTTAAAGTGTTATTATTTCTACCACCTTCCTATAATAAATCATTTTAGGAACAAGGTGGCCATTAGTTTCCCCTTTTATTTTCTTTCTTCTTTAGAATTTTTGATAAGGGAAGCCTTGGATGTGGCAGTCAAGAATTCTAATAAGCCACATATCTCGCTCCACCAGGGGTTTATCCTTAGGCTCTATCATTTTCACTTGTCCCTCTGCTCCCCAAAGCCCATAAGGGCTTGTCTTATTGATAAACCGACACTTAAAATCTTGCCTTCTAAGAACCCTTTGAATTCTCCTTTTGAGAAGTCTGAAACTCCTCCCTCTAAAGGGAAACAAAAAATTTCTAACCAAATATTATTCCCAAGTTTGAGTCAAAACCCCCTAATCCACAATCTAAGCCCCCTAAAACCCATAGATACTCTAACCATTTTTTTGTTGTTGTTAGTCTCAATGATCTTAAGAACAACCATTGTAACTTAGGTTCTAGATAAAAGGGATAGCACTAAACCTAAAAAACCCTTCTGCAAGAAGAAGAAAAATCCCTTGATAAAATTATGTTTTGAAGCAACCATTCTAAAGATGACAAGGAGGAAAACACTAAGAATACTGAAAAAAGAAGAAGGAAAAAGTGAGCTGGATTTAATTAGGGAAGTTGATAGTCCTATCTTTAGTGTCTGGAGATCTCATAGATTGGGGGGTCATCCCATCCTTGACCTCATTGTGGATGAGATTTCTAGTGATTCAACTGAGAAGGATAATAAGGAAGATGACTATGATAGTAAGGAGGAAAATGATAAGGATTTGGATGTGGAGATTGAAGGACCTAGCCTATTCTTGGAACTTAATGTTATGTTGTTTGATTCAGAGGACCTGGATACCACCCCTAATGAGGAACCTAAAATAGACACTTTCTCTAAGTATATGAAGATGGTTGAGGATGTTATTTCTTTGATTAATTAGGTGGATGGCCTAGAAATAAAGTTGAGTGGTCTTTCTTTCTTCACTTTGAAGGCCATCCACCACTTGACGTCCACCCTTGGTTTTGTGTTAAAGGATGAAATAAAAAATCATGAAAATTCTAAAGGTGATATCACAAGCTCTTATAGGTAGGACCTCTATAATTTCTTCAAGGAGGACTAGGAGAAGCTTGCTATTTAGTTTGGTGCTCCTTTCAATTTTTAAAATTTTTATGTTAAAAAAAAATGATCTGTTGATGGTTAGATATCAGTTTGTTGTATCTAGACAATGGCCTTTGAATTTGTTTACTTTTTATTGAAAATTTTACGTTGTTGGGCCTTTTATGTTTGGGTCCAACACCTTGTAAATGCTACTTTTTATCAAAAATAGAAATCAAAGTAAAACTCCAAAAAAATTGAATAAAAACTCTAAAATGATGGAACAAGTTTAATGGGTTTAATAGTTATGTCATGGAAAATGGTGGAATAATTGGTAGCACCACAATCCACCACAACTAATATAACTTCAATTGTCATGTGTAGTTTTAGGTGTTTTAAATAAATTTCATTTATGAGCGGAATTTCAACTAAATATATGAACTCCTTTAGTGAACAACATGTTTATCGTTTAAAGATCTCATGAACAAAGGGAAACAAAGAGGACCACTCGATAATTGGATTTTTTGCATCCATGAAATGAAAAATGGTGTAAAAATGATTTGATTTTTAGTCAATGATATAGTATCACAAATTTAATCACTTTTCACATTTCAAATAAGTTGAAGTTTTGAATCAATTAGAAGGAAACATAAAATATCTAAAACAATCAAAATGCTAATAAATAGTTTTTATAATCATTTCAATTAAAAAAGTTGCATCTTTACTTTAGGAAAAATAAACATGAAAAAAATTAAACTTCTAATTTGTTAAAAAATAATTATTTTAATTAGTTAAAAAAAAACTCATTATAATAGTATTTGTGTAATGACAAATGCTAATAATAGAAACCCAACAAAAATTCTAGGTTTGCAAGTCTTTTGAAATGATTTTTCAATAGTGCTCAAACTCTTTCCAAATTTGTAAGCTATTTCAAACTTATTCATCACATTAAAGCTAGGGTTCCATGGGAGATTTAGGATCTATTTTTGAGGAATAGAGGGTCTAATGAAGCCATAGGATTAATTGGAATCTTTCTCTAGCACAACCCCTACTTTTCAGAAGTGTGCATTTGAGTGGGTGAAATTAGGGTCCCAACTAGTTTAGAAAATTTTCCTCTACTTGTCAATCTTCTAGAATTTTAGGTTCTCCTAGAAATAATTAGAAGGAAAATGATCTTTATTTATATATTTTTATCTCTAAATTAAAACTAAAATTCTTAAGACCACTAGTGTTCCTAAATATAAATGTTTAAATTTTTAAGCTAAACTCCCCATCCATGGGACCCCAGCCTAACATAGCACTATTTGAGATCGAATGTGAGGAAAAAGGCATAAGATATTGAGCATACAATTTAAGCACAAATAAATTCTACAATTATAAGAGTAACCAAAAATACCATACATATTAGGCCTTTATGATCTATAGAAACGATGGCAGAGGATTTTTTTTGTTGATCCCATGTTCGTAGGAAGAGGAAAAATTTGTTTTGCTACAAGTTAGCAACATGGGAAAAGATAAAAACATGAGAAGACACCATCATTATTGCGATAGGAAGAACTGGTGAAAATTTTGGGTTTTCACAAAACAAACAATGGCAATGCAGAGAACAACAAATGTCATGTAACACCTCTCTAACTCCAGCTTGGGTAAGATAGCATTTTGATTTTGATTTGGTATTCTAAATGTTAAATGTTATTGTAATGAGACTAGACATTGATGATTATGGGAAAGGTTATAATGATTAGTTATTATGCTGAAGTACATGCTTATATGTTTATATACTATTATCATTGCTTTTGTATGATTATGGACATGCAAGGGATGATGTCATAACACTCGTATCTGAGAGGCTTATGATATCATGACCCTCTTCCTAATGATTGATGTTGCTTCAACTATATGATATGTGTTATATGCACATGTACTTTGATGTGTGATTGGAGTGATGCAGGTACTGAGTATCGAATCTGCCTAGATTCACAAGCCTGAGCATAATTTTATTCCCTAATGGTGGTTATAGGAGGTAGACATAGGCTAAACATCCCTCACCCTAGCCCACTATAACTTGTTAGTGCAGTGTTTTCGTGTTGTCTTACTGTTCAGTTACCTAATGGCAACGTTTAGACTACCTTACACTTGTATGTGGTTTACTAGTATGTCTTGTTGAGGTATTTTGTCATGGTTTATGATAATCTTCTTATGTGGCTATATATTTTGGTTATCGGTGTTATGATGTGGTTTCATTGGCATCTTTACATGGTTTTAGATATGGTATTTTATAGTGTTTAATTGATTGGATATTTGAATTTTTATATCCATGAGATTTTAAATATGTTATTTTAAGTGATTTTATTGATCATTATGAGAGAATGATATATTTCATTTAGTAATTTTCAATGATTTTATTAATCCATTTTGTGAGCTCTTATACTCTTATTTAAATCTTATTTGGGGAGCTTTGTGTATTTTAATGTTGGAATTATTTAAAATTTAGTTTGGAAAGATTTAATAAAGTTGAGAAGGTTATTTCCCTCATCCATTCGATGGATTTTATATGAGGAAATTAGATTGGATTTATTTAAATATAAGTTAGTTTTAAGTAATGCAATGATATTTGTTTATATATATGTGTGCGAACCCCAACCTTGGTACTTGCAAAACAATAAGAATAAACAAGTTAGACAAGATATTGCAAGCCAAAACAAGGATTCCCCATGAAATCCATTTACAACATTCAAACTAGGAAGAAAATATTAAAGAACACAATGGAAATGATAAAAAAAAGATTGAATCCTAATTAGATGTGCAAACTCATGATCCCATGTGGGAACTAGTGCCAATTTGATATGAAAATTGGCCCTTTCCCAATTCCTATGATGCAAAATGGATGTGTTGATGAAGATTTGATCCACTTTCTTGATGTTGAAGAGTACTCTAAGCTAAAATCTGCAAAACTCAACTATGATTCAATAATGATTGATGAAATTTGATGGATATTTGGTCATGGTAACTCTTCTCAAATTGTGGATGATCAAATGAGGATAGGAGCTCTTTATTTATAGATGAGATTGAAGGATGAATGTCCGAATTTGAGCAATGTGGGACTAACATTCATCTAATGGAATAATGCCACTTGTCAAGCTATAAATGGATGGGGATGTGCAAGATTTGAGAAATGTGCCAATAAATGCATAAATTTGAATTTCAAATTTATTGAAATGACAAGCAAGAGGGAAGGGAAAATGCAATAAATGCCACTTGGCTCAAGGCAAAGGACATGTAAGATGAATTATTTCCTTGTTGGATGTACATGTTGACTTGGAATTTTTTGAATTCAAATTGAGAAAATATTCCAAAAGATGCCATGTGAGGAAAATAAAGATTTAATAAATGAATTAAATCTATTTTCATGTGCAACTTGCATTATCTAGAGGATGGGACACGAGATGGGATTAAATTAATTAAATTTTAATTAATTTAATGAGGGGTTAGATGATGTGACCTATTTGACTCAAATTTATGGATTTATTTAAATCAAATAAGAGGGGACTATGATAAGGGGCCAATTAAATAAAGATTTTGATTTATTTAATTAAAGGAGATGGTGTTAAATTAAATCAAATAAGGTTTTAATTTATTTAATTTAATAGATAGACTTTAGGGATTTAATCAAATAAGTTGATTATTTAATCAAATAGGGATAATTAGATCAGATGGATTGATTTAATTAACAAAAGAGATTGACTTAATTAGATGAAATGATTCATTCAATTAAGAAAGGAATGTTGATGGATTTAATCAGATAAGGAGATTTGATTAAATGGTTAGACTGAGGAATGATTCAGGACAAAATGATGTTAGTCATGATCAGCTGCACGATGTCAATCGGTATATTTTACGTGTCTACATTTTTCCCCTCTTTGAATCAATGCACTCGTTGCGTTGGTTCAAAGAAATAAACGATCTCCATCAAAGCTAAAGATTTTTGATATTTTAAAACTTGCCCCATTGTTGCATGGCAAGAGAAAAATGCCATTATAATGCCCCCTCGAGAGATTGGACGAAAATTCCAATTTTTGGGTGATCTCGCGAAAAAAAAGAGGACAAGGTGCCTGACAGGTCCGAAAGGGCCCCAGGAGGCTAAAAATGTGTCTAAACACAATAAAACGATGAAAAACAAGTCTCAACTAGACAAAAACAAGTTCGAGGGTCCAAAACCCTAATAGGATAGCTAATTAAGGTGATAAAACCTAAATTTCATGCTTAAATGGGGTCTGAGGGGTCACTTTCAAGTCATTTTCAAACACCTCCACTAGTAACCTTGAGATTTGAGCCTTGACTCTTCGGGGATATGGTGCAACAGCAACTTCCCCTACACATCACTGATCGAGTTTGGACGTACCAGCGGCCACTCGCATCAGGGCACCGATATGTAACCCTTACCCAAGCTTCATCTTTTCAGATGCAACGACGCTATATAGCACCACTTGGCATTCAAACTATGTCGCACGGTGTTGTTTTGCACCACATCAGTGTAGTTCGAGTTTACAAACTCTAACACTGAGCTCGGGTTTGGCGGGTTGGTTTGAAGAATTGTGACGCGGCGTCGCCCATTTCACGAAAATTGCGACGCTGGAAGGGAAAGTGTGTCGTGGCGGTGCCATATAGCTCTTTTAGGATCCAGCATCAGAGTTTGATTAAAATCAAACTGCGATGCTATCACAAACTACACCGCTAGGGAAGTTTTTGGAGCATTTGACCATAAATTTTTTCAATATTTTTAACACGTTGACCTTTCTTGATGCAAGATGTGGTGAGGGAGCTCTACTCTCGGGAGCACTGGTCGTGAGATTTAGCCAGTTATCTGCGAGATCTGAATGATAGGGATTAGGATCGACTTCAGATGGAAGGATTGTGGTACATTGCATACGCGACGCCCATGCACACCCACCTGGGGATGCTATCAGCACTGGCCAAGAGGTGGCACAGTGAGACGTCCTCATTTCATCTTCCCACTAGCAAGGCTACCGTCACTCTGGAGGACATTTGGCGTATTTTGTGATTGTCGATTCACGGTCGGTGGGCGATTTTTGATATGGACGAGGGACGTGAGGCCTGCTTCTAAGTCCTTGCCACATATGAGATTATCTTCTGTGAGGAGTAGATAGAGCTTGAGCGTCACCGGGTTCTAGCACCCCCTACCGCTGGGTGATCACAACCATTATTTTGGGTCTTGTTGCCCCAAATAGACGAGGGTGATATTTCAATCCCAGCTGGGGATAATACTGGGAGTGGATGGTATGAAACAAACCAATTTTTTTTGCATGGGGGCCCATTCTTCTCGCCTCACTTTACAGAGATCTCCATGAGTACGTTTACATGGATGAGAGAGTATTGGGAGTAGGGGTGACCCTTCTTCATGTTTGGGCATGGGAGCACATTTTTGTGCTACGTCCACGTGTCATTCCAATTCTGATGGGGCCAAATGATCCCTTGTGTGGCGATACAGAGGCAGTGTGTCCTTCACACACACTCGTGAGCACGGGATCCCTTACTGGAGGTGGGTCCCATACGAGATGCTAGTTTTCACTTGGCGTCCATACCTTGGTCAGCCTGGATGGGCCAATGATGTCGATCAGTTATTTTATTGCCGCCAGGACCATTATATGTAGGGATGGGAACATACTATGATTGAGAGATACCTGCATGGGCACGTGCAGCGTCAGTTCAGAGAGCCGCAAGATCGCCTGATGACGACTATGTAGCCATCTTCACTCAACATGACACAGGTGTCATGGGGCAGTACATTCCTGCCTCAGAGGTAGTTGACAGTTTTAGGTAGCTGGTAGCTCGACTGTGGGCTTATGATTAGGGGCTAGCAGATCCAGGCACAACTTAGGCGTACAGGGATTGGTTCCAACCTCCCCTTTGATTGACTATACCAGGTGCAGTCCTGGATGTGCAGCAAGTCAGAGGCAGGGGGAGAGGACGAGGACAGAGAGTTGAGATTTGAGAGGATCCACCACTTGTGCCTCTAGTCCTGCCAGATCAAGGGGATGTACACATGTAGGATCAGTAGCAGGCTCCCCCAGTTCCACCACCAGGAGGCTAGGATCCCCCTTAGTGTAGCCACAGGTACAACCGATAGGATAGGTAGATGCTCGAGAAATTTTGATTGCACAACTATAGGCCCAAGTCCAGACCTTGACAGCTAAGAGAGATTAGGCGAGGGCCGAGAGAGATCAGGCCATTCAGCAGAGATAGGCTGCAAAGCTGCAGGCAGCCACAGAGCTAGGCTGGCGACAACAGAAAGAGAGTATGACAGCCTCCTCCTCCTCCCAGGGTACAGTGTCGGTTTGATCCTACAGGGATGTCATCTAAGAGGCAAAGTATTACCAACGGGCTTATCACGATGCCATACCCAAAGCAGGGTGGGTCCCAGAGTACTCAGAGCGAGCAAACCACAGACTAGCAGAGGGTCATGGTGACAGGGGTGAGGGTAGCATTCATAGAGACCGAGCCTAATCGAGATATTATGATACTTTTTGTGCCTTATGGGCTCATTTTTGATAGCTCGATGGGCCTTTTGTATCGATTGACATATATGTACAGTGATCCGATTTATTTTTGTACTATGATAGTTGTGTTATTGATATATGATCCGATGATGATTTTGATGTGATTCACTGTGTTATCCTTATGTATGCATGTATGGTTCTATTTTTTATATGTTGTGCAATGATGTTATATGATGCTTATATGATGTTATTTTGATGGTATATGATGGATTTGTGGATGCATTTATTTTTGATGATGTCTGCGTTATGATTATGACTAATAGATCTATATTATGTTAACCTATGATATGCAAATGTGATGGTCTATTTATGATAATCCAAAGTGTTCTACGGGATGATTGATATGGGACCGATTGGATGATGAGTTACCAATATGAAGAGATGACCAACTTGCTTATGCACTGACTTAGACTTAAAACTTTGATGTTTTGAGTTTTCACTTTTAATCTACTAGACTTGTTTCTAACTGTTTCACCAGAGGTTGAGGGTGACGATTAGTTTATTATGGATGGCGTTTATTGCGGGTGCAAGCAAGATGAGAAAGATGGATTTTTTCAAATATTTGGATGTTTTTGATGTTTTCCAATTTTTTGAGGCTATTTTTTGGTGTTTTTGGATTTGTCAAATGTTTTGATTTTTAATTTTTTGAATGTTTTTTGGATTTTCTAGGATTCTGACCAAGAGACTAACCTAAAGACCTATCCTAGGGGTCTCGAGGGCTGATCAATAGATTATCCTTGCCTACGTTATACACGCAGAGACCACGTAGTTCGACCGACGACTTGACCGATTTACAAATGAAGATATACATGATAAAATGTCAGTTTATTATGACCGACTTCTAAAGGACTGACCTAAATGTCTCAAGGGATGATCAAAGATCAACCTTGCCTACGTTCAAGCTCAAAGACGATGTAGTTCGAAAGATGACCCTATTTTTGAGATTTTCTGATTTTTGACCTGTTTTTGGATTTTGATGTTTTTGAATGTTTTTGGATTTTTTTATTTTCTGATGTTTTTGGACTTTCTGATAGTGAGGATTTTAAGAATATACACAAATCTGATCTGATAAGAACATTCCCCCAGTGTGGTGCAATAGACTACTCCGATAAAGGCAGGACAAATTGACCTTGAGGAAGGGTCGAGTAGTACTAGGAGGGATCATGATACGAAAACATGACCAAGCTATGGTGCGGATGCGAGTGGATGAGTGATGGATGGAGACCTGAATGTGATGGATGATGGAAGCGAAATGGATGGATGATGCAAAATAAGACGTAAGGACCCTGGTGGATGGAAAGTGCTTATTTATGCAAGGCGCCTGTTTGCCAGGTTTTCACCAAGGTATTTTCCCAAAGTGCCACCAAAGTGGTTTTTACTATAGGATGATTTTTTTCTTTACTATTTTTTATTCTTTTTCTAATTATTTTTTTTTTTGGATTTTTTTGTTGTTACCAAGATGCTTGTTTGCCAGGTTTTCACCGAAGTAACCATTTTTTTAGGACTTTTTCTGATTTTTTAGATTTTTGGTTCTATACCTTAAAAGATTTAGGCATAAAAATTTTTGAGATGGGAGCTATTCATGGGCTCTTGCAGAGGTTCCCCTTTGGGTGTTGATAACTGATATGCCCCTGATTTGTAACTTGTTTTGATGACGAATAGTCCCAACCAATTAGGTTCGAACATGCCTTTGCTGCTTGAGTTTGGGATATTCTTCTGATTCTCTTTTAATACTAGTTCTCCAACTTGAAACATCCTGCTTCTGATTTTCTTATTGTAGCTCCTCTTGAGTCTATTTTGATAGACTTGCAAGTGATTTAAATCATCTATCTGTCTCTCATCTAGTAGCTCTAGCTCATTTAGTCTTGATACTCGGTAGTCTTCATTGGTGTTGAGGTTTTGCAGTGATATCCTGAGGGATGGGAGGTTGATCTTAATGAGGAGTACAACTTCTGATCCGTAGACCAAGGAGAAGGGGGTGGTGCCAGTGGGTTTGTTGATGCTGGTTCGATAGGCCCAGAGGGTGGGATTAAACTACAAATGCCAGTCACAACCTATGTCATTGATTGTTTTCTTAAGGATTTTCATAATGGTTTTGTTTGTACCTTCTGCTTGGCCATTGCCTTGGGGATAGTATGGGGTGGAGAAGCAATATTGGATTTTAATTTTTTTGCATAAGTCACGAACTTCCTGATTTTTAAATGGTGTCCCATTATCTGAGATAATGGCTTGTGGGACACCGTGACGACAAATGAGATAGTTTAGGATGAATTTTGAGATCTACTTCCCAGTTATGTACGTCATGGGTATGGCTTCCACCCGCTTAGTAAAGTACTCTATTGTGGTTATGATGAATTTGTGGTCGTTAGATGAGGTGGGTGTTATTTTTCTAATGAGATCGAGGCCCCACTGTGAAAAGGGCCATGGTGTGACAATAGGATGAAGCTCCTGAGCTAGAGCATGCATGAGGTCCCCATGTTGCTGACATTGTAGACACTTTCTAGCATGATCATGTGCTTCTCGTTCCATTGTGGGCCAATAATACCCCATCCTCAATAGTTTCTTAGCTATGGTTATTCCGCTCGAGTGTGAACTGTGTGAGTGAAATATTGGATCAATTTAAATGAAAATCAAACACATATTAATAAGACATTAAATCAAAAAGCTGAAAAGGAAACAGAATATGCAAAACCGTAACAACAACTTCCCAAAACCGTCTTATCTTCCTCTAAATTCAGCGTTTTGTTGGTTTCCAGATAGCTCTTAGATCAGCAGATCAAGCTCAACAAAATGATAGCTAAAGAACGAGATTTAAAATGCAAACTATGCTAAATGCAAAGCTATGCTAAGATGAGAAGATTGTTGTGATATTGAAACTGATATGAATGCATAAGCTGATTGAAAGTATGGTTGTGCAAATGCGTATGAATGCGTAGTGTATGCATGCGTGTGAATGTGGATGATTATGCATAATGTAACCAAAAGCTTGGATTTGCGCCGAAATTTATAGAGTTTTCAAACGGATTTGATTGGTTGAATAGATCGACAGTCTGGATTAAGCTTGTTCGAATGGACGGCAGGAGATCTTCGAAAGTGGAAGAGAAGGATGGAAGGTTTCCCTTTTCTTTCAATTTTCGTCATTGAGTTTTGAAGGGAAATTTCCATTTCAAAGGATGAGTCAAGAATTTGGAAGGGTGAGTTAGCACGAGTTAGAAATTAAATAAAATATATTTATTTAATTTGGAAGTGGAGATGAAAATGGAAACCTACATAATTAAATAACTCATATTTAATTATGTTTAAAAATGAAATTAGGGTGAGGAAATATTAAATAAAATATTTAATATTTTAATTCGATTTATGGGATGGAGAATATTCCATTATTCGAATATTCAAAATATTCAAACTTCAGAACCAAAATGATAATTAAATATAAATAAATTATGAAAATTTATTTAATTTAATCAAGCGAAAGATAAAAGGTGAGATGAAGAAGATATTCCAAATATTCAAAATATTTAAACTCTAGAATAGGATGATAATCAAATATAAATAAATTATGAAAATTTATTTAATTTAATTAAGCGGAAGGTGGAAATGTCAACAAATAAATTATTTATTTAATTTAAGGTAGAAGAATTTAGAAGATGAACGATATAAATAAATAATTAAATTTATTTATATGTAGATGAATTTAGGGGAATTAATTAAATAAATCATATTTAATTAATTAACAAGCTTAATCATGACCATTTTTAGACGTATACATTTTTCCCCTCTTTGAAGTGATGTGTGAAACGCATTGCTTCAAAGAAAATAAGATTTTGCCCCTAATGTGTTCTCGATATTTCTGCTGATGCCCCCTCGGGAGGTAAATCACGGATGATATGAAGTCTGAAAATGTGATAAAGAAGATTGGATAATGATATTCTGCTGAGGAGACAGTGATTTAGCTCCCGATAAATGATGTAAAAGATGCCCCTATTGAAATGATGCCCCTTTTGATGGAAATGATGAAATGATGATGATTAACTAATAAATTTGCTTCCCGAAAATAGAAAAACAAAGAGTAAATGATTGATAAAGTGCTTGATAAATTTGCTTTCTGCGATAGAAAACAAATAGTAGATGAATGATTTCCTTTTTGATAAATTTGCTTTCTGCGATAGAAAAAAAATAGTAGATGAATTGCGCGTTGATATGGATCACTTGATAGATATGAGTCACTTGATATGGGTCACTAATATGATGCAGATACCTGTCACACATGTATATCATTTTTGGAGCATGTATATTGATTTTTGATCATATCTCATGTATTTCTCTTTGGACATTTGAATAGTTTCATTAGATATTTGGTCATTTGTATTATTGATGATGAGTGATGATATGCAACGGCGATGAATTTTGATGATATGCTGTGCATTTATGAGATGATGATGTGATATGCATTTATTTCTATATGTTAAGGATTTTGATATGCATTTTAATGATTTGATGACCAACATGATATGCAGGATGGTTTGATGTTTTATGATGATTATGATTTGATGATGTGTACTAATGATGTCATGCAAGTGGATGACTTATGATGTGATTATGAAAATGATATGAAAATGTATATATGGAATGTTTGTTTTTAGATTTTCAAATGTAAGATGATAATAAAAATGAATGTTGTGTTTATGATATGCATTATGAATTGGCAAAATGAATTGATATGGAAAATGATAGGATGATTAACGATATGATATGAATGCAATGTTTTGTAATGATGATTAAGTGAAATGATAAAATGAAATGCCATGATAATGACATGTATAAAAATGATAAGCGATATGAAATGAACTGTACGATATTGAAAATGATAAGTGATAATGAAATGAATGATAAATGAAATGATATGATAAGTGAAATGAATGATGATGAAAATGATAAATAAACTGATAAGTGATAATGAAATGAACGATAATGATAAGATATGATAATGAAGGAAATGGATAAGATGTGATAATGAAATAATAATGAAATGATAAGATATGATAATGAAATGATAATGAATGAAATGATGCAAATGTATAAAAGGAACATGAAATGAATATGAAAATGATAAAGTGTTAATGATATGAAGATGATAGAGAATCTAAATGATATGCACATGAATGATAAATGATAAATGATAGGACCCAACCGAAATGATAATACAGGTGAAAGGTGATGATGAAACAAATGTTCAAATGTCCTCCACAAGTAGTCCAAAGAGACATGACAGCCATTGATGTTTGTTGTTGACCTTTCAAAACTTTTGATGCAAATCCAATATGCAGATATGTATAATGAGCCAAAATGAAATGCAACTAAATGAAACCAACCATTTGTTGAGCTTTTTGTTAGCCTTCTTAAATCATCATAGAGCGTTTTAAAATGTTGGAAGTATGTACAAGCATCAGAGGGGAAATTAGCACCAATGATGACCTGAGTACAACTTTCATGATTTTTGATATAGCAAGCAAACACAAGCATCGAGGTATAATTGAACCGAGATGACCTAAGCATTTCTTGCATAAACAGACAAAGACTAACCACAATCTGATGCAAATTTGGAACTGTCATCAATGATAAAATTTAAATCATCACATCTTGCAACATATTTGCAACAGATAAATGATTAATATCCAGACAGCAGACAAAGAAAAATCATTCTCTTTCCTTGCCACTCTAGTTCAGTACATCATCGAGTGTGCTCCAGAGAAATGATATCAAAAATTAAACAACCATTGTTCAACAATGAAATGTTGTCATTCCAAACATTATTCATATTAGAGATCATCCAGATATGAGTCATGATAAGGTACGCAACTGAAAGCTATTGTGATATGGATCAATGATTGGATGTTTTAGTTTGATTTGGTTGTTTTGCTCGCGTGATTGGTTTTTGACATCGTTGTCTCACTGTTTTGGTAAAACCTGAAATTTTATTGACCCAGTATCTTTTGCCCTCGGTATTGACACAACTTGCTGAAATGAATATGTACAATAATCAAGCCATGGTAAGACGTTATCGCTCAAGGTAAATAATGATAGCATGGTGCTGATGTGGCCCTAAGATGATGGAAAAGATGCATGAAAAGGAATGTTGAAAAGTTAAGTGAAGAACATGAACTAATAGATGGAGAGCTACAAATAGCATCTGTTTTTTATGTTTTCTGATGATTTTTTTTTTTATGTTTTCTAATTTTTTTTGGATTTTGATGTTTTCTAAATTTTTTTTTGGATTTTGATGTTTTGAGGTGTCAAAATTTGAGTAGCCTTTGTACTAGATACCAATGGCAAGGGGAAAACCAAGTCTAGGTGCAAGAGTGGGTGATGGGATAAGGGATAAAATGCTCATGATAGATGGATGGATGGTATGGATGTATGCCTCGTAAGAGATCAAGGATGTGATCTCCAAAGACTATGTCGCATAGGAATAACATGCCCCATTCTAGGTACAAGACTTAGGATTTTTCATTACAAAACTTATGACAATAGGATAATGATATGATTGTTTGGAAGGATGAGGTATGTCAAGAGATACCCAAGACATGTTTCAACATTTTTCCCCTATTTCTTCATCAAGATCAAAAGGATAAGGGTGGATGAATGGACTCGATATGATAGGTATGTATGATGGCTAAAGATGGTAGGTAGGATGGAAATGATATGATATAAAAATGATAGGTTGAATAGATAAGACATTGTGCCCCCAAGTGTAAGTGACATAGAAGATAAACCTACACATGACGCCTATTTGCTAGGTTTTCATCATGGTACTTATCCAAGGCGCCTGTTTACCAGGTTTTCACCATTGGACGAAGGGATTTCTCTTTACTTTTTTTTTTCTTTTTTTTTTTTTTTCATTTTTGTTTTTTATTTTTTTTGGATTTTTTTTTATTTTTTTTAGTTTTTTGGATAGGAGAAGGATAATATGGATAGGAGGGACTCAAGTGTCTAGTTTCGTGAAAGGTGATAGTCCCACTAGATGGATGTCGTTGCATGGACCATGTCAAATGTCATTATGCTCATAGATGTTGGTAAGGGATGACATGAAAGGGATGGATTAGGTAGATGATGGATTATGATGTGGATGATGAAGGACAATAATGGATTATGATATTTATTATGTAGGGAAGATGATAGGTATTATATGGGACTTATGAAAAAGATGAATGGGGAGGCTTAGCCAAAAGCATGGACCATAGGAATATGGTGGGGGAGATATGTAGGATAATGAGTGAAGGATGAGAAGATGGAGGTATGTGGAATTGTTGTGAAATGGAAGGGAACCATGACCAATGGTTGCACACACTGTGATAAACATTGAAGCTTTTGATTTGGATGGGGTGTAGGAAGCAATGGAGATGTTTTCTTAGGAGGTGGAGGGTGTAGTGCTTTTGGTACCCACATAGACTTAGTATTTTTATGATTTTTATTTTGCTTGTGGGTTTTAGGAGTTTGAGACTTTTGAATGGAATGAGAATGTGGGATGGAATTGGATGGTTGGGATTTTTGTGATGTGGATGCCTTGTTTGATTTGATTTCTTTTTGCTTAGGTACCCAAACCAATTTAGTTTTGGCCTTTACTTTTGGAGGTATGGGCTTATATAACTTTTTAGATGTACTTGGCTTTGATATTTTGTATTGATTTCCTAAGACATGAGAACCTTTAGAATTTTTTACTTTATAGGTAGAGGCAATGAAATTCTTGCTTTTGAATCCCATGGGTATGGTGGAATGGGTGGAAGCTTTATGTTTAGACAATGTGTGCATTGATTGGTCATGATTAAGATGTTTAGAGGATTTATGGATGGAGGGATAAGGGGATTGGATAATGGGGATATTAGGTGTTGGGAGAAGTGGAGGTAGATTAGATGGAGGAATATTGGGAGTTGGAAGCAATGGTGGTAGAGTTGATGGTGGAAGGTGTATGGTCACATGCTTTTGACATTTGTAGGATGATGGAGGTGGAATGACAACATATGTTTTAGGGATACGATAGGCTTTATGATGGAAAGTGGACTTGGGATGCATGGAGGAAGTACCAACATCTTTAGGTTGTTGTCCTTGGGGTGTATGTCCAAGGCCATAAGAGCATGGAGGGACTTTGACATGGATGGGCTCCAAAATACCTTGTTCATGAAGGTCTAGACCTTTACTTTGGTGGTTCATGTTTTGGAGTGTGCAATGGACAATGGAAATAGGTGTAGGTGAAACACTAGACATGAGTTCCTTATTGGATGGAGAAGATAATGCTTGTTGTTGTTCTAAGGAGGAAAATTCATGAATGAGAGTGGAGAGACCAATAGGATAGGATGGAGGACTTGCAATGGGGTCCATAGTGTGTGATGGAGGATCATTAAGATCTTGATGAGCATTGTGTTCACTTAGATCCAAGGTATTTTTTTGATCTTCTATGTGTGTTGGGGAGGCATATGTCTCATTAATGGAAGTGGATGTTTGTGCACCATGGATGGGTGAGGTGGAAAGCTCTTGACCATGGAATGCATAAAGTTGGCTAAGAGGATCATCATGGTCTTCTTGATCATAAAAGCGGTCTTCATAAAAAATGGAAGATTGATCATGAATAGCATTAGGTATGTTATGAATGGAATCATTGGGAGGGTGTTGATCTTTATGTGGATGAGGGGGTAATATTTTCTCATGTTTAGGATGGTGCTCTTGAAATCCCTCATGACTTATTTGAATGGAGGTGGAAGGGGATGACTCTTGAATTGGATCAAGTGGTTGTGGATGACATGGTTGGCTTGAAGGACTTGGCATGATGTTTTATGACTCTTTTGTATGTTCAAGAATATGAGTTGGATGACATGGCGATGTTTGATTCCTTGCTAGTAGCCCTTGGGTCACATCCTTTGTAGGTGTATGGGTGGAAGGTGTTGGCTTAGGGTTTTGATTTTGATTGGATGATGGTATGATAAAGTTAGAGGGTGCATGAACTAGATTGGTGTTCCCCTTGTCAAAGGTGGCATTAAGACTTGAGGAAGTTTGGCCTTGTTGCAAGGTAGAAATTAGGTTCACATGTGTTTGTTGTGATGTAGCTTGATAGGTTGATGTGGCATTGACATATGAAGAAGTGGATGGATAAGATTGGTATGAGGTGGAAGGAGAAGCCCCTCAAAGTCTGATTTTAGGTTTTGGTTTTGTTTCATTATTTGGACTATAGAAAGGAACTCCTTGAATTATGATCTCAGGCTTAGGTTTTGTCTCATGATTTGGCCTAGAGGGATAGCCCCCTTGGATTATGATTTTGGGCTTATGATTAGGATTGGGCTTGTTTATGATTATGACCATTTTGACAAGTGGTGATGGTGATGATGTGGAATGATTAGATTGGATGACTTGGTTTGATTAGGATGAAAGTGATTGGATATGAATGTGTTGGAAGAATGTGTAGAGTGACTTGTCTTTATGTGTTTGGTGTTTAGCTTGATTTGGAAATGTTTAAATGAATGATCACACATGTACACACATAAATCACTCATGCAAGACACATACGCAAGTTTGAATTTTGAAATTCGAAGAATGTAATGATGATTATTAAACAAGCACTCATGGAAGACACAATAAACATTCTGAAAACAGTTGTTTTTTTGAAAAACCCTATACTAACATCAAGTGTATGATCAAGAAAAAAATTTCAACAAGTGTTTTCACAGGTTTAGCACATGAAATACAATTCAGACAGACTCACTCTTAATGCTCAAATAGGTCATTCTAGTAATCAATAGCCCACATCTTAGAACTACATCGACTCACATAGCTGTGTCACCCCTGAAGGGGCGCCCGTGTTTTTGTCTTTTCCAAGTGCGTACTCAGAGTTACGAAAGCGGATACCGGATCCCCTGAGCAAACGATCCTTGGCAATTATATGGTGAGTGTCTTGGGGGCAGATTCTTCCCTCCCCTTGCACTGTGATTATTAGAATGTTTGGAAACTGACTCGGTTGGCCACTACACTAGGTTTGTAGTAAGGATTTCCGTTTGGTGCGGCAATAATAAACTCCCTCAGGAGACCTCCCAACCTTTAGAACAAAGGTTTTGGGGATGTTTATCTTGCACACTACCAGAAAAAGAGGGTTTCCCTATATTTGCTTTAAATTTTATAGTGGGGCGGAATAGCCTGGCTTTGGCTTGAACCCACTTGAGTCGTTCCCGTAGGGTGAGTACTTTTTCCCACTACGGTAGGCTCTCTAAAGGATGTAATTAAAGCAGTAAAATTCATGAAAATGAAAAAGGCAAGTCTGGTATTTTGATCACCCAGTTAAGGGGAGAGCATAGACCTATTGCCACATTCAAAGCAAGTAGATGTTCTTTTTAGATTCCAAATCACAATGATCTAATCTAAGTGAAGATATTGCTTCACCAAAAACAAGTTTGTTCAATTTTAACTGCAAGATTCATTGTGTGGTGACTATCCTAGATTGCTTCATTTTATCCAGATGTGACTACCCTAGGATTGCTTCATTATGAATTATGTGACTATCCTAGGATTGTTAATTCTTTTAAAGTTCCCACTGTCTACGGTCGCGTCGGATTCAGTCAAGCTGTATTTAAATTACAATTTACAATTTGCAGCCTTTTCAAAAGTGCGCTATAACAGACATCATGGGCACTGCAGGATGCTTCAGAGGCGTTGCAGGATGATTCAAGGGCGCTCCAGGATGCTTTAGGAGCGCTGCAGTATGATTCAAGGGCGCTGTAGGATGATTTAAGGGCGCTGCAGAATGCTTTAAGGGCACTGTAAGATGCTTCAAGAGCGCTGGAGAATGCTTTAAGGGCGCTGCAAGATGCTTCAAGGGCACTGACCTGGGTATGAATTTTGTTGAAGCGTGTTTATTGCGCTAATCCGCTATTTTTGGCCGTAACCTGTCAGGAAAATCTGCAATAAAATGTTAAAATTGGGGCAAGAGCCCCATGATGGGTGCCATTTTATGTGTGAGTGAAATATTGGATCAATTTAAATAAAAATAAAACACATATTAATAAGACATTAAATCAAAAAGTTGAAAAGGAAACAGAATATGCAAAACCGTAACAGCAGCTTCCCAAAACCGTCTTATCTTCCTCTAACTTCAGCATTTTGTTGGTTTCCAGATAGCTCTCAGATCAGCAGATCAAGCTCAACAAAATGACAGCTAAAGAATGAGATTTAAAATGCAAACTATGCTAAATGCAAAGCTATGCTAAGATGAGAAGATTGTTGTGATATTGAAACTGATATGAATGCATAAGCTGATTGAAAGTATGGCTCTGCAAATGCGTATGAATGTGTAGTGTATGCGTGTGTGCGAATGTGGATGATTATGCATAATGTAACCAAAAGCTTGGATTTGCGCCGAAATTTATAGAGTTTTCAAATGGATTTGATTGGCTGAATCGATCGACGGTCCGGATTAAGCTTGTTCAAATGGACGGCAGGAGATCTTCGAAAGTGGAAGAGAAGGATGGAAGGTTTCCCTTTTCTTTCAATTTTCGTCATTGAGTTTTGAAGGGAAATTTCCATTTCAAAGGATGAGTCAAGAATTTGGAAGGGTGAGTTAGCACGAGTTAGAAATTAAATAAAATATATTTATTTAATTTGGAAGTGGAGATGAAAATGGAAACCTACATAATTAAATAACTCATATTTAATTATTTTTAAAAATGAAATTAGGGTGAGGAAATATTAAATAAAATATTTAATATTTTAATTCGATTTATGGGATGGAGAATATTCCATTATTCAAATATTCAAAATATTCAAACTTCAGAACCAAAATGATAATTAAATATAAATAAATTATGAAAATTTATTTAATTTAATCAAGCGAAAGATAAAAGGTGAGATGAAGAAGATATTCCAAATATTCAAAATATTTAAACTCTAGAATAGGATGATAATCAAATATAAATAAATTATGAAAATTTATTTAATTTAATTAAGGGGAAGGTGGAAATGTCAACAATTAAATTATTTATTTAATTTAAGGTAGAAGAATTTTGAAGATGAATGATATAAATAAATAATTAAATTTATTTATATGTAGATGACTTTAGGGGAATTAATTAAATAAATCATATTTAATTAATTAACAAGCTTAATCATGACCATTTTTAGACGTATACATGAACCACAAATGTCGTTATGTACTTCAGTTAGAGCGGTTAATGCCTCGTCAGCATTTAGGCAGTGTAGCAGGGTTCCTTCTATGCTCCTACGGTATAAAGTATCCCCTAAGATGACAAATCTAGATGCCCTTTTTACAAAGGTTCATTTTAAGTTTGAGGGTAGGTCAGCGGGTATGATTCCTATGCGAAGATACGTGTAGATGTCGTGATACCAAGGATCGCCAGGACCAATGATTTTACCCACGAATTTTGATTTTGGTACCTCGAATGTGGGCATGAGAAGCTGCTCTATTAGGAATTCATATTTTGGAACATTGTTGGGGATGTCTAGTAGGGACCCAATTGTTGCCATGGCATCTGCTGCCCTGTTGTTGGCTCTAGGTATCTACTCAAATGTAATTTCGATGAACGATTCTTTGAGAGTCTCCACCAATTTCTTGTATGGAGTGAGCTTTTCATCCTTGGTTTGGTATTCATCGTTCACTTGATTTATGATCAATTGGGAATCTTCGTATACTTTGAGAGCTACGATGTTCCACTACACTACTATCCTGAGACCTATAGTCAAAGCCTTGTATTCCGTGATGTTATTGGTGCAAGGAAATGCCATTTTGTATGACCTTGGTATGCAATCCCCCTGTGGGGTGATGAAGAAGACACCAGCTCCTTGATCCATGTTGTGTGTATGAACCATCAAAGTATAGTTTCCAATGGTCAGCTATATTGAGATTAAAAATGGATTCATCAGGAAATTCTAAGACAAGAGGATTCTCATAATAGATAGGTGCTTCTGCTAGTTGGTCTACAATAACCTAACCCTTGATTGCTTTTTTCTCCACATACTCAATGTCATATTCTGATAATATCATTACCCATTTTTCCATTCTTCCCGTGAGCATTTCCTTTGATAGTAAATATTTGAGGGGATCAATTTTGGCAATGAGCTTTATCTTGTGTGCCAACATGTAATGTCTAAATTTTTGTGATGCAAACACTACTGCGAGGCATGCTTTCTCGATGAATGAATAGTTTAGCTCATGACCAACAATTGTGCCTGCTGATATAGTAGATATCCCTCTCCATTTCGTTTTCATCATGCTAATCCAAGAGAGCCCCAAGGGCTGCTGTTGTTGTAGACACATATAAGATCAATGGTTTCTTTGGGATGGGTGGCATTAAGACTAGAGGTTTCAGTAAGTATTCCTTGATCTTGTTGAATGCCTCTTCACACTTGGTATCCCATTTGTATGCTACTCCCTTGTGGAGTAGGTGAGAGTATGGGTTTTGTTTGTTTTCTTGTTGTGCTATGAATCTTCTAATGGATTGGAGTCTGCCTTGGAGGCCTCTCAATTGTTTTAATGTTTTTGGCGCTTCCATTTCGAGGATTGCTTTCACTTTTTCCAGATCCACCTCAATACCCCTCATGGACACTATATATCCTAGCAATTTACTTGATTGTATGCCAAAGACGCACTTCTTGGGATTTAGTCTAACTTTGTATTCCTCCAGTCTGTCAAAGATGGCACTCAAGGTTGCTATGCGATCTTGTCTCTTTTTGGACTTAGCTAGGATGTTGTCAACATAGTCCTCAACTATTTTATGGATCATATCATGGAAAATCAATGTCATATCCCTTTGATATGTTTCTCATGCGTTCTTTAGGCCAAATGGCATCATGTTCCAGCATTATGTCCCCCATGGACAAGTGAAAGTTGTCTTGTGTTGATCGTCTTTTGCTATCATGATTTGATTATATCCTAAAAATCCATCCACTAGTGTTAGCATCTCATGTCCCGCCGTCATGTCCACTATCATGTCAATGTTGGGAAGTGGGAAGTCATCTTTTGGACATGGTTTGTTCAAATCTCTGAAGTCTATGCAGATTTGAATGACTCCATCAGGTTTCAAAACAGGTACCAAGTTTGATACCCACTCTGGATAATCTATTGGTTGTATGAATCTTGCATCTAATAGATTTTTGAGATCCATTTTAACCAATAAGGCGATCTAAGGGTGAATTTTCCAAAGCTTTTTTTTGACAGGTTTTGCTTCTGGATATACTACCAAGTGGTGGACTACGGTTTCTGGATCAAGGCCTGGCATGTCAGCATAACTCCATGCAAAATTTATCTGTCTTTCCCTTAGGAATGCTACTAGGAGCTCTTGCTCTTTTGAAAGTAGTGATTTCGCATATCATGTAATATGTGGGGTCTCCTTTGTTCCTAGATTGACCGAATTGCATTTTTCGGCCAAGACTGCTGACTTTTCCTGATGCAAGGCTCTTAGAGGAAGATTGAATCCCCCATCCTTGAGTGCCTCAGAGAGGTTTTCACCATTGGATATGTCCTTTCTTTTTACTTTTTTCTTGTCAAAGAGTGCCATGATGTGGTTTTCACTCAAGGACTTGGATATTATTCTTAATTTCTCGCTTTTGTGATTGAGGGATTCAATCGTTTCTCCATAATAGGCCTGTGTGTCCAACTCTATTATAAACCCTACTTTATGGTCACCATCTGGAATGTTATCCCATAGTCCCATGAACTCTGAGAGTGCCTCATCATTTTTGAACGTATCAAGAATCGGTGGTCCTCATTGGTCATAGTCGATCAGTTGGGGGTATACTAAGCGGATTTCATGATTTTCTTGGTATGTTTCAAAGGAGAGGGTGCTAATCATGGAAAGGGCGATATCTTCAAATAACCTAGGTAGATTGGTCATGGAATCCTCGTCATCACTACTGCTATAGACATCAGTTATATCAAAGGTATAGTTGTCTAGGACAGCCTATAGATACTGGTAATCGTAGTTCTACTACGGTTGGCTGACGAGGTTTATTAACTGCTCCAACTGGAGGACTTTGGCCACGTATGGTTATACACAAAAGGGTACATCCAAGGCCAATATTTTTTATCGGTCGCGTCTCTGGAATGATAGGTGCTATGATCCCATTGTCATTTTGTCCCAATCTTTGATTTCTATCGTAGCCCATTGTGAGCATCATTTGTAGGCCCTTGCTTCTCTCATCCATTGGTAATGCAGGTGCTGGCCTTTCATCTTGATAAAGCATATGTGATGGATCTACCTCAATAACCTCCTAGCCAAGGTCTCCCTAGCTTGTGAATTCAGGATAGTCTTTAGGAGACATTTGTGATGTGGAAGCTTGGTTTTCTTGTGGATGTCCTCGTGATCTAGGAGATTATGGTATCTCTCCTACCACAAAAGCATTGTTAGGGAGCTTGTAGCTTCCACAACCATCCTCCTAGATGATGAGCTTTATGTTGGAGATGATGGGAATGGTGGGAGTGGTGGGTGTCTCTATCACAGAAGTGGATGCGAGAGTGGCGGGGTCAATGTATAGTGTGGATGGGCCCTCATCATTTTTTGGAACTTAGGGGATTTTGTAATACTTTGCTTCAAGATTTTTGCAATATGAGAAAGGTTCAGGATCTCCATGGATGGTAACTTCTTGTCCATTATGTGTAAATTTCACACATTGGTGGAAGGTTGATGCTATTGCTTTCATCGCATGGATCCATGGACATCCTAGAAGGATATTATACGGCAAGTCAAGTTCCAAAACCTGACAAGTGGTTTCCATGAGAGTTGGCCCTACTTGAATAGGGAGTTTAATCATGCCTTGAGACACTCTTTCTTCATCGTCATATGCTCTTATGGTGATGCCTTTCCCTTTGTCGATAGAATCTTCTGATATTTTCAACTCTTTAATGAGGCTGAGAGAACAGATATTCAAACTTGCACCTCCATCCACCAAGACTCTTTTGATTTTTATCTTATGTACTATGGCTTCCAAGTGAAGTGCATGGTTGTGAGATGGTTGGGTGGGGAAATCTTGGTCGAAGAATGTAAGAAGATTAGGCGTAATGATATTTCTGACTATAGCTTGGAATTTCTTTGTGTCGAGATCTGCGGGGACAGTGGATGAGGCCAACACTTTTTCAAGGATTTTCCTATGGGTAGATGAAATTTTTAACAACTCCATGATGGAGATTTGTGCTGGTATTCTCATGAGTTGGTCTAGGACATTGTAACCATTAGGAGCAGATCTATATGCAGGGGTTTTGTTTGGTTGGGATGATCCTGCGATAGTTACCTTGCCACCTCTTGTGGTGACTCCACAATCTTCAACATAGGCGCCCTTGATAGTAATGACCATGCAGTTTTCGTCTAGGGAGGTGACAACTATTTCATACACATGATTTATGTTTGAGTGGGTACCTTTCCATTTATCTTTTTGATTCCCTTTGTTGCCATGATTTGGCATCGAATTTGTGTATATCTTAAGATCCTGATTTCCTGTAGGTTGTTCCACATTTATGAATTTTTTATCGATGAGATCTTGGATGATATTTTTTAATCTCATAAAACTATTTGTGGTATGGCCTTTGATTTTATGGAATTCACAAAGTTGATTCTCGTTATACCAAGGAGGTTTCACATCGGGTTCTTGGTAATTCTCAAATGTAGGTGCTTTGATGAGTTTTTTCATGATGTCCTCAAGTGGTTCCCCCAAAGTAGTGTATTTTTGTTTGGGATATATTTTCTGTTGAGGTGGTCCTCTTTGATCACTGAGATTATTGATGGTTGGATTGTTGTTTGGTTGGTATGTTATGTGATGGGTACTTTGGTGTTGTGATTGGATTGCGGTGTGGGTGTATTTTGGTGAGGACCACTAATGACCACCTTGGCATCAACGACACCATCATTAGTAACATTTTTGTTCCTTTCCCACGTGCGAGGTTTATCATTGTAATTGGATGGTCGGCGGTTGTTTTGTTCGGGGTATGATGATGGTCCCACGGGTTGAGTCATGAGGGCTCGTTTGATACTTAGCACTTTAGGGATTAATTGATCATACGTGGTGATTCCTTGGACCTTGAGATTGAATGTCAAGAGGCTATCAAGGTTGGATATGATGGTGCAAACTTCTTGTTCTTCTGGCATGGTCCACTTTCTTCGATTGGCCTTTGATCACCATCGTTGTAAGAAGTAAGTGAATGATTTATTCTTTCCTTGCTTTAGAGTTGAGAGTTCTTCTAGACTAACATCCATTGCAATGTTACATGCATAGTTTTTAATGAATGCGTCTATAATTTCCTGAAATGTTCTAATGCCTAATGGTAGATGAGAGAACCATTCCATAGCGTGGCCTACCAGACTCCTAGGAAATAGCCGCATCAGATAAGTATCGTCATATGTAACTTCCATGCAATGAACCTGGAATTCCCTAATGTGATCTTCAGGGTTTCCCGTCCCTTGGTATTTGTTAAATTTTGGGATCTCGAATCCCTTGGGGAACGGTTTCATTACTAGGTTCCTATCAAATGGATACAGACACAAGTTGCTTGGTGTCTTTGTTGTTCACCTTGATTGAAGATCGAGCACTTGTTGTGAGAGCAATTTGAGTTGTGTTGTTACATCATTTTTAGGATTAGGGGGTGGGATGAAAATGTTTTGAGGGGTTTCGATTGTGGGTTGGGTGGGTGTATTGGTCATTGTGGTGTTTGATGGTATCTGTATGTTCTACCGAGCAAGGTAGGCTTCCACTTGCTTTTGTATGAACAACGCTTGTTGATCTTACTATTGCTGCACTAGGATTTGTGCTTGCTGTTGTGCTTGTTGTTGTTCCAACAACACTTGTTGTTGGGCTTCCAATTATGATGCTTCTTGCTACTCTTGATATTGCTTAATTGCTTGTTCATATGCTTGCAATTGCACTGCTTTTCTTTGTGTAAGGAGTTGTGCTTGTGCTGCTTGTTGCTATAATAAGGTTTGTGCTTGACCAGCCTTTTGTGCTTGTAGTACTTGCAATGCTTGAGCGGCTTGGATGACTTCTTCTTCTTCTTGTTGCAATAATGCTTGGATTTTTTGTGCTTGTAATGCGGCTTGTGCTGCTTGGGAAACTTGCATAGCTTGGGCGGCTTGTTGTGTAGCTAGTTGTACGGCTTTTTTTTTTCACTTGTTGGTATCCCCTTTGAAAAGCAGCTTGCAATACTACGTTGTATTAACTTGATGTGGTGGAATTTGGTGGTGGTGGGGTCGTGGTGGATTCAGAATGGTGTTTGTGGTGGTGGTGAATGGTGATTTTGTGTTAATGATTTGAGTGGTAGATGGTGTTGTGGTTGCAATTGTTTGTTCATTTGTCGTATGTTGTTGTGATATTGATGATAAGTTGTGAGTGTTTGGTATAATGCTTTGATTGATGCTTGGGATGTTAATTTGATTGATACTTGGTAAGGGGGGAAGCCCTAAACCAAGGAGTGGTGTGGATGATAATGACAATGGTGGAAGAGGTGGAAAGGTGAGGGATGTGAGTCCTTGCGAAAATGTTGTGGTGTCGAATATTCCCCCTAGTCCGAACATATCTCCCTCCTCTTGCGAATTTGTGAGAGAAATTTGAGGCGAAGCGTGAAAGAATGATGATGATGGATCATGATGAAAAGTGAGAGGAATGTTTTTATGTAATGGATTTTCGGGTATGTTTTGTTCCAAGATGGTATTTGCCTCCAAGCTTTGATTATTAACAAGGGGGTGTGTTTGAATAACATTAAGAAATGCATTTCCCTTATTAACATTGGGTTGGGTTGGAGCAAGAGATGTCATGATTTTCAGAATGTTTTGAGTGATATTTTGGGATGGGGGTGTGGATGAGATAGGAATGGTGGATGAGAATGGAGGAAAATATGTTTCCACTATGGTGCTCATGTCAAATCTGAAGGCAATTTGGCCCCTTGCTTTGCTAGTTCAAGCATGTATAATGAAGGGTTAAGCCTCATCATGATTTTGACAATCTTATGGTTTTCTGGATTTTGAAGCATTTCAGTTATTTCGTCGTGAGACATTCCAAAGGGGAGGTCCTCTCCTTGAGCTTCTTCTTGTGGGTTTTGTGAGAGAATCAAAGGGTTGCTTGATTTGGTGTGATTTATTTCAACATTCATTTGGCTAAGATCGCTTGAAGCGGGTGTTTCTTTGTTAGCTTCCATGCTTTTCTTTTATTGAGATCTAGTTTGAACAATAAAACAAGGATCAATTTTTAAGAATGGGAGATGAATCTCTTGATTTATTTGGATTGATCTTTACTTTATGCCTAAAGTAGAAGATTTTAGGATATCTTGAGGATCGAAAAGTGATATGATGATGATGTAAGGGATGGATGAGATGGATGCTATGATCTTTTGGTAAATCTTGGAAGGAGAAACTAGGCTTTTAGGACTTTCAGATATGCTATGGATTTTGATTTTGATTTGTGTTTTTTTTTTGGATTTGGGATTTTTCCTTGATTCTGATTTTGATTTCTCTTTATTTTGAACAAAAAAGACCCTAAGATGCTTGGATGATTATCTAAGGGATAGATTTGATCAAAAGATGATAGTTTGAATATGTGTGGGGAGAAGGATGCATCTATCCACACCTATCCAAACAAGATGATAGTTTCACTAAGCCTATGGAGAAGGATTCATCTCCATATACTAAGCTAAACAAGATGATTTTGATAATCTTTGACTAAGCATATGCAAAAGGATGCATCTACACACAATTATCCAAAGGTGATTTTGATTTGTGAGATGATGTTCGTTTTGATGTTTTGAAGGATGAATGAAAAAGATTTTTATTTTGCTTTGATCCTAAGATGAACCTAAAAAAGACACTTTGTTTGCCTAGACCTAGGTATTGAAGAATATGCAAATGCTTCCTAAAGACCTTTGTAACCAAGAAATGATTTCATTTGAACATTTATTTTCGGATTTCCAACCAATGATTTTTTGCTTTGGGATTGTGAGTCTTCAACACATATGAAAGTTTATTTTGCTTAGCTTTGCTTAATGTCTTTATTTTACCAAAAACACTTCTTCAATTAAGTTTTCAAACTAAGGTGTCCAATTTATTAAATTCTTCAAACCCCACAAGATATATTATGTGGAAATTTAATGAACTTAAGGCAAGGGTTTTCCTATTGTTTACTCAAGGAGACAAATCGAGATATAATCCAATGTTTAGAAACCTCTAAGGACGTGAATCCCAAGGGAAAGCAATAGACATAGATTGAGTCAATGGTATTTGTCTCCAAAAGGGTTTGAAATTTGGATGATGTTAAGTGTTTGTTTTTGAAACGTTTTCGAACAAGCAATGCATTTTGTAACCCAAGAATAAATACAATCCTATGGATGTGTAAGACAATATTTGTTGGATTCCCACTTGGACAAGTCCAACTACGCTTATCTCTAGTGAATGGTTAGATGCTTGACCCCACTGGCTCCCCTCCATGACACTCACTTATATGGGGCAGCCAAGCATCAACACCCATGAAACTCCCATGGCATGCTTTCCATTTCTACTAGAAGACTGTAAAAGTGTGGGGCGGCTTCAGAATGACCGTTCTTGCACCAACAAATAGATTGAAGAATTTTGGAAAATTCTAGCACATGGGTTTTAGTAAGGATTTTCCATTTGTGGAGATTAAACCATACGACAAGAGTCCCCTTTCAGATCCATCTTGTTAGAGTCAACCACGTGATATTGGCATTTTACTCCAATACCCACATTTATATACCGGTTAGAAATACTCTTGGCTTTAGAGTGTTACCGGTTGAGTCATTCCCTTGGGTGAGTACTTTTTCCCCAAGGCAGGCCCTCTAGGATAAACAAAAGCGAATGAAGAACAATATTCGTAACTCGATCAATCCTTGCTGGCTACAAGGAGAGAGAATATATGCAACAAGGTCCCCACTCACACTCACACAAGATTTTGTTCAATTCTAAGCCCAAATCGAAGTGTGGAGGCAATTTCTTTGTCTTACGCTAAAGTCATGAAAAAGGTCTTTTGATTCTCAAGATTGCTTTATAAAGCGCGAGAGAAGCACATACGTCCTTTTTCAATGGCTTTAGTTTAAGTAAGCTTTCACAAAAAATAAAGTTACACTTGTTCTTTTTAAATCCCCAAAGCAAAATGTGAGTTCATTTTAAGCACCAAATGACGAATGAGAGACACTTTGTTCAATTGTTAATCCAATAAACAAAATCTAGTAAGTTGTGATCCTAAGGTGCGTTTTAGCCTTTGCAAGAAATGTAAAGATTCTTTTTAGACCCAAATTAAAGCTAGTGCCTTAAGGAAGAAAAAGATAACAATTTCGTGAAAACATGTTAAGCAAAAACTATAGTGTTTAAAAACACTTTGATTTGACGAACATCCTTCTCATGCTTCTCCTTTTGATTTTAATTTCCAACCTACAAGGAGGAAAAACTAGTCAGATTCTAGAAAAACACAGAAATTAAAAAGCAGAAAACAAAGGACAAATTAATCATAAATCAAAAGCATGTGCTAAAATTAGATTTTCCCTTTTTATTGTCTTCCAGCGTTGCAACTCATAACTGCGTCACAATTTGATTCCCCAGCAATGCCCTCACAGTGTCGCTTTCCAGTCAGCATCACTCTGTGTCGAGATAGAGAGCTCAACTACGCCACTCTTTTCACCCCACATCGTAGTTTTCATCTAGCGATGGAGTTTAATATTTTTTGAAAATTTTTGCAGGTCAAAGAGTCCAGCGACGGAGTTAGAAATTTAAATATTTTGGCAGGATGAGTCTAGCGTCATAGTTTTAATTTTAAGCAGTGCCATATAGCGACGCTGAGCTCCCAGCATTGGAATTTTTTGTGTGTGAATGAAAATGTAGAAATTTTGGGAAAAGATGAGAAAGAATGATGTCCAACCCTCCTTCTAGAGCCAAATGTGCAAACCCCAACTTTTGTACCTGCAAAACAACAAGAATAAACAAGTTAGACAAGAGATTGCAAGCCAAAACAAGGATTCCCCATGAAATCCATTTACAACATTCAAACTAGGAAGAAAATATTAAATAACACAATGGAAATGATAAAACAAAGATTGAATCCTAATTATATGTGCAAACTCATGATCCCATGGGGGAATTGGTGCCAATTTGATGTGAAAATTGGCCCTTTCCCAATTCCTATGATGCAAAATGGATGTGTTGATGAAGATTTGATCCACTTTCTTGATGTTGAAGAGTACTCCAAGCTAAAATCTGCAAAACTCAACTATGATTCAAGAATGATTGATGAAATTTGATGGATATTTGGTCATGGTAACTTTGCTCAAATTGTGGATGATCAAATGAGGATAGGAGCTCTTTATTTATAGATGAGATTGAAGGATGAATGTCCAAATTTGAGTAATGTGGGACTAACATTCATCTAATGAAATAATGCCACTTGTCAAGCTATAAATGGATGGGGGATGTGCAAGATTTGAGAAATGTGCCATTAATGCATAAATTTGAATTTCAAATTTGTTGAAATGACATGCAAGAGGGAAGGGAAAATGCAATAAATGCCACTTGGCTCAAGGCAAAGGACATGTAAGATGAATTTATTGCCATGTTGGATGTACATGTTGACTTGGAATTTTTTGAATTCAAATTGAGAAAATACTCCAAAAGATACTATATGAGGAAAATAAAGATTTAATAAATGAATTAAATATATTTTCATGTGCAACTTGCATTATCTAGAGGATGGGACATGAGATGGGATTAAATTAATTAAGGGTTAATTAATTTAATGAGAGGGGTTAGATGATGTGATCTATTTGACTCAAATTTATGGATTTATTTAAATCAAATCAGAGGGGAATATGATAAGGGGCTAATTAAATAATTTTTTTGATTTATTTAATTAAAGGAGATGGTGTTAAATTAAATCAAATAAGGTTTTAATTTATTTAATTTAATAGGTAGACTTTAGGAATTTAATCAAATAAGTTGATTATTTAATCAAATAGGGGTAATTAGATCAGATGGATTGATTTAATTAACAAAATAGATTGACTTAATTAGATGAAATGATTCATTCAATTAAAAGAGGAATGTTGATGGATTTAATTAGATAAGGAGATTTGATTAAATGGTTAGACAAAGGAATGATTCAGGATGAAATGATGTTACTAAGTCATGATCAGCTGCATGATGTCAATCGGTATATTTTATGTGTCTACAATATTAAGCCAACCTTTTTGTATTGTTAATTTTTTACCATGCCCTACATTGGTGCTAAGAGAGGAAATTCTCTATTTTGGAAGGAGAAGAAAACCCCACGATTTAGGCAGCAGAGTTGGGGAGAAACATGGAGATTCTTTGGAGAAGAAATTTGTAGGCATCTAATTGTTGATTTTAGCGTGCCATTCCCTCCTTGCTATTCTAAGTTGGAACCTAGCCATGCCTTACCTATAGAGCATTCTTTCATTTCAATTTTGGGGCAGCATTGAGATTTTTTTTTGTGTGGTTCTTGAATCTTTGAATTACTGGTGGTATTTGAATACAATTTAGCTTAGGAACAGTATGCTTTGTATTTCCTTATGGAATATTTATTCCTCTATTTTATTTTTGTGAATACTTGGAGGTTGGATATTGTTTGTGTTAGATTCAATTAGTTGCTTTGTAGTTTTCTTTATGACACACTTGATTGTGCATTTCTAACTTGATTCATTGCCATTGATTGTTCTTAAATAGATCCATCCTCTTGTCATAAACTTTGAAACTAAGATGGAATTCAACTTGAAACAATTAAATCTAAAATGGATTGTTGGAAAAATAGATTTCTCGACACTTTCATTCTCTTTCTTTTTTTAGTTTTTGCCCAACTTGTGAAAACATTATTTTTAATGTTTCTCTTTAACCACCTGTTATAAATCCAAACCAAATATGGATTCAATGTAGAAATTCCCATATCTCTACTGGGTTGGAGTTAGAATTCATTTTTAGGCACTTTCATTTTTCATGTTTTTGCCTAACCTAGCATAAACACATTTTTCAAAACTACACCTTATATTTGGTTATAAAATTAAAAACCAAAGGTGTAATCCAATTGGAAATGTCAAAATATGAATTGGGTCAAGCTCCAATTTTAGATCTGGGCACTTTAAATTTTTATGCCCTCTTTCTCATTCTTTTGAGCAACAACTGGAACCTTGTTCTATGCCACAGTCGTGTAGTATTTTTTAATTGATTTAAAAGTGATTTTTCTAGATGATTTAATGAGGTTAATACTAATTATATGATTGGTATCTTTTTATTAAGTTAATGATGAATTTTCGAATGGTATTTGATCTATTTGTTAGTGGATGTGATCAATTGTTTAAATGATTTAACAATAATGTTTGCTAGGCTGTTTTAAATGGTTTTAATGATGGATTTTAGTGGCTTTTTCACTGTTTCATATTTTCTATGGATTCTTCATTTGGTTAAATGAGATGAGCTTAGGTATAGGTAATTAGAGTGGTCTTTTGGAGTGGCTCTCTATGGGCCCGGGGCCTGCAAGTGGCTACCAGGGAAAATAGTAGTAGAGTTATAGCAAACAAGTGATAAATAAATAAAAAAATGGGGTAAAACACTAATAATATAATAATTCCTCGTGCATGGCCTTGAGCACTTGTAAAGGCTAAGGATGCACTTGAGAAGGCCTATCTGTCTGCGGGGCGTTGAGTTATTCGTCTGCAGAGTGTTGATTTGGGCATAATTGAGTCTCCCCATCCGTATGAGAGGTGTACTTGATTCAATATGGTGCCATACCTTTCTACACACATGATGAAACTTCATCGATTATTCACTCTAGTACCACGTACCATAGTAGTCGTGAGTAGTACCCGACATGTTATTGGTTGAGCGTCTTCATATTGTGACATTGGCTTTATGCATTGTATTTCGTGTTTGCTTTGTGATTGATGTGAGTGTTGGCCATATTTTACCCTTGCCTTGTTATTTTTGTTTGGGCCTTGTGACTACCTCCAAGCATGGTGGGGTGGTCTCTTTTGAGTCCACATGGTCAAGAGGCATTGCCACCACCATTGGGGACCAATGTACAGGTTACTAGAGTACCAATTGGAGATGATCTCTCTTGTACTTATTTTATCAGTTGATGTATCTTATTCATGGCTATGCCATCGTACTCATGTATATCCCTTAATGTATATTGTACTTTCTTGCAAGAGAGAAGATGTAATCATATATTTAATGAGAAGAAATGTGTTGTTTTATATTTATCTTATGATTTTTTGGTGTTGGTATTAGACTCGCTTGTACTATGATGATCATTATGGCTTTATGTTAAAAGTGGAAATGGGTATTAGGAACATTTGAATTATTGCTCTGAAAACTGTTGCTCTATAGTCTCACTAGAATCTTTTCTTGTGTTTCATGCATATGTAATCACTTCTTGTTCAAAAAAAATTATCTTGTTCTCTTTTGGCTCTTACCCTTCTACGTTGCATACTGGGATATTACATGGCAATGCAAAGGAGGATGAAGAGTTGTTGGGTTCTCATTAAAAAAAGCATAGGTTTTTACGATTTAAA